>OZ005657.1:136203232-136708691 GCA_963930645.1 Salticus scenicus
GCCCGTTTTTTAGGTGTTGTTTTTGACAAGAAACTCAATTTTAAGCCTCATATTGAATATTTAAGGACAAAATGTGACAAGACTTTAAATCTTTTAAAGGTACTTTCAAATACCTATTGAGGAGCAGATCATACTTCCTTACTGAAAATTTACCGAGCTCTTATCCGTTCTAGACTAGATTATGCCTGTCAGGTTTATGGTTCAGCTCCTGTTTCCTATTTAAGAAGCTGGACACCGTACATCACAGTGCGCTTAGAATTTGTTCAGGGGCTTTCCGCACTCCTCGAATCCTTAGTCTTTATGCTGACTGTGTGGAGCCTTCTCTTGCCAATATTAGACAACAACTATTTTTGGATCTCTACTATCGCATTCGTTCACATCCTAATCATCCACTTCATCCTCATTTAAATAACAACAATGAAAATCTTTTTCTGATTCGTCCATCTTGCATTCCACATTTTGGTCTTCGGATTAAAAACCTTCTTGCAGGCACTTCTCATGCTCATACCAAAGTTCGCCCTCGGTCTGTTTTGAATATGACTCCTTGGGACTTCCAAGTCGTTCCTTGCCTTTATCCATTTAAAAACTTTGACAAATCTAACACAGATGCCTCAATTTTTAAGAAGCTTTATGCTGCTCATCGCAGTGATTATAAGGAATATGTGGAGGTCTTTACAGATGGTTCAAAGACGAGTGACCAGGTTGGTTGTGGTGTCATATGTGGTAATACAGTTTTTAGCTATAGACTCCCTAATCCATTGTCGATGTACTCTGCAGAGTTTTTTGCAGTTGAAGTTGCACTTAATTTTATCTCATCTCATCCTTATAAAAAATTCATAATTTATACAGACTCTAAGAGTGTCATCGATTCACTTTCATCCACTTCTTGCAACCCTTCTTTTATCTCTGTTCTAAAAGCTTATAACGACCTTCTGAGAAAGGGATTTAACATTTTATTCTGTTGGGTTCCAGGTCATGTTGGTATAAAAGGCAACGAATTAGCAGATAAAGCAGCTAGGCAGGCTTTAGTGACTATAAATTGTCCAATTCCTTGTGAGGATATTAAGCACTCAATTTAGAAATTTTTGAAAGATATATGGCAAAGAGAGTGGGGTTATCAAACTAATAATAAACTACATCTGATCAAACCAAACATTGCAGTCTGGTCCACACTTACTCCTAGAAAATATGAAGTAATTATTACTCGCCTTAGGATTGGACACACTAGGCTCACACATAAGAATTTACTTCTTGGGGAACAGGAGCCTTCTTGCCCCAATTGTCATTTCGATTTGCTTACTGTTCGTCATTTACTCACCAACTGCCCCTGCCTTCGTCACTTGTATCGATATTATTTTAATTCATCATCACCAAATATGACAAACCTTTTGGGTATTAATCTGACCAACTTTTTAAAAGAGATAGGCTTTTACTTTGATATCTGGTTTTATTATTTACACAATTTACCACATTTTACATCTTTTTTTATTATATATGTTACCGCTAAAGTGCAGAAATCAGTTAATCTGCAGATTAGCTAGGTAATCTGCACATTAACTAGGGTGATCCGTTAAAGTGAGGAAAATTGTTTTGTTTCTCAAATTACCTAGGTAATCTGCGAATTACCTAGATAATCTGCACATTACCTACTAAGCACTAGTTAAAGTGAAAATAAGATATCTGGTGTTGGAATTTTACAGCAAGCTGTGTTGTATTTGTTTTTTTCATACGGAAAAAAATAGTTTTTTTTTTCTTTTTTATTTCTTTCTTTACTAATTTTAATCTGTATGTGTTTTAATTTTTATATCTTTTAAAGTTATATTTGTTTTATTTTTTATTTATTTCATCTTTTTTATTCTGTCAGTATAAGTTTGAAGATGTTATGCATTTTTAATATGAAATATAATAGCTTTAATAGCTTTCAATAAATTCTATTTTATAAATGAATGTTAGAATTGTAATACAGTAACGATTTCTTTTCAAAATAAAAATATTTAACAATTTAAAATAAAAAAAAAAAAAGTTTTACTAACAACTTATATTGCTATTACTATTTAAATACTAGAAACATGAAATTACAAAAAATATTACTAGAAATATTAAATTAGACAAATCAGAAGCATTATTTAAGAAGTACTTGAATAATTAAAACTGCTTTAAAATTTTTTAGAATGCATGAAAATTAAAATGACAGTTTTCAATGCTCTATTAAACTATATTTTGCAGCATACATATATCTGCACAAGTTTAGCAAATATATTAATTTTACAAAAAAAAAAAAACCCTTTATTAACACATTTTATGTGATAAACTACAACGAAATTATCTGAAAAAGCGAACAAAATTAAAAAAAAAAATAAATAAATAAATAATCATGGTATATAAAATATGTACAGGAAACTTGAAACTGAAAGAGAAAAAAAAATGTACAAAAATTCCATATTAAGTATTTATTAAATGCCATAATATTTTTCAAAGTTAATAATTAATATATCTTTTTTTTTTTCTGTAAGTAATAGTAATTTAAATCAATTTTAAAATAAATTAGTTTTAAAAAGTTATGGTTTAATAGTTTTAGTTCGGATGGAAATAATTACTGTAATGTAAATCTAATATTCATAATTCAAAATGGAGTTTCACGAGAGACAGCTTTTAAATAAGATTAAATTTCATTAATAAAATACAGACCCTCATCAAACTTATATTGACAGAATTAATAAAGATAGAAATAAAATCAAAACAATTATAACTTACTTGTTACTTTAAATTTTGTGTAGTCATAATAATAAACCTAATCATGGCTTCCATCCTCCACATTTTGCGTTTGCCGTTTATAGGTTTATCATCATAGCGTAGCGGAAGTGAAGAGGTAAAAGTTTTAGTTATGTTTGAAGGTCATTCGCGTATATGTATCACATGGCTGTTTGACGTCATAGTGAATGTAAAAAAAAACTAAGGCTCGAAACAAACATTTGAACTTTAACGATACTGAAACCGTTAATCTGCAGATTACCTAGTTAAAATGCGGAAACTCTTTACTCCGCACTTTAACGGGTCATTTTAGTTAATCTGCAGATTAGCTAGGTAATCTTCAGATTAACGGATTTCGCGTTTTAACGGTAACATATATACACTGGTTTTAACATTTCACATTTGATTTTATGATATACACTGTTTATTTTTTGTTTTTATGTTGCTTTTACTTTTCAAATTATTCCAACTTTTTATCTTTTCTTGTTTTGTATTTTTAATGTGGATCCTTTTAAACGACAGACTGGATGGGTAAACCCATCCAGAAGCTATAGTTTCTTCTTTATTTTCAATATAACTGTTTGGCGCAGTATGTTCCATAGTGGACCTTGCGCCACTAAAAGCCAACCAACCAACCTATTGTTGGAAAAACATATGCCTCTGCAGCTTCATCAGAAACTAATAAAACTTACAAAACCATAGCTACACAAACTGATAAACAAAAATAATTCTCCTGAAAATAATATAAAAAAGGACAGTTCTCTCAGTTTGTAGACAAACCCAAGTCAGTCTTCACCTAATCCTGTCTTCCCAAAAAAAAAAAAACCAAAGTTATAAAAAAATGTCCAAAATGGGAAAAAACTTCTTCCCTTGTCACTGAAGCATATAAAATCAACTTCTCCAAATAATGCACCTAAAAAGAAAAAAAATTAAACTAAGCCTCTATCAAATAAAAAGGATGTATGTCTCCATCTACATCCATCTGACGAAGAGGGCATGTCAACTGCATCTGAGGAAAACGATGTAGATATTTTAATCTTAAAAAAAAAAAAAAAAAAAAAATATTTGTTGGAACTGCCGTGGTTTAAATAACAAACGAGATGAAATTAAAGACAATCTCTGATCATCGGCCACTTTGCTTTGCTTTTCAAGAAACCTACCTTAACCCTTATACCGGAACATCGGTATCTGAGACCGCTAACGATTAGGCTTAGTGCAGGGATTTGCGGGTGCATATTCCTAGAATAGAGTACCGGCACGTTTGGCGATAAACGTCGAAGACGCCAAGTCTATCTAACTGAAGCACTAGTGCGACGTAAAGTACACTCAACCTGTAGAGGATGGCATTTCTAAGAGCAACCCTAGGGTGAGTCCCGGACCGTCGCCAATTGTCTACAGCTTGGCACAAGTACAACTAAAAATCCGTTGAAACAAGGAAGTTACCTTTTGGAGTTGCAAGAGTGAACAGGGCGCGGAGCCGCTTAGTGTTGATGGTTGTTTGGTTGTTTGGGTGGGTTTTACGTCGCACTAGTGCTGCGCAATGGGCAGTCCCCTTAATGTTGAAAAACAAAACATGAAAAATATTATGAGAATATTAGGAATTTCAATTTTCAAGCGCTAACAGACACATTACGTAGAAATGTCAGTAATTGCAAATTCTTTCTAAAAGTTTTTTTTTTTTTTTTTTTTTTTTTTTTTTTTTTTAAGTTTGATTGCTTTTGTTAGCATTAGGTAGAATTAGAGTGCTACGATGAAAGTTGCGGATGGAGTTACTAGTTTTAGGAAAGTTGGTTTTTCGGCGAGTTTTTGGTGTTAGAGTTGGATTGGAAAGTATTTTAGGTGAAGTTTCGTTACAATGGTTTATTCAAAAATTTTTTCCAGTCGTCAGATATATTTAAGTAGTAAGTCATTTAAAGCAAAAAAAATAGTTATTAGTAGGAAGTCTTCCAGAGTCAGTTAATTCACAAGCAAGGCATTGAATGGAGTTTCCTTGAGGAGTTATCTGTCCTTTGAAAGGTACATTTTATCAGTAGATATCATTTTTTAAGCTTCAACTTTTTTTAAGTGTAATGAAATTTAATATTTATATACACAAAAACACTGGGTTTGAATTGCTTTAAAATTTACGGAGTAGGATGAATTATCTTGATTGTAACAAATAGAGGATTAATGAAATAAAATGAGACCATTATTAATACTCCTGTATCCTCCTTAGGGGAAAATTACCTCTAGTATCTCTGGTTCTTGGGATTTTGCATGTTTTAAATGGTTTGTTCTTTTTACCACCAAAACTCAAACAAAAGTCGAACAGAACAGCTTTCAATCAATAACGAGGATTAGGTTACCTGCTTTCCATTTCAGCTAGTGTATGTTTTGGTATATGTTTAATTTACACCCAGTCGAATTATAAAACAGCTATAACAAAGCTGAAGGAAACTTGCCAGTGGCGTCGCGTGAGTGACGTTTCGGTCATATCCATATGTAGTTAGAAACAGTCCGTTACCATGGAAAAATCATTCATCTGATTGACTGTTGGAATGCCGTCATACCTACGTTGCTCTCTAAAATAGGCGAATCAACCAATAAGATAAATACATATTCCACGACAATGCACTGTTTCCAGTTGCATTGTCGCGATGACCAAAAACGATGACCAAAAACGCGATGACCAAAAACGTCATTCACGCGACGCCACTGAAACTTGCCTTGGTGGGATTTTCATGTTGGTTTGGTGGATGATTTGGCTGAATGGTGGGGATCTGATTGTGATATAGATTTTCACATATTATAAAAATTATATTCTTCTCTTTAAAGGATAGGTAAATTCTCTAAATAAGTTAAATTATAAATTAAATTCTTTAATCTTAAATCAACTATTTAAAATTTAATGGAATAACGATTTTATTCTATAAATAATAAATTTTACAATATGCATTTCTAATTTTTATATCTTCCCTTTCATGTCTTTTTCAGTGTAACTGAAACAAAAATCTTTGAACTGTTCCCAGTATTCACTTAACATGCTTAACGTACTGAAAATTCTTTTCGCTCTGTAAATGATAATGTTTTGACTTATTTCTATCCTTTTGCTTTGTGAAACCAGAAAATAATTAATTCGGTGTCTTTTAATCTTACATCGAAATGTAACGCATGCAGCCTCTCGCCGCCTAATTTACATCAACGATCAAATAAAATATGTGCTTAGCTAGTTACTTTCCCAGGGTCGAAATCATGCCAACATTCACTAACAACGGTCAATAAATTACTCGTCACTTTTTAAAAATGTACATGTGAATATTCCTAACGTAATGCAACCATTCTCTATCTTAACTTTGAACTTGGCGTGTAATTCAACGCCAAATGCATTGTCATTTGTTTTGCTTCAGTTTAGGAGCTTACACTTTCTTTCTCATCTTCAAACATGTAAGAGCTCAAGAGTGATTCGGGCCTAGGGCCCGGCCTGATCCTCCGTACTGTTTCCCCACTCCAGAATGTTTTCGTTAAAAAAACTTGTGTTCTTTTAATTGACTATGGTCACGTGAATTAGAATATTTTTAATAAACTGGCATGAGAACCAAATATGTCTCTGAGTTAATTCCGAGCCTGGACCTTTAATCGAAATTCAGTTTTAATGTTTTTACTTTACAGCCAAAGCCATCAACAAAAATATACTTTCTTTTACGACGGCCGCTCATCTTCTTCACAAACTTGTGCCGATAGGGTCAGATATATTTGTTCTTCAAATAAATTATTGGAGTGGGGAAAACAAAATTTTTATTGTGTTTCGGTGTTGAAAAAGTACAAGTGCTTCATTGCATTAGTAAATTCGTATAATTTTATACTTTACGGACTGAACACGCATCGGACATTTAAATGATTTTTCGAGGACTCCTCAAAACTCCAGTTACGTCCTTAAAACGCCTCTGAATATGGACATATTTTTTTAATGTGCATTAAAAACTCTTTTCATGGATAAAGAACCACAAAACAAGCAGTCGAGTTGCTAATTTTTCTTATTCGATTTAACTTGTGACTAAACAGTTTATATGCATCGCAACCTATTCAGCTTTCAATTGTTTCAACTTCCAACCACAAATGTAATACTCCGATAAGTCCCTTTCTATTCTACTATTCGGAATATGTAGTATAGTTCTTGTTCCTCCTTTTCAAAGAAAAAAAGGTGAATCCTAGTGTCAGTCATCAAGAAAGATATTTGTGCCGCTATTCATTCATTACGTGGATTCCAGTTTCCTGCTTTCGAAAAGTGTTCTTGAATAATTAATCTGCGAGTGAAAATTTTGAAGAATGATTTGTGATACAAGATACTTCCACCTCTTTCGCTTTTTAGATTTGCGGTTACATCGTTTTACAATGGAGGAGACTTTATATATTTATTCATGATGAAACAGCAAGTCTTACAGCGAGAAACGCTTCTACATATTTCTCTTAGAAAAAGAAGAAAAATAAAAGTCCGACTTCACAATGTTCCGCTAAACGTTCTGATGTGCCTGAATATTTTTCATCAGATTGATTTATTATTATGAGTCGCGAAATTATGCATACATTTGGTGGTAGGAATATTAACAAACAGTTATGGATTTTTACAGTGTAGAACGACAATGTATCTTACATCTGCATAAATATTCGATATTAAATCATATCACATTTGCGTTGTGATGATACAATTTATCAACTGTATTCAGACAGATTTTTCGCCAGTCAAAGAGAGATAGCATTCTACTTTTCGTTACTTCGTTTAGCGTATTTTTTTTCTTTTAAATTATTCAAGACATAGACTGCCTATATAAACTGCAATTAGGTAATCATTGATTTAAAAGAAAGAAAAAAAAATCGTTTTGGATTGTCAATAGGTAAGTAATTTTTTTCTATAAAACATTATTCAAAATTATAATAAGACTAAGAATAACATTTTGATTAAAAAAAAAAAAATGCAATTTTTCTGTAATTATTACTGTGTTCATACCATACTATAGACATTTCTCAATTTTAAATTTTTACAATGCATACATTTGCATATTTTTGCTATTTTAATAAATAATATTAATTACATATTTAACTTAAAAAAAAAAAAAAAGAAAAAAAAAAAAGCAGCATTGATATGTCTATAGTAAGTTCTAATATTTTATTTTCAATTTCTTTATTACTTTTTTGTATATGTTGCAATTAATATTTTTACATCTGCTAATAATTAATAAGGTGTAAGAAATTTATTTTTACATTAAGTTTTAAGTACTAAGCCTTCAGTATTAAAAAGAAGGAGTATATAATTGGTGGCTGAATTCAGGGCCCATTTCACAGCTTTTGTTTACTTCAATCATATGAAAAATATATTATTTTATTGTTTTGCAGCATACACATAATAATAGAAAAAAAATAGTTTTTGCATAAATTATAAAGTGTAAAAATATCTCGTATATTTTTCTTATGTATATGTGTTTAATGTCTGTTACATTTTATTATACCGTTGGTAATTTATGTGAGAGATTTTTAATCAATTCATTTAGTTTCATGAAGAGCAACGAATAGTGATATATATCACATATGTTCAAGTTAACAAGGCACTATATAATTATGTGCTGAATTTTTAATACAATTTCACAGAATTTTTTTTTTCCCAATAATATTTGAAATCAATTAGTTGTAAAAAAAAAAAAAAAAAAAAAAAAAAAAAAAAAAAACACAAATTTTACAAATACTAGGCAACTAATTGTACATTTTTACCTTCTTGAATACCTCTTTAAGGAATGAGTTACCACTGCAGGGGGTAAACTTATTGCCATAAAAATCATATACTCATAAATGACCTTTACACTTTGTTTATTTAATATTTATCATGTTTATTTAATATTTATCATTTGAAATTTTTAATTTACAATCAATAAACCAGTTTCTTCAAAGATATTCTTAACAGTATTTCTTGTATATAGCAAAAAAAAAAAAAAAGTAATATGTAGATGTTTTGCTGCAATTCCCGGGAACTTTGTTGTGCTTACTGCATCATTGCATGCCGTTATTGGCGGGCCCACTTTTTGCATGTTCAAGGGTGCAATTGACATAACAATATTGCTCTAAAATGTTGCATGTTCTTTTTTTCAAATCGATATGTTTGACATGTTTTATTTAAAAAAAAAAATTTCAAGATATTTTTTTTTATATTTCAAATAAAAATTATCAGTAAGCCACGGTTGAAAAATAGATAAATAAATAAATTTTAAGTAATCTGAAGGTGCATGTGTCTTTTGGGAATGTTTGAATTTTCACTGTTTTTTTTTTTTCACTGTTGTTAAAGAAATTTTTAATTTGTTCTATTGCTGTCATAGATGTCATTGTTTCCACTGTTTCTTGCATTCTTTTATGGAACACACCACCCTTCATTCAAAATTCATACATTTAAATTATCTACACATTTATTTATTTTCTATATACACATCTTGGTTTCATTTTTACAAGTGATGCACAGATTAAATTATTTAATATGTATATCTATAATTTTCTAACAGAAGTTTTTTTTTTTTTAAGATAAATAAATTAAACCTATCTGTTCTTACTTTGAGTGTTTCGCAGTACAGCATGTATGTTTTTATATATATGCTTTTATTTTCAGTCAGACCTTCATGTTTTTTAACTGTTTTCGGGGCGCAGTTAAATAACAAATTTTCCAATAGTTTTCTTTTTCTCCTACACATACACATTCACACATTTTTCTCAGTAATCTATGTTGTGACAATAGATTCACGACCTATTAATCAGGCACAGTATGTAACTGAGTTTACACATTTTTCTTATCTGACTTGAAATTTAGCAGAACATGTATAACATCATGTCGGGGCAAGATACTTATCATACGTTTTAAGACTTCCAAGTAAGAATAATATTAAAAAAAAAAAAAGTTTAACTATTTAAGGTAAAATATACAAATTTCAAGTACATCTTTTTATATATGGTTCACATGGCTTACTTTTCTTTCATTTATAAAAATTAATGATATAAAAAGAAAAATTGATGAAAATAGATAAATTAAATTGAAATTAAATTAATTCATTTACTTGTGAAGGAAAATTCTTTTAATATTTGTGGTAATTATAAATGCTACATTTTTTTATTATTGTGTTTCGAAATTTTTACTTTATACAGCCAAAATAATTTAATTTCATTGAGATATTTTTGGTTAATTTGTCTTAAAACTTCATATACTTTTAACAATAACAATTGTTCAATTAAAAATAAATTTGTGTTTCTGTATACGCGAATATTTTTTTACCATTTTTTTTTTCAGTGTGTTCTGAAAAATAGTTACATACATTATATTTATAATCACATAATTATTTTAGATGTGTAATATTTGATCACATTCTAGTTTGATAGCAATCTTTGTGCAGTATCAACAATTGTGTAGGGGAAATGGAAAAGGCTGAAAGTGCCAAAAAATAAAAAATCGATTTTTTTTTTGCATGGAATGTGTTGTAAACGACATTGCCAATAACCTAGAGAAGGTCCAAAGTGCCAGAAAAATTCCTACTAGTTTTCTAGAGCAGTTGCAAGGAGCAGCACCGTGAAAGTACCCGCTGGCCGTCAGTGGGAAAGGCTGAAAGTGCCACCAGCCATGATGAATGTGCCATTTTCTACCGGCAGGGTAGGAGGGGGAAGAAAACAAACCAAAAAAAAAAAACGATCTTCGCAGCCGCGCGCAGGCCGGAAATGTCAGAAGACCAGGTGCTTTCGTTACAGTGCCTTTCCATTGCAGTAGTTGCTTTTGGCGTGTGCGAATAACAAGTGTTTCGTAGTTCCTGCGTTTTCGCGTACTGAGAATAGTTTGTGCGCTTTTGCTGTTATAGTGTGTGTTTTGTGAAAAGTTTACGTTTGCTGTTATTTCAAAATGAGTGAAAATCAAACCCCTCCGCCGAAGAAAGCCCACGTTCGAAAAGAGAGGAGGAAAGTACAAGAAAAAGGACTGCCTTATACGACTAGTAAAGGAAAAAACGTACCTGGTAAACCTACCCCCCCCCCCCCCTGATGTCGCCACTTGCTCGTGTAAGTACTTTTGTAAAGACTTGACTCATAACCCTAAACAGTTACTGTTCATGGATTTTTACAAAGTTAATGAACAAAACCAAGGTACCTACTTACTAAACCATATACAACTTGTACCTGTCGGCCGTAGGCGTCATGGAAATTACGATGACCCAGAGGAAAGTAGGCGTTCATGCAGTTTTACTTACTGTGTGCCAGATGGTTCGGGTAAAAATGTTCAAGTGTGTAGTAAAACATTTCGTCAGATTTTCGGACTAACTCCCAGGAAACTGCAAACTCTTCAAACAAAAAAGAAACAGGGTTGCTTGGTTTTCAAAGATACTAGAGGTCAGAATCCACATGAACATAAAGTTAAGTTCACAGAAAATGATCGAAATCTAGTTCGGCACCACATTAATTTGTTTCCCAGGTATGAAAGCCACTATTCCCGTAGCAGAACAACAAATGAGTTTCTATCCCCGGACCTAAACAAAAACCGTATGTTTTTATCTTCAAAGCCCAAAATCCAACAACTAAAGTAATTTACAAATACTATGCTCAAGTTTTTCAACAAGACTTTCCCAAACTAAAATTCAAATGTTTAGCAACAGACACTTGTAAGAAATGTGACTTGTTTAAAGTCGAAATTGAAGCAGCTGTCAGTAAAAAACCCAGAAATGCCATAAAAGTAAAGCAGGAGTTACACCATAGAAAAGCAGAAAAAGCACGAGCGTGTCTGAAGGAAGACATTGTATCATCACAACTTCCAAGTAGTAATAATAACTGCTTATGTATGGACTTGCAACAAGTAATGTTTGTACCAATGCCCACACACAGTGATATTTTTTACTGCCGGCAGCTCTCATGTTACAACTTGGGAATTCATGTGAGTAACCATGGGTCTGTGGCACGAAGGGATTGGTGGTCGAGGGGCCAATGAGATATCATCTTGCTTCTTTAAGGTTGCCACTTCTGAGGCCTTGTTAACAAGAAGGTTAGTTTTATGGTGTGACAACTGCGGAGCACAAAACAAGAACCAGTTCTTCTTAATGGCAGTAATTTACTTGGTAAAAAAAGGGTTTTATCGCTCAATAGATTTTAAGTACTTGGTTAGTGGACATAGTTACATGAACTGCGACCGGGACTTCGGTCTCATTGAAAAGCGGCGCAAAACATGCAAAGCAATGGTCCCAAAAGATCTTGAACATGTTGTTGCTACTGCATGTGTAAAAAACCCCTTTACTGTTGTTTCGATGAAATCTGAGGATTTTATTGACTTCAAAGAGCTTGCTAACAAGTACCTCAACATTAAAAACCTTGGAATCAGTAAAATTTCACATTTTCGTATTTCGCACAAGAATGCTGGTATTGTAAAAGTGGCATCAGTTTTGGCAAAGGAAAATGATAATATGGTAACTTGGGACAAGGTAGATGTTTTAAAGAAAAATGCAAATCTTGAAGACCTACCCGATGTGGATGAGTTACCAAAAATTCAGTTCAAATGCAAGATATCTCAAGAAAAGAAAAAGGATCTAGAGGGAATGATAGAATGCCTGGAGAAAGAAGGAGACAAGGCATTCTACAGGGCCATTGTTCATGGACCTCCGCAGCCTGCAGTGGAGGAGCAAAAAGAAGACGACGACAATCAGGAGGAAGCAGAAGACGACTTCTAGAGGACTACTAGAAGGAGAAGGTGGGGGATAGGAGAGAAGAAAGAGAGAGACAATATGTATATGCGAGTCTTTTTATTTTTAAAATATAAGTTTATTTTGTAATATCTTCTAAAAACTTGACATTCTAAAGTAAAAAACATAAATAGGGAAAAAATTAAAAAAAAGCTGGCCTAATAAATTAGTTTGTATTTAATTTTGAAATGCATTAATTTGTTTGTAGTTGCTTTAGGTTTTTTTAAGGATTCCGTATTTTTTCAAACCACTATGAACATTCATCCTTTACGTGTAATGAGCGCTGGACTTCCAGCCTTTTAACTAACAAGGTATGGCACTTACAGCGTTTCCCAAAAAAAGATATGATGGCACTTTCAGCTTTTCACATGCAAAATCAAGTTATATATGTACAATAAAAAAAATCTTGAAAAACAAAAATAAAAATATATTTTGTATTTTTAATGAATTTTATACGTTTTTAAAGGATAAAGTAAAGTGTTAGGAAGTTTTTATTGAATGCTGAAAATTTTACTTTGTGGCACTTTCAGCCTTTTCCCATTTTCATTACACAATTAGTCTTTCTATACAGTGTTTATTTGTCTCTATTTCTTGAAAATGAGAGATTTTTTCAAAATCCAATTACACACACGCACACACACATATATATATTGACTTCACTCATTTGAGAATTACTTCAGTTTTTATTGTTTTTCTGTAACCATACATATTTTTAAATATTTAGTTATTTACACATTACTCATTGTTATATTTTAATCATTATTTTGTTTTGCATTTCTTTAAATTTATCACACATTGCATCATACTTCACACATCAATATTCTCACTGAAATGTAGCAATCTATTCTTATACATTTCAAATCTACTTAATTATTTTTAGATATTGACATTACACTTCACACATGATTTTATAGACTTTACTCTTACAAACAGGATTATTTGAATAATAATGATTATGATATTGAAGAAAAAAAAATACATATCAAACATTACATAGCAACATATTTGCATTGTTTACCTATATGAGATATTTCATGTTATTTTATCATAATTTCTGGTATTTGTCAATGTATTTTTGTTATTACATGGTATTTTAATGATTTGCTGAGAGTTGTTACACTTGCATTTCTACTATAACAAACATGATACTTTTCACATTGTCCTCTACAACTCATTATAATATTTTATACATTTCACACATATATTTCTTATACATTGATAAAAAAAAAAAAAAAATTAGATTTCTCGAAGCATTGTTTAGTATTGTAATATTTATAAGTTACTTTCGGCAGGGCTTCTCCACTCTACACAAATTTATATACACACAATTTTACAAATATTTTCTCACACATTGTATATTAAAAAAAAACCTAACAATTATGTTAAGGTAAATTTTTGATCAATCATAAGTTTACATGATTGATTTGCCTTGCTCAGTAACTGTATGAAATATTTACTTCTGATTTTTGCATATGAGATAATATTTGTTTTTCTTACACATACAGACACACTTTCATATACATACGTCATACATAAAATAATTTTGTTTTTGAAGCTGATTATAATAAACATTGATAATATTCAAATTTAATATAATAAATATTATAAACATTTTTAATTGAATAACTAAATGAAGATATTTAATGATATTTTGATATTTTATACACATTGCAGCATTTGTTTTTAAATTATGCTACAAATATTTTATATCTACATATTTTCTCTTACATACACATTACTTTATATTCGTCTGAATTATATATCTAAATCATATTTAATTTCAACAATACATTCACATACATATGTTGTCAAGCATGTAAAAGATAATTTTACAACTTAACAGAATTTAATATTCACTAAAAAAATAAATAAATAAAATTATAATAATAAAAATAAAAATAAATTTAATTTATCACTTTTTTTTTTCATTTTAATGTAAATTTGTGCCCTACATGTGTATTGTAGAGCTCCAATGCATATGTAGTAATTTTGTTATGCATGTTGTTGTCCTTGCACTTGAATATCTGGCCAATTGTTCTTCTGTGGGGATGGTAGCCTGTATGGCATTTGGTGCACAAATTTACTTTTCACACTAATTTACAGAATACATAATGTGATTTAATATACATATAATAATTATTAATGCATTAAAAAAATACAGATATGATCTGAATTAACAAAAAAAAAAAAAAAAAATAATAAAGAATGATAAATATTGTATCTGCAAAATACAATTACACCACATTTCTTATTTATATAACATGTTTTTACTCTTTTTACACAATTTTTATTTGAATTTTATGATATACTAATATTACATTTTTCATAAACACACACACATTAAAACAAACAATATATATATAAATAAATAAATAATTACATTTTACATAAAAAAAAGCATTACATTTTATGCACACAGAAGTTTACTTGTATACTTATTTCAATTTTATGGTATTATACACAAACATACACATTCTTTTTCTGCCTTTACAAATAAATAAATAAATGTTGCTTCAAAAAAAGAAAAAAAAAGTTAATTGTATACTTTCCAAAAATACACATTAATACATAATTTTAATAGCAATCAATTAAATGCAATTAAATTCACTGTATGTTTATGTAATTTTCTATTCTGTTTGCACTTTGAATTGCTATCATTGGTAATGTACATCCTTATTGTGTCAAGTAAACAGAGGTAAAGATATTTCCTCTACTTATCATGGACACCACTAGCATATGTTATACTACTGCTTGCAAATATTCTAAATAAAATTTTAGAGTTTGTTGCTTAAGATACATATGAAGAATATGTTGGTTGCTATTTTTATATTTACATAAGATAATGTTTTGCATTATATGAAATTTGATACTGCAGTTTAAAAATAAATAAATAAATAAATAAATGGTGATGAGCAAAATTATACCTAGCTAAAATAAAGCTATGGTTTTATTCCTTTTCAGCAACCTTATGGCTCATCAAGACGTCTTAAAAAAAAAAAAAAAAAAAAAAAAAAAAAAAATTGTCATGACTTATATTGAAGAGTGCACTTATATATATATATTAATAAAAGATATCTTACAAAATATATCTGCTTGGCCTAATAAGCAAAGGATTTTATAAAAATAAAATAAAATAAATTGACATGTCATCTTAAGCGTAGTATTTTATAGGCATTGCTTCCTTATTATTCAATTGTATTTGTGTTTATACGTGACCATAGATCCATATTAATCAGTTACTTGTATAATTACATATATGCTTATTTCATAATATAAATGTGTTATATTTTATTATATTAGTGTGTTATTTTACTATATTTCATTGTTTATTTGTATTAATTACATTCCTATACATTTGTTAATTTAGAAAGAGCATGGTTGCAATTTTTTGTGGCAAGGGGGTGAAAATATGTGATATAGATTATCACATATTATAAAAATTATATTCTTCTCTTTAAAGGATAGTTAAATTCTCTAAATAAATTAACTTATAAATTAAATTCTTTAATCTTAAATCAACTATTTAAAATTTAATGGAATAACGATTTTATCCTATAAATAATAAATTTTACAATATGCATTTCTAATTTTTATATCTTCCCTTTCATGTCTTTTTCAGTGTAACTGAAACAAAAATCTTTGAACTGTTCCCAGTATTCACTTAACATGCTTAAAGTACTGAAAATTCTTTTCGCTCTGTAAATGATAATGTTTTGACTTATTTCTATCCTTTTGCTTTGTGAAACCAGAAAATAACTAATTCGGTGACTTTTAATCTTACATCGAAATGTAACTAATGCAGCCTCTCGTCGCCTAATTTACATCAACGATCAAATAAAATATGTGATTAGCTAGTTACTTTCCCAGGGTCTAAATCTTAGCGAAATCATGACAACATTCACTAACAACGGTCAATAAATTACTCGTCACTTTTTAAAAATGTACATGTGAATATTCCTAACGTAATGCAACCATTCTCTATCTTAAACTTTGAACTTGGCGTGTAATTCAACGCCAAATGCATTGTCATTTGTTTTGCTTCAGTTTAGGAGCTTACACTTTCTTTCTCATCTTCAAACATGTAAGAGCTCAAGAGTGATTCGGGCCTAGGGCCCGGCCTGATCCTCCGTACTGTTTCCCCACTCCAGAATGTTTTCGTTAAAAAAACTTGTGTTCTTTTAATTGACTATGGTCACGTGAATTGGAATATTTTTAATAAACTGGCATGAGAACCAAATATGTCTCTGAGTTAATTCCGAGCCTGGACCTTTAATCAAATTCAGTTTTAATAACGTTTTTACTTTACAGCCAAAGCCATCAACAAAATTATACTTTCTTTTACGACGGCCGCACAACTTCTTCACACTGATGTTGGAAAGAAAAGAGGTTACTAGTCCGGGGTCTACTCTAATATCTTGTCGATTGTACCGCTTGTGAAAGCATCTCAAACTGCACGAAATTCGGTAACTCAATAGTCAAAACAGGGTGACAAAATTTCTTCGAATCCGAGCACAGACTCATTTCCTGCAGTTCAAAAAATAATACGAAATTTTTTATTTATAACTTTGTTTTAGTGTGGTTACTTAGAAATAAAAAAAGAACGCCGTAATTACATTCTTCTAACAATTTTAACGCTTCGTATTTATAAAAGTACTCTAAACTGGTCAGTATAATCATCTTAAAAAAGAATAATTTCAGAAACCAGATGATTCAATCATATAATATACCAAATTATAGCTCTGGGGGTCACCTAAGCGAGAAAGGATTATAAGCGAAATTATGATGGCATGCCTCCGGACCATCCTTAGGTGTGCGTCCCAGACCGTCGCCAATTACCCGTTGCGCAGTACTAATGAGACATTAAATCCAATCAACCATATAATATACCCTGTCGTTCCTATAATTCTTCATGATTGAGAAAGTAAAGGTATGGCTGCAAAAATCACAATTTATCGCCACGAAATTTCGCTAAATACATTTAGTACCTTTTTTCAAAAATAGCGGTCTATGAGACCGATGTTTCCGATAAGCATGATGAAAACATGTTCCGGGTAAAGGGTTAAACAAAATAATAAATTTAAAATTTATGGCTTTAATTGCATCAGAAAAGACTTCCTCTAAGCTGATAGAGATACTAGTGGTGTAGCTCTTTTAATAGCAAATAATGTTCCCCATGCAAATATACCTTTAAACACAAATATTCAAGCTATAGCTGTCCAAATCCATATCAACCTGCTAATAACTGTCTGTACTATCTATTTACCCCCCAATATGTCTGTACAAAAACAAGATCTCAGTAATCTAATTTTGCAACTGCGTACCCCTTTTTTAATTTTTGGCGACTTTAATGGACATAACCCGCTTTGGGGGAGCCCAAGTATTAATTCCCGTGGACAGATTATTGAAGAAGTTATCAATGATAACTCTTTATGTCTTTTGAACAATGGAGACAATACTTACTTTCACGAACCATCCAGGACCTTTCATTCTATAGACCTGGCAATTTGCTCACCAATTCTTTACCCATACTTTAATTTCTTTGTGACAATCTCCATAATAGTGATCATTTTCCTCTGTTTTTATCCTCTATGATTTTAACCAAGTTAACCACAATTATAATCCTCGTTTTATTTATGACAAAGCCAACTGGACTACCTTCTCTCGAAATGCCTCCATTACATCTGACATGATTGAGGGTTATATAAACAGTGTAGTTTCACGAGTCACCCAATGCCATTATCAATTCTGCCAATGCTTCAATTCCAAAATCCTCTGGCTACTCCAGTAAACATCCACGTCCTTGGTGAAATGAGGATTGCAGACTTGCAAAAAGGTGCCAACAGAAAGCATGGGGAATTTTTTGGAGGTACCCTACTACAGCAAATTATATAGCATATAAAAAAGCTAGAGCAAGTGCACGGAGAGTTCGTAGGAAATGCCAAAAAGAATCCTGGATTAATTCTAATACTAGTAGCAAACAACTGTGGCATCATGTCAAGAAAGCTATGGGTATTTATCATAACCAAAGTATCTCCTTTCTTAAAGACAATAATCAAACCATCACTGCACCCAAAAACATAGCGAACACTATTGGTAAAACATTATCCCACATCTCTAGCTCCAACTCTTACTCTCAGCCCTTTTTGACCTACAAACTCAATTCTGAATGTTCTACAATTAACTTCAGGTCACGGTCTTTACATGACTACAGTAACCCATTCACAGATAACGAACTTAACAATAGCCTAAAACACACCCATAATTCTGCTCCTGGACCTGATGGTATTACTTATACAATGATCAAACATTTATCTGAAGCATCTCTCAAAAATCTTCTTCAACTTTTTAATAGAATATGGACTGAACATGTCTTTCCACTTGCTTGGCATGATGCTATTGTTATACCCTTTCCAAAACCTTGTAAAGATACCAGTGACCCAAAAAATTACAGGCCGATCGCCTTCACTAGTTGCCTGTGTAAATTGCTCGAAAAAATGGTAAATACCAGGCTTGTTTTTACCCTCGAAAAAAATAATCAAATCTCTCCTTGGCAAAAAGTGGCTTTAGACACGGCCGTTCCACTATTGGCAATATCTTATTGCTAGAGACTAGTATACGAAATGCTATTGTTAAACGTAGCCATTTGGTCTCAGTTTTTTTTGTCTGTTTTCCTCTGCCAATAAGTTCTTGGTCTGTTTTTGTTTTGTTCAAGTTATATCCTTAAATATATATATATATATATATATATATATATAAATAAGAAAATTTTGAAAAACACAAAAATATGGAAACACTAACAATGTTCTACTTACCTTTTTTTATATTTTAACTCACCTCTTTTGTTTTTGCATTGCTTGTTTATAAAAAAAAAAACTGTAAAAAAAAAATCATCGTAAAATGTAACAAAAAAATCAATCTATTAACATTTAATCAATTAACAAAGTAAAGTCCGGTGATGGTGTGGCGGTGGCTATCGGGGCAAAGTTTCTGGTGAGGGTGCCACGGTAGTCTAGCCTTGGGGTCACACTGGGAGACTGGTGCCCTCGGTGAAGGTGAGACAACGGTGACTACTCGAACGAGAAACACCGGACTAACACGACTACCACATGTGATGCCTGAACTGGAGGGACGACCTGGTAGCTGGTGAGCGGTTATGGGTGTCCCTAAGAGGATTCTTGAAAACCTTTTGCGTTTGTGTGTTGGAAGAAACACTCACCCCCCTTTCCCTTTCTCTCTTATTAAGGCTACAACTATGGGTATTTCGAGTAATGCGTCTGGCTCGGGCCAAACTAGTGAGAATTCAAAGGCGAAAACTTGGGCGGATAGAATGGAAGAATTTTCTTCCACTCTGAATGAGAGCAATGTGTTTATGACATCAGAAGCTAGATTTTTTGTGATAAAAAGAAAAGAGGGGGATTTCCAAAGGACATCTCCATTCCTTATACAGAAAGCATGTCAATCTATAATCGGTGATCCAAAGACGGTAAAAAACGGAGATCGGGCGAGCTATTAATTGAAGTTGAAAATGTCAAACAAGCCAACAATTTAAAAAAGTGTACTCAATTTGCAAACATTCCTGTCACTGTTGATGTCCATAGAACACTAAACACTTGCCATGGTGTCATTTCTGAGTCTGACCTCCAGTTTATACAAGAAGACGAAATTCTTGAAAACCTCAAAGAGCAAAAAGTTATCGGAGTAAAACTTATATCTATATTTCGCGACAATAAACCCAATTCCAACTAAACACATTATCTTAACTATAAATTCTCCAAAACTCCCAACATCAATAAAAGCTGGGTACCTTGAATGCCCCGTCAGGCAATACATACCAAATCCGTTACGCTGCTTCAACTGCCAACGTTTTGGCCATTCTAAAACTTCCTGCCGTGGAAAAGAGACATGTGCCCGTTGCAGTGCCATTGGACATGACAGTCAAAATTGTGAAGCCACAGTGTGTTGTGTTAATTGTAAAAAAAGATCACCCGTCATATTCTAAGTCTTGTGAAAAATGGAAAATAGAAAAAGAGATTCAAACCATTAAAACAAAACAAAATATATCATACCCAGAAGCCAGAAAAATAGTAGAATCAAGAACACCCATCGTTGGTAAATCATATGCTGCTGTTACTTCCACCAAAAAAACTTGTAAAACAATAGCTACACAAACTGACTCTATAATCAATACCAGCCCCCCAGTTGAAACTGTTTCACGTAATTCTATAAAAATACCCAATACTAGCTCTCCACTCGAAACTACAGTAAACAATTCCCAAAACTTACAATCCAAACCAAATCAGTCTTCTAACTCTTCACAGTCCTCTTCATCAAAATCAAGAAATTTAAAGAAAATTCCACAAACTGCTAAAACCTTATTGTCTGAAAAAAGTCTTAACTCTACCTCTCTAAAACATTCTAATTCACCCTCTCGTCTCAATATCATTAAGAAAAAGAAATTAAAATTGCCCACTTTGACTTCAAATAAGAAAAATAATAAAGTAAACCTTACAAAACAAGACTATATGATCAGCCTTCACCCTTCTAATGGACAAGACGGTATGTCTACTGCATCAGAGGATAATGACGTGGATGTTATAATCTAAAAAAAAAAAAAAAAAAATCATGACTAATTTCATCTCATGGAATTGCCGAGGTTTTATTAATAAACGAGATGAAATAAGAGAAATAATATCTGATCATCGACCTATATGCTTCGATTTCCAAGAAACATACTTAAGACAACACGATATTGTTAAAATCCGTGGCTATCAGTGTTTCAGGAAATATTTTACACATTCTGATAGAGCTACAGGTGGCGTAGCCCTTTTAATCTCTAATAATACTCCACATTCATGTATCACTTTAAATACCGATATCCAGGCTATTGCAGTTCAGATCCATATACACATACTTATCACCATCTGCACTATTTATTTACCGCCAAATATGACCATTCGCCCAAGTGACCTAAATAGGCTTATTTCACAACTGCCGACACCTTTTTTAATTCTTGGTGATTTAAACGGGCGCAGTCCACTTTGGGGTAGTCCCGATATTAATCCTCGTGGACAAGCTATTGCAGACTTAATCACTGACAATAATTTATTTTTTTTAAATAATGGTGACAATACCTACTTCCATGAACCTTCCAGAACTTTTCATGCAATAGACCTGGCCATTTGCTCTCCAAATTTGTATCCATATTTCAATTTCTTTGTTAGTAACGACCTTCATAATAGTGACCATTTTCCTTTATTTTTATCTTTTAATTATTTTAATGATCATCATTCTACAAATCCACATTATATTTATGACAAGGCCAACTGGACTACTTTCACTATAAATGCAACTATCACATACGAAATGACAGGTTGATATCAACAGAGCAATCACTGATGTCACAAAGTGTATTATAAATGCAGCTGATATTAGTATTCCAAAATCCTCTGGACGTCTCAGTAAACATTCAAAGCCATGGTGGAATGAAGAATGCAATAATGCAGAAAGACAGCAACAAAAAGCTTGGGGAATTTTTAGGAGGTACCCGACTACTGCTAATTATATCGCATTCAAAAAAGCAAGGCCAGCCGCACGAAGAATCCGCAGAAACTCCCAAAAAAATTCTTGGATTAAATATGTTTCCAGAATTACTTCCAATGTAAGCAGTAAACAGCTTTGGCATCGTATCAAGAGAGCAATGGGAATTCATTCTAATCAAAGTATTTCATTTTTAAAGGATAATGGCCAAACTATAACATCTATTAGAAATATTGCAAACACCATTGGTAGAACTTTATCTGACATAACCAGCTCGAATTCTTACTCCGAACCTTTTTTGTCATATAAACATAATTCTGAACGTTCATCAATCAATTTTCACTCCCGTTCTTCACCAGAGTACAATAGATCTTTTACTGAAAATGAATTACAAAATAGTTCGAAAAATTGTCGTAACTCTGCTCCTGGACCAGATGGTGTTACCTACATTATGATTAAACATTTATCAAAACTGTCTCTTAAAAATCTCCATCTTTACAATAGGATCTGGACTGAAAATATTTTCCCTGTTGCTTGGCACGATGCTATTGTTATTCCTTTTCCGAAACCAGAAAAAGATGCTACTGACCCAAAAAATTACAGGTCTATTGCTCTTACAAGCTGTCTATGTAAAGTACTCGAAAAAATGGTAAATTCTAGATTGGTTTTTATTCTCGAAAAAAATAATCTGATTTCTCCATGGCAAAGTGGTTTCCGACGACGCCGTTCTACGGTTGACATAATTTTATTATTACAGACAAATATCCGCAAAGCTAATGTGAGACGTATCCATTTGGTGTCAATTTTTTTCGATATAGAAAAAGCTTATGACAAGACATGGCGATATGGTATTTTAAAAGATCTTTTTAATTTGGACGTTAGTGGAAATCTCCCCATTTTCATTCAAAACTTTTTAAGAGTCAGACGCTTTCAAATTCGTATAGGATCAGTTTATTCAGATTTTTATTTTCAAGAGGAAGGTGTGCCTCAAGGCAGTGTTTTGAGCGTTACGCTTTTTTCCTTGAAAATAAATGATATTTTAAAACAGCTGCCGCAAAGTGTCCATGGGAGTTTATATGTTAACGACCTGCAAATTTCTTGCCAGGGAAATGACATGCGCTTCATAGAACGCCAATTACAACTCGCTATAAAAAATATCACTAAGTGGACGAATAAAAATGGTTTTAAATTTTCGACTGACAAAACACAATGTGTGCATTTTTGTCGTAAACGAGGTATTCATCCTGATCCTGAGATTTTGATGAATAACAGGCAAATTTCCGTTGTTGACACTGCTCGATTTCTGGGTGTTATTTTCGATAGGAAACTGAACTTTATGCCACATATTTTACACTTGAGAACTAAATGTGACAGAGCACTTAATATTTTAAAAGTCCTTTCTAACACTTCTTGGGGAGCAGACCGTCCATCTTTACTCAAAATTTATCGAGCTACTATTCGCTCCAAACTTGATTATGCTTGTCAGGTTTATGATTCAGCCCCTCCCTCTTATATTAAAAAACTTGACACAACACATCATAGTGCGCTCAGAATTTGCTCAGGTGCTTTCCGCATGACTCCAGTCTTTAGTTTATATGCTGACTGTGTGGAGCCTTCTCTCACTGATATTGGACAAAGACTTTCACTTGAATTGTACTATCGCATACTTCCACACCCTAATCATCCACTTCATTCTCATTTAAACAGTAACGATCATAATCTTTATGTGAATCGCCCATCCTGCATCCCGCATTTCGCTCTTAGAATTAAAAACTTTCTTGCTGGCACCTCTCATATTCATACCAAAGTCCGTTCTCGTTCTCTCTTAAACATGACACCTTGGGACTTCCAGGTTATTTCTATGTCTTCATCCGTTTAAAGGATTTGACAAACCTAACACAGATGCTTCTATTTTTCAGGCCCTATACTCATCTCATCGCTCTCATTACAAGGACTACGTCGAGATTTTTACAGACGGCTCTAAGATAAACAATAAAGTCGGTTGTGGTGTTGTCATTGGTAACACCAGTTTTAGCTATCAACTGCCTAACTCATTTTACATCTTCTCTGCAGAGTTTTTTTGCTGTTGAGGTTGCCCTTAACATTATTTCATCTCACCACAGTAGAAAATTTATTATACATACAGACTCAAAGAGTGTTCTTGATTCTCTCTCTTGTAGCTCTTGTAACCTGACTTTCATTTCTATTTTAAAAACTTACAACGACCTTTTGAAAAAAAGATTTGACATTTTGTTTTGTTGGGTTCCTGGCCACGTAGGCATTAAAGGCAATGAAGCAGCAGACAAATCCGCAAGGCAGGCTTCCATACTTTTAAACTGTCCCGTTCCTTATGAGGACATAAACACACACTTAAAAGCTATCTTAAAAATATGTGGCAAAGGGAGTGGAATAACCAAAATAATAATAAATTGCATGAAATAAAATCTCAAATTTCAGTCTGGCCTACACTTACCCCTAGAAAATATGATGTTATTATTACACGACTATGAAACTGGGCATTCAAGATTTACCCATAAATACTTACTACTTGGACAACAGGAACCTGAGTGTCCAAAATGTCATAATAGTGCTTTAACCATTCGTTATGTCCTCACCGACTGCCCTTGCCTTCTTCATCTTTATCGACGAAATTTTAATTCATCTTCACCCACTCTGACGAGCCTTTTAGATGTAAATCCTCATTATCATCTGACAAACTTCTTGAAGGAGGCTGGTTTTTACTTCGACATCTGATTTTATTCTTTACATTGTTCATCCTGTTTTATTATATACACTGTTTTTATTATTTTTGATTTTATCTTGTATGTTTTGCTTCATTTTTTTACTGTGATTTTTTAATGACTTTCTAGATGGGTGGGCCCATCCAGAAGCTACTTTCTCTTTTACCCATTTGTTTGGCGCAGCATGTCCTACTTTGGACCTTGCGCCAAAAAAAGCTATTCAACCAACCAACCAACCGTTACCTTTTCAATTTTCTTTCAAAATTCAGGGAGGTAATACCTTTTCCTTAAAGGCAGGAACGTTCGCTGGATATAAAAATCAGCCGCTTAATAAAATCCCTTTGGCTCAGAACGAATGTGATTTTAATAAGCGGCGGGAAACTGTATAGGGAAAATACTAGATTATAAATGTGCATTAACTGTATTTTTGTGCATGCAAAACTGTGACATGGAAAAAATAATAAATTTTGTTTCATTGTACCCCATCTTCCCCTATTTCAGCTTTGCACTGGATCTAATACCCTACGTGTTATAATTTAAAAAATGGAAATTCTTTTTGCATTTTTTTAAAGTAACCGCTATATTGCTATGAATATATATGGTAGCCTCTTAACATTTTATACAGATGATAAAAATCCTCTTAATCACCTGCTGCAGCCAAAACGCATTTAAAACATTACTTTTTACAGGATGATCCAAAACATTTTGATATTTTGTTTAATTTTTTACTGGTCCCCTTTTCTTTATCAAGACACAACTTTTGCTGAAAAATGTGAGGTAAAACATGTATTTCTTATTCCCAAAATAGAAGAACAACATGGTAAGTAATTTTAAGATATTTGACAAATGTAAAAAAAGCGAAAGTGTTCACATTATTTTGTCCAACACCTGTATATGTAAATGTTTGATATTGGAAGCCTAGCATAGCATTTACATTTCTTTTACAAGGATAAACAAAACAATTGTAATACATTAAGCCTGATTGAACAACATGCAACTTGGACAGAAACCCTCAAACAATATAATTTTTCTTTTTTTATTTAGGTGACAATTTTTCTGATTTAAGTTTATTTGACACAATAACACTGCTCGGCATGAAAGTTGCTTCTGGCACCATTTTCGCATACCCCCCAGGAGGATACCTTCTTTAGGTATTCAGGGGGTGTCACGTACCCCGGGCCCGAGTGATCTTTTCTTTTTCCTCTCTTTTTTTTTTTCCCCCCAAGGGGAATACCTCCTTTAGGTATTCAGGGGTGTCACAACCCCGGGCCTGAGTGATCTTTTCTTTTCCCCTTCCTTTATTTTTATTTATTTTTTATTTGATATTATATTATATTTATATTTATTTTTATTTATTTTATTTTATTTTATTTTATTTTATTTTTTATTTTTTTCTGCCATAAGATATTGGTCTTTTGATTTTACGTTTTTTTGTTGCTAAAGTTGTTGTTGTAAGTCTCTTATGTTTTGTTCTCAAAAAATATATAAAATTTAAAAAAAAATATATAAAATCTTTGAAAAATACAAAAAAATGATACCACTCACCACGTTCTACTTACATTTTTTTTTTTTCCCCTCTGTTCTGACTCACCTCTTTTTTTCTGTGTTGGCTGTTATATTTAAAAAAAAAAAAAAAAAAACTGTAAAAAAAAAATCATAAAATTATAAAAAGCTACAAAAAAATCAATGCACTAACCATTAACCTATTAACCAAGTAAAGTCCGGTGTTGGTGTGGCGCTGGCTATTGGGGCAATGATTTTGGTGAGGGTACCACGGCAGTCTAGCCTTGGGATCACACTGGGAGACTGGTGCCCTTGGTGAAGGTGAGACAACGGTGACTACTCGAACGAGAAACACCGGACTAACACGACTGCCACATGTGGTTCCTAAACTGGGTCGGCGACCTGGTAGCTGGTGAGTGGTTATGGGTGTCCCAGAGAGGATTCTTAAAAACCCTTTGCGTTTGTGTGTTGGAAGAAACACTCACCCCTTTTTCCCTCTTATCTCTTTCCCCCAGGGGGGTACCTTCTTTAGGTATTCAGGGGGAGTCACGCACCCCGGGCCCGAGTGATCTTTTTTTCCCTCTCCTTTTTTTTTTTTTTTTTCCCTTCCCTTTTATTTCTTTCACCTTTGGTTTGGTTTATTTTGCTTTTGTTGCCAATAAGTTTTTGGTACTTACTTGTTCCTGTTGTTTTGTTCTTTGAAAAAAAAAAAAAAAATCTTAAAAAAATTATAAAATTTGAAAAAACTAAAAAAATGAAACTACTCACCTTGTTCCATGATCTTTTTTCGTTTCTACTCACCTTGTTTTTACTCACCCTTTTGTTCTCATTTGTTATGCTAAAAACCTTAAAATTACTAATACAGTAACCAAGCTGAGACCGGTGTAGATGTGGCGCTGGTTATTGGGTTGGCGATTTGGTGAGGGTCTCATGGTAGTCTTGCCTTGGGAGCACACTGGGAGACTGGTGCCCTTGGTGAAGGTGAGACAACGGTGACTACTCGAACGAGAAACACCGGACTAACACGACTACCACATGTGATTCCCAATCTGGGTCTACAGTCTGGTAGCTGGTGAGTGGTTATGGGTGTCCCAGGGAGCGATTCTGAAAACCCTTTGCTTTCCGTCTGTTCAAGAAACGGGCTGACTTGTGGGACTAAGGAAACCCTCGAACCTTTTTTCTTATCTCAATATGGCTACAATTAAAGGAAATACGAATAATGCGTCTGGCTCGGGCCAAGCTGATCAAATCTCAAAAGTTAATTCTTGGGCGGATAGGATGGAAGAATTTTCTTCTTCATTAAATGAAAAGAATATCTTCGATAGTAATGAGGCACGTTTCTTTATTATAAAACGAAATGAGGGCGACTTTTCTAAAACATCTCCATTTTTAATCCAGAAATCCTTGCAATCGATGGTAGGTGAACCAAAAAGTATTAAAAAGCTTCACTCTGGAGAGTTATTGATTGAAGTGGCAAACAGCAAACAAGCTACAAATATAAGAAAATGTAATAACTTTGGTAATATACCCATAACTGTATCTGCCCACCGAACATTGAATACTAGCCGTGGAGTAATTTCTGAAGCTGACTTACAATATGTATCGGAAACTGAAATTTTGGAAAATCTTAAAGATCAAAACGTTGTTGCTGTTCGTCGTATTTCTATTTTTCGAGAGGGCAAACAAATTCCCACCAAGCATTTAATTCTAACAATTGACTCGCCTAAATTACCACAATCAATAAAAGCCGGATATCTAAAATGACCTATTAGACCATACATTCCAAATCCCCTGCGATGCTTTAAATGTCAACGTTTCGGCCACTCAATGACCTCTTGCCGTGGAAATACAACATGTGCTCGCTGCAGTGCAGTGGGCCATGACAGTAAAAATTGCGAAGCTCCCGTCTGCTGCAATAACTGCAAAAGAGATCATCCCGCATATTCAAAAGCATGTGAAAAATGGAAATTAGAAAAAGAGATCCAAACTGTGAAAATAAATGAAAATATCTCATATCCTCAAGCTCGAAAAATAGTAGAATCCAGGACGCCTACCATTGGCAAATCATACGCAGCCGTCACTTCCAGCAAAAAAACTTATCATACAATAGCAACACAGACTGAATGCCTCGAACAAACCAGCCAAACAGTTATTGCATTAAAAAATAACACAATACAATCTAAGTCTAATCAAACCCTGCATTCTTCTCAGCTTAACCCCAAAAAACCAACAGTGCCTAAGAAAAACACACCGAATTTGAGAAAAACCCTGTCTGACAAAAGCCATAATTCTGTATCTTATAAGCATTCTACCTCTACTTCCACTAAAAGTACAATTAAAAAGAAAAAAACCTTACCTATACCCATCACCAATACTCATAAAACTGACACTGTCAATAATGTTACACATGAAGACTCACTTAGCCTCCATCCTTCTGACGATGAGGACAGTATGTCCACTGTATCAGAAGACAATAACGCAGATATTTTAATCTAAAAATAATAAAAACATGACTTATTTCATTTCCTGGAATTGCCGAGGTTTTAATCATAAACGAGACGATATTAAGGAGATTATTAGAAGGTTTTTAATTGAAATTGACTTTGTCATCGTGTCCTCGTGTCACGCTAGTAAACAATGCGCCTTCATTTTAAAGTAAATATAAGCTGTTTCGTTTGTCGCTCTGTGGCTCGGTTGGTAAGAGCGTCCTGTTAATAACGCGGTGGTTGTGAGTTCGGTACCTGGAAGGTCCAGCGTGTTAGTTTTTGCAGATAATTAGTAGAAAAGGTCTTAATTGAAACAAGAAAACTTTTCGTTGCTTGCACTAAGAATTTTTTGAGGAGTTTTTTTAAGAAGCATTTTTTTTATTTAGATAGTGGAAAACACAAAACATTTTAGATATTAAAAAAGCACAAAATAAAATGTTTTAAGTAAAAAATACATTAAAAAATGTTTTTAGAGGCTTTATATATATGTATATATAAACATTATATATTACTATTATATGAAATTGGATTTGTCATCGGCTTTTTGTCACGTTAAAAAACCAAGACGCTTCCATTATATATATTAAAAAAAAAAAAAAAAAAAAAAAAAGAAAATGTAAGCAACTCATTGTATTTCTTAATGAATCAGCTGGTTACAGCGTCATGTTGATAATGCGAGAGTCGTGTGTTCGCTCCTCGCCAGGCCGAGGTGTTTTTTGCAAATAATTAATAGAAAAAGTGTCAATTAATAAAAGAAAATATTTCGTTGTGTACACAGTATCCTAATAATTTTTCAAAAGTTTTTAAACGGCTTTTTACCTAGTTACAAAAAGCATAAAATTAAAATGTAAGTAAAAATAAATAAATAAATAAAATTTTTTAGGAGCTTTTTATTAGTTAGAAGCTTTTTATATGAAATTGACTTGGTCATCGTGTCTTCCTATCACGCTAGTAAAGAATTAAAGTAAATATAAGCCGTTCCGTTTGTGGCTACGTGGCTCAGTTGGTCAGAGCGTCAATTTAATAACGCCGTGGTCGCGAGTTCGGTCCCCGGGAGGTACGGAGTGTTATTTTTTGAGGATAATTACTAGAAAAGGTGTCAATTGATAAAAGAAAATTTTTCGTTGACTACACAATATCTTAAGAATTTTGCGAAAACAATTTTTAAGAAGTTTTTTTTTTTTTAATATTAGAAAACACAAAACATTCTTAGATGTTAAAAAAGCTCAAAATTAAAAGTTTCAAGTACAAAATACATAAATAAATATTTTTAGAAGCTTTATATGTATATATATATATATATATATATATATATATTATATTATTATATGAAGTTGAATTTGTCATCGCGTTTTCTGTCACGATAAAAAACAAGACGAAAAAAAAAAAAATGTAAACAATTCATTGTATTTCTTAATGGCTCAGTTGGTTAGAGCGTCGTGTTAATTTTTGCAAATAATTAATAGAAACGGTGTTAGTTGATAAAAGGAAATATATCGTTGTGTACACAGTATCCTAATAATTTTTGAAGAGCTTTTTTTAAATAGCTTTTTATCTAGTTACTAAAAAGCACAAAATAAAAATTTAAATAAAAATAAATAAATAAATAAAGTTTTTATAAGCTTTTTATTGAAACTGGATTTCGTTATCGCGTCTTCATGTCACGCTAATAAATATGGCACCGAAACTTTAAAGTAAATGTCAGCAGTTCTTACAGTCGCTAGTTGGCTCAGTTGGTCAGAGCGTCGTTAATGCGATGGTGGTGAGTTCCATCCCCGAAGGATCGATGTGTTAAATTTTGTAGATAATTAATAGAAAATGTGTCAAATGATAAAAGGAAATTTTTCATTGTCTACGCAGTATTCTAAGAATTTTTGAAGAGTTTTTTTAAGAAGCTTTTTTTAGATATTAAAAAGCACAAAAAAAAAAGTTTTATATATATGTACATATTCTTTTAGAAGCATTTTATTGAAACTGGATTTTTATCATCTTGCCTTTGTGTCATTCTGAAGAAGAAGGCGCCTCCACTTTAATATAAATTTAAACAACCTTTTTCGTCTTCGTTAGCGCATTTGGTTAGAGCGTCATGGTGATAACGCGATGCTCGTGGGTTCGACCCTTGCAAGCCGATGTGTTGCTTTTTTGCAGATCATTAATAGAAACTATGTCAACTGATAAAAGAAAATCTTTCATTGTCTACACATTATCATAAGGAATATTTAAAGAAGCTGTTTTTTGAGTTACTAAAACGCACAAAATAAAAATTTTAATAAAAATATAAATAAAAATAACACTGAAAGCTTTTTTTATTATTATTGTGTAGCCCTAACAAGCCCAAAATAAAAATTTATTCTTGCAGAGACATGCTATAAAATCATAAAAGTGTCAACAACAAGAAAATTTTAAAGAAAAATATAGATATTTCACTTTTGCAAAAGGTGAAAAATTTTAAATATTCTAAATATTTTAAAAAGCATTCGAGAACAATGTTCCTTTTGTATAAGTATTTGTGAGATTTTTCTAGAATGTTCTATGTTTTTTCTTGACAGTTAGACTTTTGGTTAGAACGTCATGCTGATAATGCAATGATCGTTGGATTCGGTCCTCGAAAGACGATATAGTACTTTTTTTCCAGATAAATAATCGAAAAAAAAAAAAAAAAAATGTCAATTGATAAAAGACAATCTTCCGTTGTCTACAAAATATCCTAAGAAATTTTAATTAGTTTTTTTTAAGAAGCTTTTTTCTTTTTGTAACTAAAAAGCACAAAATAAAATTCAAGTAAAAAATCATTTTTTAAAATTAGAAGCTTTTTATTGTGAAGCCCTAAAAAGCATAAAATAAAATTTATTCTGGCAAAGACATGCTACAAAGAAATGAAAGTTTCAACACTAAGAAAATTTTAGAGAAAAGTATAAGTACTTTCCTTTTCAAAAGATGAAAATTTTTTAATGTTCAAAATATTTTAAAAAGCTTTCGAGACATTTGAAATTTCTGGCCAAACGAACGATTATATAAAAACTAATAACTAAGAATATTGGTCTCGAAAGGTTTTTAAAATATTTTGAACATTAAAAAATTTTCATCTTTTGAAAAGGAAAGTACTTATACTTTTCTCTAAAATTTTCTTAGTGTTGAAACTTTCATTTCTTTGTAGCATGTCTTTGCCAGAATAAATTTTATTTTATGCTTTTTAGGGCTTCACAATAAAAAGCTTCTAATTTTAAAAAATGATTTTTTACTTGAATTTTATTTTTAATCATAAACCTGTTTGTTTTGCATTCCAGGAAACTCATCTTAGACAACACGATAATGTTAATATCCGTGGCTACAATTGCTTCAGGAAAGACTTTCTAAGAACTGACAGAGCTACAGGTGGTGTAGCTCTTTTAATTTCCAGTACCGTTTCCACATACTAATATCCCTTTAAATACCAACATCCAGGCAGTTGCAATCCAATTGCATATCCATATGTTACTGACTGTTTGCTCCATATACTTACCACCCAATATGCCTGTCAACCAGAATGACCTCAATAGCCTCATTTCCCAACTACCTACTCCATTTTTTATCCTTGGTGATTTTAATGGGCATAGCCCTCTTTGGGGAAGTCCCGATACAAATGGTCGCGGGCAACTCATAGAAAACTTCATTAGTGACAATTCTTTATGTCTTTTAAATAACGGCAGCAATACTTACTTTCATGAACCATCCAGGACATTTCATGCTATTGACCTTGCAATTTGCTTTCCTACTCTCTTTTCATATTTTAATTTTTTTGTTTGTGACGATCTACATAATAGTGATCATTTTCCTTTCTTTTTATCATTTTATAATTATGACCAGACTCATCCCAAGAAGCCCCATTTTATCTATGACAAGGCCGATTGGGTTACTTTTACTTTAAATTCATCTATCACGAGAAATATGACTGAGGGCGATATCAATAAGGCTGTAACTCTTGTCAGCCAATGTATTATTAATGCTGCTAACATCTCTATCCCAAAATCCAGTGGACATCACTCTAAACATTCTAAGCCTTGGTGGAACGAAGAATGCAGGCTAGCAAAAAGGAAGCAACAAAAAGCATGGGGGATTTTCCGCAGGTATCCAACAACAAGTAATTATATTCTATTTAAACAAGCTAGGGCACATGCACGGAAAACTCGTAGAAAAGCTCAAAAGGAGTCCTGGATCAACTATGTCTCCAGCATAACTTCTAATATTAGCAGCAAAAATTTATGGCATCGTGTCAAAAAATGTATGGGAATTTATACAAATCAAAGTATTTCCTTCTTAAAAGATAATGGTCAAACTATAACATCTACAAAAAATATTGCTAATACCATCGGGCAAACTCTTTCAGACATCTCCAGCTCTAGTTCCTATAATGAACCCTTTCTATCCTACAAGCAAAACTCCGAACGCTCCACAATAAACTTCAAATCCCGCTCATTAGAAAGTTATAATGCACCTTTTACAGAAAATGAATTAAAAGTTTGTTTAAAATGTTGTCATAATTCTGCTCCTGGGCCTGATGGCATAACCTATCTCATGATCAAACATCTGCCAAAGGAATCTCTCAAAAACTTACTTCACTTGTACAATAGGATCTGGTCTGAACAAGTATTTCCTGCTGCATGGCACGATGCTATTGTCATTCCTTTTCAAAAACCCGGCAAAGATGCAACTAATCCAAAAAATTACAGACCAATAGCCCTCACTAGTTGTTTGTGCAAAATTCTTGAGAAAATGGTAAATACAAGACTGGTTTTTATCTTGGAAAGTAATAGCAGTATTTCTCCATGGCAAAGTGGTTTTCGACGTGGCTGTTCAACAATTGACAATATTTTACTGCTGGAGACAAACATCCGAAAAGCTCATGTAAAACGTAATCACTTAGTTTCAGTATTTTTCGATATTGAAAAAGCGTATGATAAGACATGGCGATATGGTATTTTAAGGGATCTTTTTAATTTAGACTTTCGTGGAAATCTTCCAATTTTTATTGAAAATTTTTTAAAACTCAGACGCTTCCAAGTTCGCATTGGTTCAGAATACTCAGATTTCTACCATCAGGAAGAAGGTGTACCTCAAGGCAGTGTCTTGAGCGTTACACTCTTCTCTTTAAAAATTAACAACATTTTAAAACAATTACCGCTAAGCGTTCATGGTAGTTTATATGTGGACGACCTGCAAATCTCATGCCAGGGTAATGACATGCGTTTCATTGAACGCCAATTACAACTTGCTATCAAAAATATTATTAAGTGGACAAATGAAAACTGGTTTAACTTCTCTGCTGACAAAACACAGTGTGTGCATTTTTGTCGTAAACGTAATCTTCACCCTGATCCAGAACTTTTTATTAATAACAGACTTATCTCAGTTGTTGACTCTGCTCGCTTCTTGGGTGTAATTTTTGACAGGAAACTTACTTTCATTCCACATATTTTAAATCTTAGGACGAATTGTGATAAAAAATTAAATATTCTGAAAGTGCTTTCCAATACTTCCTGGGGTGCTGATCGTACTTCCTTGCTTAAGATCTATAGAGCAATCATCCGCTCTAGGCTAGACTATGCTTGTTCGATTTATGGTTCAACTCGCAACACGTACCTTAAGAAACTTGACACAGTGCACCATTCTGCACTTAGAATCTGTTCTGGTGCGTTTCGTACATCTCCCATTCTTAGTCTATATACTGACTGTGTAGAGCCATCTCTCACTATGACAAGGCAAAAACTTTCACTTGAACTATATTTCCGCATTCTATCATATCCTCATCATCCACTCCATCCTCATTTTTGCAACAATGATCACATTTTATTCCAGAATCGCCCCTCTTGCATTCCTCATTTTAGCCTAAGAATGAGGAACATTCTTGTTGGTATGCCTCACATTGACACTAATGTTCGTAGTAGGCCTCTCTTGGCTATTACACCATGGAACTTTAGGGTTATTTCCTGCATTCACCCTTTTAAAAATTTTGACAAATCAAACACAGATGCTTCAATTTTCCGGTCACTATATGCTTCTCATTGCTGCAGTTACAAGGACTACATCAAAATTTTTACAGATGGCTCAAAGGCAGGCGATAAAGTTGGCTGTGGTGTTGTCTCTGGTACAACTATTTTTAGCTATCATCTTCCAAGTTCCTTTTCAGTTTTCTCGGCAGAATTTTTTGCAATTGAGGTCGCACTTAACTTCATTTCTTCTCATCGCTATAGAAAATTTATAATTTACACAGACTCAAAAAGTGTTCTTGATTCTCTTTCTTCCATTTCATGTTCATCCTCATTTATTTCAGTTTTAAAATCATATAACGACCTGTTGAAAAAGGGATTTGATATTTTATTTTGTTGGGTTCCTGGACATGTTGGGATTCAAGGTAGTGAAACTGCTGATAAGGCTGCAAAACAGGCTTTAACTACTCTTAACTGCCCAGTTCCATACGAAGATTTAAAGCATGCCCTCAAACAGTCCCTTAAAATCCTTTGGCAAAGAGAGTGGGAATGTCAAGTGAATAATAAACTACAAAATATCAAACCACACATAACAGTCTGGCCTACACTCTCACCAAGGAAGTACGATGTCATTCTCACCCGTCTCAGAATAGGGCATTCCAGGCTAACACATAAGCACTTGCTACTGGGAGAACAAGAACCTGACTGTCCTAAATGTCATTTTACTTCACTTACCATACGCCATTTACTAACAGATTGCCCATGCCTTCGTCATTTGTACAGACATTATTTTAAATCATCATCACCAAATCTGACAAGCCTTATAGGTACTAATCCTCATCCTTTACTGACAAACTTTTTAAAAGAGGCTGATTTTTATTACGATATCTGATTTTATTTTTACACTGTTCATCTTTTTACATCTGTTTTTATTATATACTCTTATCTATTTTTTTTTTACTTCTAGTTTTATTGTATACACTGCTCATTATTTTTAAATCATTTCATCTTATACACTGTTTGCCCTGTTATCTATTATTTTTGAGTTTTTGACTTCATTATTTTTTTAACTTTTTACCCACTTTTGTGTTTTAGTGACCATCTGGATGGGTAAACCCATCCAGAAGCTATACTTTACTTTCACATATTTGCTTGGCGCAGCATGTCCCATTGTGGACCTTGCGCCATTAAAAGACAACCAACCAACCAACCAACCCTCTTATCTCTTATTATGGCTACAAATTTTGGAAATTCGATTAATGCGTCTGGCTCGGGCCAAGCTAATCAAATGTTAAACGCTAATTCATGGGCAGATAGGATGGAGGAGTTTTCTTCATCTTTGAATGAGAAAAACATTTTTGATAGCGGTGAGGCACGTTTTGTTGTAATAAAACGGAATGAGGGAGATTTTTCAAAGACCTCCCCATTTCTCATACAGAAGGCTGTACAAGGCATTATAGGCGAACCAAAATCAATTAAAAAATTGAGATCAGGAGAATTATTAATTGAACTGGAAAACAATAATCAGGCAAGAAATTTAAAAAAGAGTACCATGTTTGCTAATATCCCTGTCACTATCAGTGCGCATCGAACTTTAAATACAAGCCGCGGAGTTATATCTGAACTTGACTTACAATATATCCCTGAAGGTGAAATTTTGGAAAATCTCAAAGATCAGAAGGTAATTGCAGTTCGAAGAATATCAATCACTCGTGAGAGCAAAAAAATACCCACCAAGCACATTATTATTACTATAGATTCACCTACACTCCCACGCTCCATTAAAGCTGGATACTTAGAATGCCCAATACGACCATATATTCCAAACCCACTACGCTGCTTTAATTGCCAGAGATTTGGACACTCAAAACAAGCTTGCCGTGGAAATCTGACATGTGCCCGCTGCAGTGCAGTGGGCCATGATGATCAGAATTGTAAAGCTCCTGTTTCATGCATAAATTGTAAAAAAGATCATCCGGCATTTGCCAAGACTTGTGAAAAATTCAAATATGAAAAAGAGATTCAGACTATCCGTACTAAACAAAACATTTCTTATTTTGAAGCTAAAAAACTAGTCGATTCCAGAACTCCAACAATAGGAAAGTCTTTTGCAGCCGCTGCTTCAACCAAACCTCAAAAAACTTACCAAACAATCGCGACTCAGACAGATCTCAAAAGCAACACATCTGATGAAAATATTAAAGATATCTCTGCTAAAGTTCAAAATACATCTAATCAGACTTCTTCTGCTTCCCAGTCCTCTTCCTCTAAACCTGCCTATTTGGAAAAATCCTCACAAAATATAAATGTACAGCCAGGGAAAAAATTTAAATCCACCACGCAAAAGCACACAAACTCGCCATCGAACCGTACCTTACCTAAAATGAAAAAAATTGTGAAGTCTACTATTAAAAAAACAGCCAAACCAAACTCCATTAAACCGGATGACTGTCTTGCTATCCATCCCTCAGATGTAGAAGATAATATGTCGACTGCCTCTGAAGAAAATAACGTGGATACTTTTATCTAAAATAATAATAATTTTATGACCAATTTCATTTGCTGGAATTGCCGTGGTTTTAACCATAAACGTGACGACATCAAAGACATTATATTTAATCATAAGCCCGTTTGTTTTGCTTTCCAGGAAACTTACCTTAAACAAAACGATAATATTAAAATTCGTGGCTATCAATGTTATAGGAAAGACTTTACTCAAACTGACAGGGCTACAGGTGGTGTCGCTCTTTTAATTTCCAATAGTGTTCCACATACTAATATCCCATTAAATACCAACATCCAAGCAGTTGCAATCCAACTGCATATCCATATTTTAATCACAGTTTGCTCTGTCTATTTACCACCCAATATGCCTGTTAACCAGCATGATCTCAATAGCCTCATTTCACAACTCCCTACTCCGTTTTTAATCCTTGGCGATTTTAATGGGCATAATCCACTGTGGGGAAGCCCTGATGCCAACTCTCGTGGAACTATTATCGAAAACTTTATAACAGATAATTCATTATGTCTTTTAAATAACGGCAACAATACTTACTTCCATGAACCAACCAGGACTTTTCACGCAATAGATCTTGCTATTTGCTCTCCTACTCTCTATCCATTTTTTAGTTTTTTTATTGGTGACGATCTTTATAATAGTGATCATTTTCCATTATTTTTATCATTTTATAAATATGACCAGGCTCATCCCAAGAGGTCCCATTTTTTATTTGACAGGGCTGATTGGGGTACTTTTACCTTAAATTCATCCATCACTTCCAATATGATTCAGGGTGATATCAATAATGCTGTAGCTCAAGTCAGCCAGTGTATTATTAGGGCTGCTAACAAATCCATTCCGAAATCTTCTGGGCATTCAATTAAATATCAAAAACCTTGGTGGAATAATGATTGTACATTAGCGAAAAGGAAGCAACAGAAAGCGTGGGGAATTTTCCGCAGATATCCAACGACTAGTAATTACATATTATTCAAACAAGCAAAGGCAAATGCACGGAAAATACGCAGAAAAGCTCAAAAAGATTCATGGATGAATTATGTCTCCAGCATTACAGCAAATACAAGCAGCAAAGAACTCTGGCATCGTGTCAAAAGAGCTATGGGTATTTATACTAATCACAATATCTCTTTCCTAAACGACAATGGCCAAACTATTACTTCCACTAAAAACATTGCTAATACCATAGGTAAAACTCTGTCTTATATTTCAAGTTCTAACTCCTACGACGAACCTTTTTTGTCTTATAAACATAGGTGTGAACGCTCAAAGATCAATTTTAGTTCCCGCTCTTCTCAAGATTACAATAGTCCTTTTACGTTAAACGAATTAAAAAATAGTTTAAAGCAGTGTCAAAACTCTTCTCCTGGACCTGATGGTATTACTTACCTTATGATTAAACACTTATCAAAACACTCTCTTAATAACCTGCTTCAACTTTACAATAGAATCTGGACTGAACATAATTTCCCTATTGCTTGGCACGATGCTATTGTTATTCCTTTTCCAAAACCTGGTAAAGATACTAGTAACCCGAAAAATTACAGGCCTATTGCTCTCACAAGTTGCCTTTGTAAACTACTCGAAAAAATGGTCAACTCCAGGCTGGTTTTCATTCTGGAAAAAAATAGTTTAATATCTTCCTGGCAAAGTGGTTTTCGGCGTGGTCGTTCTACAATTGACAATATTCTTATGTTGGAGACTAATATACGAAAAGCTTTTATTAGACGTAACCACTTGGTATCAATATTCTTCGACATTGAAAAAGCTTATGATAAGACATGGCGGTATGGCATTCTTAGAGACCTTTTTAATTTGGACTTGCGTGGTAACCTTCCCATTTTTATTAAGAATTTCTTAAGTATTAGACGCTTTCAAGTACGCATTGGAACAGTTTACTCAGATTTTTATTTTCAAGAGGAAGGTGTTCCTCAGGGTAGTGTTCTGAGTGTCACGCTTTTCTCTATTAAAATCAATGGTATACTGGGACAACTGCCACCTAATGTTCATGGCAGTCTTTATGTTGACGACCTGCATATATCTTGCCAAGGAAACGACATGCGTTTTATTGAACGTCAGTTACAACTTGCCATCAAGAATATTACTAAATGGACTAATGAAAATGGTTTTAATTTTTCTGCTGAGAAGACACAATGTGTGCACTTTTGTCGTAAACGTGGGCTTCATCCTGATCCCGATATTTTAATTAATAATAGACCAATTTCAGTTGTAGACACTGCCCGTTTCTTGGGTGTTATTTTTGACAAGAAACTTACATTCATTCCACATATTCTTAGTTTAAAGACAAACTGTTTTAAAAAATTAAATATTCTCAAAGTTCTTTCAAATACTTCTTGGGGTGCTGATCGCATTTCTCTCCTTAAAATCTATCGTGCAGTTATCCGTTCTAAAATGGACTATGCTTGTCAGATCTATGGCTCAACCAGTATTTCTTACCTCAAAAAGCTAGACACAGTGCACCATTCTGCCCTCAGAATTTGCTCTGGAGCCTTTCGCACGTCACCTGTTTTAAGTTTATATGCTAACTGTGTAGAACCCTCTCTCACTGTAATTAGACAACAACTGTCATTAGAGTTGTATTTCCGCATTCTCTCTCATCCACATCATCCACTTCATCCTCATTTTGACAATAAGGATTTTAATTTATTTCAGAATCGTCCCAGGTCCATTCCACACTTTAGCTTGAGAATAAAAAATATACTTGCTGATATGTCACATCTCAACGTTCAAGTTCGTCCTCGGACACTTTTAAATACACTTAGTCACAAAAGTGTACATACGATTGAAAAGAGTTAAAAAATGCTAAAGGGGAAATAAAAATCAATACTTTATTCAAATATACTTATTTGGTAAGTAACAATTCACCAATATATGTACAAAAATTAATACAAGAATAAACTGTATTCTTTAAACGTAAAAGAAATAAAAATTGCATTGCTGGGCACTTCGACGAAAGTCTACATACGGGATGTAAATTAAATCTAATTATTAAAGTTTAATATCTGGTTGGTTCACCATTAGCTTCTATGACCGCTAATAGTCTTGCTGGCATGGAGTTCACAAGTTTGTCTGTGTCATTCTTAGTTATTTTTTGCCATTCGGAGGATAGAACATTTTGCAGTTCTGAAGTACTAGAAATTGATCTTTTGGACCTTCTCCTTTTAAGTTCATCCCACAGATGTTCAATCGGGTTGAGGTCTGCGGACTGTGGTGGTGTTCGGAGTTGATTTTTAACGTGATAGAGAAGCCACTCCCTTATAAGACCCGAAATGTGCTTCGGGTCGTTATCTTGTTGGAACATGTAATTCGTGGATAAGTGTAGATCTGCCACACTACTGAGAAAACTTGTTTTCAGTATATTCAAATATACGTATTTATCCATTTTTGTATTTATAAAATGTAATTTCCCAACGCCATTAGCAGCCATACATCTCCAGACCATCACAGAGCTCCCTCCGTGTTTTACTGTTGGCATAACGTTTTTCATTTTAAGATCCTCATTCCGCTTCCGCCACACTTTAGTTCTTCCATCATTTTCGAATACATTAAACTTGCACTCGTCAGTGAATATTACTCTACTCCAAAATTCAGGATCATTTTCATGAATTTTATATGTTTTTGCAAAATCCAGTCTCTTTTTCTGGTAGATTGCACTTATGAAAGGCTTTTTCCTTGAAACTCTGGAATGAAGGCCTTCTTTCTTGAGACACCGACGAACAGTTTCAGGGTGTACTTTAACTCCCGTTGTCTCCTTAAGTTCAGTTGCAAGTAACTGTGCACTTAACCTAGGGTTCAAGTTTACTTTTCTTAAAAGAGTTCTCCTTTCTCGATGATTTAACTTCGGTGGTCTTCCATTTCGTGGCTTATTTTCAAAAGTTCCAGTGTTTTGAAAATTTCTAATTACTGTCTGTACTGTAGATTTTGGCAATGCAAGGGTTTTTCCAATTTCTTGCATAGATTTCCCTTCCTTTCTTAATTTAACTACAATTTTGCGTACAGCAATTGGCACCTCTGTTCTTTTATTATTCATATTCGCCTAACCACTCAAATACACAAACACTATTCCGTGAGATAAACTCGCTTTGTTATTGTAAATACGCTGAACGGAAAATGTTGTTATCAGCCTTTCAGTTTTCGTAAATTGCTTCACTTCAGTTAACCGTATGTAGACTTTTGTTGAAGAGCACAAGAATGTAATCTACTATTTTATTAAATTTTAAAAATGTAAATTCATTTTCTTCTAATTTCTGAGTAAATTATTTAAAGTTGCAACATATCAAATAAATATATCTTAATAAGAACTAACCTTCATTTTACATTTTTAATTTTTTCAAACGTTTTCAGCCGTATGTACACTTTTGTGACTAAGTGTATGACCCCTTGGAACTACAAGGTTATTTCATGTCTTCATCCCTTTATTGGTTTTGACAAATCCAATACAGATGCTTCTGTTTTTAGGACCCTCTTTGCTTCTCATTATTGTGCTTATAAGGACTACATTAAAATTTTTACAGATGGTTCCAAATGTAGTGATAAAGTTGGCTGTGGGGTTATTACTGTTAACACCACCCTTAGCTATAGTCTCCCAGGTTCTTTTTCCATCTTCTCTGCTGAGTTTTTAGCCATTGAGCTTGCTCTTAATTTAATTTCTTCACTTCCTAACCGAAAATTTATCATCTATACAGACTCCAAAAGTGTTCTTGATTCACTCTCATCCAGTTCTTGTACAACCTCTTTTATTTCAGTGTTAAAAACCTATAACGACCTTTTAAAAAAGGGATTTGATATTAAATTTTGTTGGGTTCCAGGGCATGTAGGCATCAAGGACAATGAGGCTGCTGATAGAGCAGCCAAGGAAGCTTTAAATCCTCTTAATTGTTCTGTTCCATACGAAGATCTTAAACATTCACTAAAATATTATCTAAGAGGCAATTGGCAGAGAGAGTGGGATTTCCAAACTAGTAATAAATTATGGGAAATTAAACCATATATTTCACTTTGGCCAACACTTGCTCCACGCAAACTCGATGTTATACTTACTAGACTTAGAATTGGCCACTCTAGGATTACACACAAGCATCTTCTCCTTGGGGAACAGGAACCATTATGCACAACATGTCATTTCAGCACACTTACCATTCGCCATATTTTGACTGACTGTCCCTGCTTACGTCATTTATATAGATTTTATTTCAATTCATCTTCACCAAATCTAACGAACCTTTTGGGCGAAAATCCTCATTCTAGACTCATTAGCTTTTTAATTGAAGCAGGTTTTTACGATGAAATTTGATTACGTTTTGTGATTTTATTTTTTTACACTGTTCATCTTTTTTTACATGTTTTTATTTTATATACTCTGTTAATCATAATTTATTTCTGGTTTTATTGTATACACTGCTCATTACTTTTACATCATTTCATCTTATACACTGTTTTCTTTTGTTGTTTTAACTTTACGTTTGTTTTTTAGTGACCATCTGGATGGGTAAACCCATCCAGAAGCTACACTTTAATTGTACGCATTTGTTTGGCGCAGTATGTCCCATTCTGGACCTTGCGCCAGTAAAAGGCTACAAACCAACCAACCAACCATTTTCGCATATTCTTATGTAAAATGACCTGAATGTGAATAGGACGCCTATTTTGCCCCATCACCCCCCGTTTTTTTGGAATGGACCCAATTTTTATCATTTTTCTGTGATTGTATGACTATAAATTTGATTTTTAGGAGGGGGGAGGATTATTTTAACCGTTAAATATCTTCTAAGGGACTACAGAGTTGTAAAATTCTGAAACATGGAAATTTGCGACATGGGATTTTTTTTTTGAGGGGGGGGGGGGTTAAATTGCCACTGAAATTTTGTATTGCATATATTTTTTTAACCTGCTATTAATGTTATTTTTTTAACCTTTATATATTTTTGTTTTTAGGTGTTTAATTCTTTTTCTTTCTTCGAATCAAATTCATGGACATAAAATTATCGAACAGGGGAAAAAAAATGAGGGTGGGGGGGTTCTAGAAAACGGTGGGTGACGGGGCAAAAAGGGACTCTTATTCGGGTTCAAGGGGTCATTTTACATAGGAATCAACAAAAATGGTATCAAAAGTCGAAATTTTTTTTTTCTTTTACAGAGCAGTGTTATTAGTTGTCCGAAAAATCAAGTGGATTCACTCTAGATTTCTTAAATGGGCAAATGCCAAATCAACTGTAGTTTGTATTGTTCATTATTGATATATGTATCATAAATTACTTTTTAAAAAAATATTAAATAAATAAATAACACACACAAATAGAAAGATATGTCTACAGTGTTTTAAATAAAAAACAATATTTTAATTTATTAATTTTTGATGTGCTTAATGTTTTTACAAATTCATTAAACTAAAATTTTACAATTTTTTTCTTTTTATAAAATAAACTAGATTTTTAATTAATACTTATACACTTTTAAAACACACATTAGTAAACAATACCATTTAAATAAAATTTTTAAAATGTGAGCAAGCATCTGTATTTAAAAAATAAGAATGTTGCTATTGGTAACGAAAATTTATCGTCTGTAAATTAATACAAAGCATTATCTTCGATATTTTCAATGAAAAATATGAAGTAATGTTGAATGAACTATTCAAATAACTAAATTATTAATTCCATGTTGGAATGAAATTATTTGTATAATGCAAAAAGTAAACTAATAAACAATAATGCGTATAGAAAAAAATAATAATTATTATAATTTTTGTGCATTATTTTACCAATTTCATTTTCAAAATAAGAAAATATGAAAGGGAATTGGATATGTTTCTATAAAATTGATTGAGAGTGGCATTTGTTAAGTCTGATTATATTACAGGAAAAACTAAGTATGCGCACCTACTTTTTAATACATTTTGAATAAAATTCAGTTTTTAATTCTTCGTTTGCTTTTTTAATATGATAATGTATTTGAATTTTAGACATTAATACACTAACAATCTGTTGCACCACTTCTTTATGCATCTCATGAATACGCAAATTATTGAAATTGATGACAGAGTAAATCTGTATCATACTTTGTAAAACATTTTTACCCCTAAAAACAGGAGAAATGTCAATACTATACATATCATGAATTAAATTAAATAATGCATTACTAGGTTTTTTAAGACTATTGCCTGAGTAGTCTTTATACTCACTTAATATCGAATTATCATTTGGTATATTTTCATCACTAAGTAAATTGAACTGACATTCTACACAATTTATTTTTAAAACAGCTTTCTTTCCAATATACCCAGCAATATAAAATAAATGGCATTTTGTCTCACAATATCAGACGGTAAGCATAATACATCAAGGGGAGTACTTTCACTCACATCATGATCACTAAACATTGAGATATTTGAAAATTTTGAAGGACCTCTATCATTTAATGTCATTAAAACTTGGTCAAAGTCTGCTTCACAATTTGTGGCTTTAGATGCACTAAAAATGTCGTTTACCATTACAGCTTTTAAGCAACATATTAATTGATGACAATCTGGATTAACATCATTTGCTCTTTTTGCTCTAATTACTGAAAACGTATTTTCTAGAGCATCATGGTTCTACAGCAGAATTTGGCATAAATTGATTGCAGAAGTCAAGCTTATCAACCAACCTTTCTAGCAATGAGTGTACACTTCTTTGTCTTTTGCATTTGTAAATTTCCAGCTTTCCACAAAAGTAATCATTTCTTCCCAAAATGCTAAATGAGGGGAGCAGCATTTCCTTTTTATCAATAATTGCTCTGCTATTAAAACTATCAAAAAGTTTATCGATGATAAATATAAAATCTGATGTGTGTAGAGCTGCCTCATCAAATCGTTCAGCAGATTTTAATAGTTTAATGCCAGCTGAAACAGATGTACATAATGTTTGAGATGCATATTTAACTCGTCCAATAGGATTAATGTGATTTTTTGTTAATTTAGCAGCAACACGTGGATGATTCTTTTTATCAATATTATAAAAATCATAAATGAATTTCCATGTCGCAGATAATTTCTGAAACTCAGAATTTTGATATTCTAATACATTTTTCAGAAAATTATTCCTTAAAGCTTTCAAGAGATGTGGTGGATCAAACATAAAGAATATATTCTGATTGCCAACTTGAAAGAAGGTTTATCCAAAGAAAGTCCAAGTTCAGTGAAAAGACATATATTATTCGAACCTTGGTCACATACCAAACATATTACATTAAGTCCAATTTCTTGAAGATTAGAAATGGAAGAAATTACCAAATCTTTCAACGCTAATCCTGGCATGCTACGATGCACTAAAAAGTACCCTAAAATTTGCTTCCAATTACTTAGTAACCCTTTTACCATAAATACTAAAGCATTAGTTGCTACTTTAATAGTTCAACGATTTCGAACTAATATTTCATCTTGATATCCTATAATCAAATCATTCATAGGTGAATAATGGAGAAATGGTCTGATTGCCATCTCATCGAAACATAAAACACAAACTCGATTTTTCTCATCTAAAAGAGTAACTTTTTCTTTTAGCACTTGAAATATTTTAGAGCAAAATCCTGTGCTTTCACATACTCCTTGCACAGAACGCTTTAATGTTCTTATATCAGGCAATATAAGAAACCGCTTCAAAATTCTGTATGCTGCAGGAGAAGCGATATAAATATTAAAAGCGAATGCTTTATCAGATGCAGTCCAGCGCCTTCCTTTAGCAGGACCAAAATTTCTTAATTGGGCCTCCAAAATTTTATACAATGTTAGCTTTAGGGTTCTTTTAAGTGTATTTAATGCATGTGTATTTCTCATATTGGGGAAATTTTTTAAAGAAATGTGTTTCTTTAATCTGTAAATTATAGATTTGTATCTATTCAGTTTTCTGCTTTTTGCCGTCAACTGATGAGAACTACAGGGTTTAAGAGTCTGAAGATGGTTTGTAGAACCATCTTTCACAGAAGCAGAACTACTTGCCAACAAACTATAATATCAGACGGAAATGAAACATCATCAGGGGAGAAACCAGAAGTTTTTGGGGACTTCTGCAGCATTGTAGATTCGTCTTTGTCAGAAGTAGAACCTCTTGCCAACAAACTAACATGATTAGACGAAAATGGAGTATCAACAATGTAGCACCTAAAAAATAAATAAGACTTTTGTAAAAATAACAAACAATAATAAATAAGTGAAATGAGAGTTATAATTATTAATTTAATTTCTACAAACTTTATATTTTTTTACTCAGTTTTGGAAAATCTATTCCGTAACTAACAAATTTTCCGAATTTTATAATTTTATTGCTGATTTGGTATCTGCCGTACTTGTAAAGAAAGAAAAAACAATCGCCAAATTTAACAACTACCAGAAAAAAAAGGAGCGGAGAAAATGAAGGGAAAAGATAAAAATACATCGGTAGGGGAAGGGGGGTGGGGGCCCTGCACCATTGAACCGCACTGTTAAAACATACTTTTTCATTCTTATTTCTGCTTAAAATATGTTAAAACTGAAAAATAGGGCTAATTCCCTTACTGAAAAAAGTAATGACTGAAATACGATTATACCAAACTCTCTGTAAATAACACTTTTCATTTCTTGAAAAGCAAAATTTCAAATAAAAACCTGAATATGAATTGGATTGCATTAGGAAATAAGGCCGACTGACTGTTCTAGGTCCTAGGCCTAAGGGGGAGTGCCTTCCGTGGCGGTCTTTCTAAGATGTCCTAGCTAGTATTTACGCAAGTTTCGGAGAAAACCACGGAAATCTTCAAACGGCTAGGCCGACGGCACGACCTAGGATCGAACACGTCTACCAGCTTTGAGCGCAGAACCGCTCGGGGAAAACTGAATATGAAAGCCCATAAGGTAACGGGACTGTCAGAGCTGCTACCCGAGTAGGGTAGATACCTGTTTCTCTCACCGGAGATTTTTTTTTTAATATAAGGGAATGTCTCCAGCTGTGGCCACAGTTTTGATTTTGGCTTATAACTTTTGATAGATTGAACATTATGCAAACATATGAATGCCAATAGAAAGCTAGAACCCTTAGCTAACGTTTGATAAAGCAACTTTATCGATTACGTCAATCAGAAAAATGTTATCACCAATTTTGTGAAGTGATAATTTTTAGCCAAAAAAATTTTGTATCCGGTTGTGGGAACACCTGAAAAATCCGCTAAAAATGCAAAAATAAGAAAATCACCATAAATACAGAAAATAATAAAATTTATTTTGTAAGGATTCAGCGGCCAAAATAACAGAAAACTGCCTTTTCCCAATTTTATTCGTCGTCATCTTCATCCTTCAATTTAGAATCGGCATGGTAGCAGGTGCTCCAAACAAATGATGCATTATTATATGATTGTGGATGTTCCTATTTTTAGCGCGCTTGGCCGGCAGTTTGACAGGTGTAGTTCCCTTACTTTTTCTAGGCTTCTTCTGGAGGGACACAGAAACTGCGAGGAAGTCCAATCCTAAATGGCTATCCATACATACGCATGAACTGTTTCTACTAAAGGAACTGCCATTATCAACCTCAGAATCTGCGTCATCAATTATCAACTGGTTTCGACTCTACAATAACAACTATCGTCAGCATGCCATTTGTCGCGTGGGGCCGGCTGGGCCCGGCATGCCGACTAAATACTTTATGTACATAAATATCTGTAAATACTCATCGCCCTCTGTCGCTGGTTGGCTAAGCCAGGCGATGCATGATGTAATTTTTTTTCTCAATAAATGTCGGAGCAGCTCACGTGGATTATCCTAGAAGCGCTCAACACCGCTCCTCGAGCGGTGAGCGGGGGCTGCTCCCTGTTAAATTAAATCCTAAATGGCTTTAACCAGCGCTTAAAAATTCATTTCTTTTGGATCGATTGACTTTTCCGGGGTTGATATGGCTAAAAATGCCTAAAACACTAATAAAACATGTTATGTTGTTTATAAACGACCATATTTGCCAATCTTTAAGTCAAACACACTCTTTAAATGAAAGAAACATGGGTACCGACAACAACAATCATTTTTATAATGACAGAAAAAACTATTTTCAGTCGACATTTTGGCTTAATTCGATATTGCATCACAAAATATATTGAATATACTTTATGAATGTATATTACGCTTACATTTTAATTTATTCACTTCAATTTATCCCATTCTAAAAATATTTACAAATTACTTTTGTGTTGCTTTTTCAGATATTGTTTTCGATGTTTGCACTTACTAAGCAAGTGCGTATATTCACTTCGGTGTTAACACAAAATTTGTGTACTGTCACAACACAAATTTAACAGTACTCAAATCCACCATATTTGATTTTAGTTAAAAGATATGGTGGGGTGCCCATAACCAGAGAATGCATAGAACAGGAAACATTCCCCTACAAATACATAAAAAAAAAAAAAATCAGGTTTGCAACAACCGCACGATTTCTATTAACCCATTGACAAGTATTATATATGCAGTTTTTGGAGATAATAAAGTCAAAAGACACAAATTGACCTAACAAATTAGACATCTAACAATTTTCTTTTAAGAGAAAACTAATACACGTGTAAAGACATAAAACAGAATATACATAGCGAGTTTTTTTATTTATATATTAAAATATAAATAAACTCAAGGAGAAAAATCGGTCGAGGCTTTTTATGAAACACCCATTTTCGAGCTCTAAACCTGAGTTACCTAATCAAGATGACTGCTAATTTTCCTGTAATAAACCCGTAATCCGTGCGAAAGAAAATCTGAAAAGGGTTTTATGTAGCAATTTTAAAGAAAATGATTAGGGCCATTTTTGAGATAACGACTTTTACCAAAATTTGACAAACTCATTTATTGCCCGGAAAGTAACAAATAAATAAGAAAGGTTAGTTAAAAGGAGGTTGTTACATAGAGTTTGAAAGAAATCCGTACAACCATTTTAAAAGAATTCACTCCAGACACCTCAAATGGACCTATTTATACAGGACACCTATTAATTTTCCTAAATTAACCGATTAATACATGCGAAAGAACATTAATAGGGTATTTATATAACAACTTTGAAGAAAACCGTTAGACTTATTTTTGAGATACGGACTTATGGGGGTCCATTTATGTTTTCCAATGCCCCCCCCCCCCCTTTCCAGTTTTTTAGTTTTTACCAAAAGTTGGAAAAATCCTACCTGTCTTAATTTTGAAATTTCGTCGTTCTGTCATTATTAGTTTCGGAGGTATGATAGTCAGAAGATTCTTCTCACACATATACACACACACTCGCTGATCAATTGTCGGAAACCACTTTTTTGGACTTGGGAGATATTAAAAAGATACATATCAAGTGAAAATTCGATATTGAAATTTTGAACTAAATACAATACTCACATTACCTAACGGTATTCGTATAATGGAAGTAATAAGGCACTTATCATTTAGATAAACAAGATTTAAAAAAAAATCAATGATTACCACAAAGGAAAGCTTTAATAATTTAAAATATAACAAAACGTATTTTTGCTATTATTGTTCTCCTTAAACTTGCGCTAAAACATAAGTAGCATTGTAAGTAGTGGAAAAAGTAAAATTAATGGGACATTTCATTTCAAGATTGTAAACTTTGCTCATCTTTCATTTATTTCAATAGTATTATCTTTCATTTAAAATTGTATTTTACATATTTACATTAATTATAATTATTAGAAAATCAGAAAATGTTAATTTGGAATTAGATTTAATTAATTTAAAACAGGACATGAAAATTTGTGTAAACAAAAAACAATCAATATAAAACGGAGTAGATAATTTAATTTTTAGCTTATATATATATATATATATATATGTCTCATTTTGTTAGCTTATCCAAGATACTCTTAGAACTAATTGAGAAGAATACTGAAGATGCCACATGGTCACTTCCTAGAATCAAAACACTTTATTATATATATTTTTTTAGAGTCATATCAAAATAGGAGAAACTGATCGAAAATGAATTGTAATTTATAACCCAGTCCAATTAACTCAATAACTACATTACTTTAAAATTTTCTTCAGTTAATGCCTATAAGACTGTATGGTATGTACTTATGTTTGTACTGCTCTTTTTAAGAGCTCAACCAAAATATAGCATTTTAAAGTTCACTGTAAATTTAATGTGTTAATGAAACAAATTAAAAATGCAAATCTTTTATTAATAGGAACTAAGGTTAAATAAAGAAAGAGCTGCATTTTTCCTCCTACCCAAATAGACAGTTTACTTTACAATATAATAAATTGTAAGATGAAAGTTTTATAAAAACTTTATTATTTAAAAAGACAATATATCTTTAAACTACCTGATATATATACCACCCATACATAAATATCTGTATATATATATATAAATTATGTGTCACGATGTTTGTCCGCGATAAACTCCTAAACTAAGGAACCGATTTTAATGAAATTTTGCACACTGTGTGCAGTTGGTCCAACTTGAGAGATAGGATAGTTTTTATCTCTATTTATTGTCACAAATTTTTTTTATTTCAATTATTTGTAATTATAGCCCTTCGTTACAGTTGCTCCAAAATATCTGTGAGTTCCATTAATTTAATTGTTGCAAAAAAAAAAAAAAAAAAAAAAAAAAAAAAATACGAGTTAATTTTCTTTTGACATAAAAATAAATACATTTAATCAAACGTGAACGTTAAAAAATTATAAAATGTTAAATTATGCATCTCACGAAAATTGACGCCATAATCAATTTAAAGATTTTATACACATTGATAAAGTGCTAATGCAGTTCTATCATAGATCTTTCATGTTATCCCCATGTTATCGTACAAAGATTTTTGATGCCGAAAAAAAATAAAAATAAAAAAAGCTTTGGAAACAGCCATTAAAAAAAAAAAAGAAAAGAAAAGAAAAAGAAAAGAAAAGAAAAAGAAAGAAATATGAATTTGAAACTGTATCCGGAGTTTTTCATTCACCTTTAGCAAATACATTGTTCATAAATTTTTATTTGCTAAAATATTAGTATGTATTCCCGTGTGTATTCACTCGGGGAAAGACGGCCATATTTTGGTAAAAACGTCGTCTTTTCCCAAGTGAAAAGGAATAACTTTTTTCTCCCCAATGATCACTCTATTCTATATATGCTATACTATGAGTTCTATACGCAAGCGAAGTGTGACTCACTGACCGTCTGTGCAGCCAAGAAAAAGATTTCCTATGTTAATTGCCCATTGGATTTTTTGTAAAAAATTATTAAAAATCGAGAAAATTTATTTCCCGATTTTAATCCTTATATTTAGCTATAGATATGTATTAGTTATCGCGTGCGTTAGATTGAGTTATTTTGCTGTCAAATTGACAACATTTTAATTTTAAATTTCAAAACTCTGTCGCCCTTGGCTTTTTTTTTATATATATATAATTTGGCGATCAAAAGCGTAACACGAAAATATACATGCCAGATGTATGTATTGTACGAAATGTAATATGTATTATTCATTGTACGTATGTATGACATGTAATATGTATTGTACGAAATATTGTTTCATATTATTCATTACTCTTTTTAATATAAGTTGTTAAAATAACCATGATTTTTGAAAGGAATTAAATATTTTCGCCAGATAATTTGGCGATATTCTTTTTTTTTTCGCCAAGCAAGACAGAAATGGAATCTATTCCGCTGCAACATATGAGTATCTGACATCAGATATTTTATTTAGGCATTTGAAAACAAATTTGATTTCAAACTATGATAGAATATTTATCATTTTCCTTTTAATTAGTATATTAGTATATTAAAATTTAAAAGCGTGGTATATATATATATATATATATATTTTAATCTTATAATTATTCTTATCTTAATCCTCAATGTTTCCCATCTTTATTGACTTGAATTTACTATTAAAATTTTAACATACTCAAAAACTTCTCATCACTTCGTTAAAATACACTAAACTTTTCCAAAATCTTTTTCTATTTAAAATGATACATGTATTTACTTTAAATGTCCAATATTTCATAAGATTTCCAATTTTAAAGTTTTAAAATATTTATCAAATTTACTTATTTTTCTGGTTTAGCCTTATTGTTTTCTTTTTTATAACTACAGCTGTTGCCCTCTTTAAAATATTTAAAATGATGAGGTCATTTTATAGTAAAATTATCCATTATAGCATATATTATATTTTACTCTTCCATAAAAATTGATTTTAAAATCGTCTGCATCTTTTATACTTTTATTTTAATTCGCGATTGTAATGAAATGCTTGCCCTCTGGTGGGCTAAAGTGAAATTACAATTAACATGCATAGCTTTCGAATTCATCTAGACGCCATTGCTTGCCGATGTTTAGTTTCATATATATTTATTGAATAAAAATGAACAAATCCGGTAAAAAAGATAACACTTACTGTTGTGTGCCACAGTGTAACTCCAAAAATAAAAAAAAATCCAGAATTAAGCTTCCATTTATTTCCAAATGACAAATTTAAAATTTCAGTTGCTTCGGCTAATGGAAGTAAAAAATTAATCAGATGATTTGAAACTAATATTTGTTCAGCTTCAGTTAAAAATCATCTTCCGATCGAACGATAATAAACTGAAATATTTTCTCCAAACGCAATCAGTTTTACATGATGCAATGGCGGAGAAATTATAGCACGAATATTAAGAAGTAATACAAATAGAACAAAAATAAATACACGTGGCCATTATATTTACTAACAACAAAAGCTGAAAAAGCGCCATCTATCGATCATTACAAACGCGGATAGAATTTTAATAAAAATAAAATTACATATTAGTCTTTTTAGCATTTTAATCCAAAATAGCTTTAGACATATTATATTTCATTCATCCATAAAAATGCCCCAGGGGGGTACCTTCTTCAGGTATTCAGGGGGAGTCACGCCCCCCGGGCCCGAGTGATCTTTTTTTTTCTCCTCTTCCTTTTTTTTTTTTTTTTTTTTTTTTTTTTTTTTTTTTTCACTTTTATTTTATTTTATTTTATTTTACTTATTTATTTATTCTTTTTTTTTTTTTTTTTTTTTTTTTTTTTTGTTGCTGCCATTAAGGTTTTGGTACTTGTTCTTGTTCATTGTTCTTGAAAAAAAAAATTGTAAAAAAAAAATTAAAAATTTGAAAAACTTAAAAAAACAAAATTTTTGAAACTACTTACCTTGTTTTAATCACCTTTTTGTTTTCTACTTACCTTATTTGTTTCCACTCACCTTTTTGTTTTGGTCTTGTTCTTGTTGATTATACTAAAATTACTTAACTGCTAAATTATTAACCAAGCTGAAAACGGTGGAGATGTGGCGCTGGTTATTGGGTTGGCGATTTGGTGAGGGTCTCACGGTAGTCTAGCCTTGGGAGCACACTGGGAGACTGGTGCCCTTGGTGAAGGTGAGACAACGGTGACTACTCGAACGAGAAACACCGGACTAACACGACTACCACATGTGATTCCCAATCTGGGTCGACGGTCTGGTAGCTGGTGAGTGGTTATGGGTGTCCCAGGGAGCGATTCTGAAAACCCTTTGCTTTCCGTCCGTTCAAGAAATGGGCAGACTTGTGGGACTAAGGAAACCCTCGCCCCTTTTTATTTAATTTAATTATGGCGACAAACAAAGGAAATTCGAATAATGCGTCTGGCTCGGGCCAAGCTATTAAAAATTCAAATGAGAAATCTTGGGCTGAAAGAATGGAAGAGTTTTCTTCCACTCTTAACGAAAATAATGTATTTGTTAATTGCGAGGCAAGATTTTTTGTGGTAAAGAGAAATGAAGGAGATTTCTTTAAGACCTCTCCATTTCTGATTCAGAAATCATTGCAATCGATAATGGGTGATCCAAAGTCTGTTAAAAAACTTAGATCAGGTGAACTACTAATTGAGGTCGAAAATAACAAGCAAGCTAATAACATAAAAAAATGTACCCACTTTGCCAATATACCAGTCACTGTAAGTATACATAGAACATTAAATGTCTGTCGTGGTGTGATTTCTGAACCAGATCTACAATATATTCCAGAAAGTGAAATACTCGATAATTTGAAATACCAAAAAGTTATTGCAGTTAAACGAATTTCAATCTTCCGTGATAATAAGCCTCTTCCCACCAAACACATTATTTTGACAATAGACTCACCTAAACTTCCCCAATCAATCAAAGCTGGTTACCTTGAATGCCCTATAAGGCCATACATCCCTAACCCTCTAAGATGTTTTAATTGCCAACGTTTCGGCCACTCAAAGACCTCTTGCCGTGGTAAGCTAACATGTGCCCGTTGCAGTGCAATTGGCCATGACAGTGAAAATTGTGAAGCCCCTGCGTGTTGTGTTAATTGCAAAAAGGATCACCCATCTTACTCAAAATCATGTGAAAAATGGAAAACTGAAAAGGAGATACAAACCATTAAAACAAAACAAAACATATCATATCCCGAAGCACGGAAAATTGTGGAATCAAGAACACCCATTGTTGGAAAGTCATTTGCTGCCGCCATAGTTACCAAAAAAACATATCAGTCTATCGCAATCCAAACTGACACTGTTCATAATACGAGCTCTCCAGTTGTAACTGCATTAAAGAATACCCCAAGCTTACAATCCAATCCAAAACAGGCTTCTAACTCTTCACAGTCATCTTCATCCAAATCAAGAAACTTAAAGAAAATACCACAAACTCCTAAAACCTTATTGTCTGAAAAAAGTCTTAACTCTATCTCTCTAAAACATTCAAATTCACCCTCTCGCCTAAATATCAAGAAAAAGAAACTAACAAAATTGCCAACTCCAACTACAAATAAAAATAATAAAGTAAACGTTCCAAAACAAGATGATTTGATCAGCCTCCATCCTTCTGATGGAGAGGACGGAATGTCTACTGCATCAGAGGACAATGACGTAGATGTTATAATCTAAAAAAAAAAAAATAATAATGACCAATTTCATTTCATGGAATTGCCGGGGTTTTATTAATAAACGTGATGAAATCAGAGATATTATCTCTGATCATCGACCTATATGCTTTGCTTTCCAAGAAACATACTTAAGACAACACGATAAAGTCAAAATTCGTGGCTATACCTGTTTCAGGAAAGATTTTACACAGTCTGACCGAGCTACAGGTGGGGTAGCCCTTCTGATTTCTAATAATGTACCACACTCCAATATACCTTTAAATACGAACATTCAAGCTGTTGCCATTCAATTACACTGTCATCTATTAATGACCATTTGCACTCTCTATCTTCCACCAAATGTATCCATAAACCAGCATGACCTCAATAGCCTTATTTCTCAACTTCCAACTCCCTTCTTAATACTAGGAGATTTCAATGGACATAATTCGCTATGGGGAAGCCCTAATAATAACCCCCGTGGTCAAATCATTGAAAATATTATTACTGACAACTCCTTGTGTATCTTAAATAACGGGGACAATACTTACTTTCACGAGCCTTCTAGGACTTTCCATGCAATTGACCTTGCCATCTGCTCTCCCAATCTATATCCATATTTTAATTTTTTTGTGAGTAACGATCTACATAGTAGTGACCACTTTCCTTTATTTTTATCCTTCTATAATTTTAACGACCATCATCCTGGTAATCCACGTTTTATTTATGACAGGGCCGACTGGACCTCCTTTACTATGAAAGCTACTATTACGCAATCAATGATTGAGGGTGATATTGACAAAGCAGTTGCTGATGTCACTAACTGCATCATCAACTCTGCTAACATCTCAATTCCAAAATCGTCTGGTCGTCTTGCTAAATACCCAAAGCCTTGGTGGAATGAAGAATGTAACATTGCAAAGAGAAAGCAACAAAAAGCATGGGGCATTTTTAGGCGTTACCCAACAACTACAAACTATATTGCATTCAAACAAGCGAAGGCCAATGCACGGAGAATACGCAGGAAAGCTCAGAAGGATTCCTGGGTTAACTACGTTTCAAGTATTACCTCCAATATCAGCAGCAAAAAATTGTGGCATCGTGTCAAGAAAGCAATGGGTATTTATACTAATCATAGCATCTCTTTTTTAAAAGAAAATGGCCAAACTATTACCTCAACCAAAAATATTGCAGATACCATTGGTAGAACATTATCTAACATCTCTAGTACAAATTCCTATTTTGAACCCTTTCTGTCTTTCAAACGTAATTCTGAACGCTCAACAATAAACTTCATGTCCCGCTCATCACCAAATTACAATACTTTATTTACAGGAAGAGAACTGAGAGACAGTTTAAAACGTTGTCATAACTCTGCTCCTGGGCCTGATGGAATTACTTACATTATGATCAACCATTTATCCAAAGCGTCCCTCAATAACCTGCTTCTTCTCTATAATAGAATCTGGACTGAGCATATATTTCCTTCTGCTTGGCACGATGCTATTGTTATTCCTTTTCCAAAGCCTGGCAAAGATGCTACCGATCCAAAAAATTATAGACCCATTGCTCTAACTAGCTGCCTATGTAAATTGCTTGAGAAAATGGTAAATACTAGACTGGTTTATGTTCTTGAAAAGCATAATTTAATTTCTCCTTGGCAAAGTGGTTTTCGACGGGGTCGTTCTACGGTTGACAATATTTTATTATTGGAGACAAATATTCGGAAAGCAATTGCAAGACGTAACCATTTGGTGTCAATTTTTTTTTATATGGAAAAGGCCTATGACAAGACATGGCGCCATGGCATTTTAAAAGACCTTTTTAATTTGAACTTTCGGGGGAATCTTCCTATTTTTATTGAGAATTTTTTGAGAGTCAGACGCTTCCAAGTTCGTATTGGTTCAGTTTTTTCAAATTTTTACTTTCAGGAAGAAGGTGTACCTCAAGGCAGTGTCCTGAGTGTCACACTTTTCTCTTTAAAAATCAATAATATCCTAGAACAACTACCACAAAGTGTCCATGGTAGTCTTTATGTTGACGACCTGCAAATCTCTTGCCAGGGGAATGACATGCGCTTCATTGAACGCCAACTACAACTTGCTGTAAAAAACATAATAAAATGGACTAATAAGAATGGTTTTACTGTTTCTATTGACAAAACACAGTGTGTGCACTTTTGTCGCAAACGGGGTCTCCATCCTGATCCACAGATTTTTATAAATGACAGACCTATTTTGGTTGTTGACTCTGCCCGCTTTTTGGGTGTAATTTTTGACAAAAAACTTAATTTTAAGCCACATATATCATATTTAAGGACGAAATGTGACAAAACTTTAAACATTTTAAAAGTACTCTCGAACACATCTTGGGGTGCAGATCGAAATTCCTTACTTAAAATCTACCGTTCTGTTATTCGCTCAAAGCTAGATTATGCCTGTGAAATTTATGGGTCAGCTCCTTTTTCTTATCTGAAAAAGATTGACACAGTGCATCACAGTGCTCTTAGAATTTGCTCAGGGGCTTTTCGAACTTCTCCAATTCTCAGTTTATATGCAGACTGTGTAGAGCCATCCCTCACTAATATTAGACAACAGCTATCTTTGCAACTATACTATCGAATTCTTTCACATCCTAATCATCCGCTTCATCCTCATATCCGTAGTAATAATGACAACCTCTTTTTAAATCGTCCATCATGCATCCCACATTTTGGTCTCAGAATAAAAAACTATCTTCCAAGCATTTCCCATCTTCCCACCAAAGTTCGTCCTAGAGATCTTTTAAATATGACACCTTGGAATTTCCAAGTTATTTCTTGCATTTATCCTTTTAAAGGTTTTGACAAGGCTAACACAGATGCTTCCATCTTTAAGACCCTTTTCACAGCACATCGTAACAACTATATGGATTATACAGAAATTTTTACTGATGGCTCTAAGACTGTTGATAAGGTTGGTTGTGGTGTCGTTTCTGATAACATTACTTTTAGCTATGAACTTCCTAACTCTTATTCTATTTTCTCTGCTGAGTTTTTTGCTATTTTGGTTGCCCTTAACTATATTTCATCTCATTCCAATCGAAAATTCATAATCTATACTGACTCAAAGAGTGTTCTTGATTCTCTTTCATCCAGCTCTTGTAACCTCTCTTTTATCTCAATTTTAAAAACTTATAACGACCTTCTAAGAAAGGGATTTGACATTTTGTTTTGTTGGGTTCCCGGTCATGTTGGCATTAAGGGAAATGAGGCAGCGGACAAAGCCGCAAGGCAGGCTTCTATTCTCCTAAATTGTCCTGTACCATACGATGACATTAAGCACACACTTAGAAGCACTTTTAAAACTATTTGGCAACGGGAGTGGGATAATCAACATAATAATAAATTACGAGAAATAAAACCTCAAATTGCAATCTGGCCTACCCTTATCACTCGAAAATCTGATGTTATAATTACTCGTCTTAGAATAGGGCATTCAAGGATTACACATAAATATTTACTACTTGGGGAAGAGGAACCTGATTGTCCGAAGTGTCATTTCTCTGTGCTGACTATTCGCCATTTGCTCACCGACTGCCCTTGTCTTCGTCATCTTTACAGACATCACTTTAATTCATCCTCACCAAACCTGACGAGCCTTTTAGGTATTACTCCTCATCATCAATTGACAAATTTTTTAAAAAATGCTGGTTTTTATTATGACATCTAATTTTAGTATTTACACTCTTTTTTACATTTTACATCTGTTTTTATTATCTACCTTTCATTATATTTTACATCTGTTTTTATTATCTACACTTTCATTATATTTTACATCTGTTATATTATCTACACTTTCATTATATTTTACATCTGCTTTTATTATCTACACTGTATTTTATGTTTTTTGTTTTTCCCTTTTAGCTGTTCTTTAGACAATCTGGATGGGTGAACCCATCCAGAAGCTGCTTCTTGTTTTTTTATGTAATTGTTTGGCGCAGCATATCCCACTGCGGATTTTGCGCCAATAAAAGCCAACCAACCAACCAACCAACCAATCATCCATAAAAATTGATTTTTAAAATCGTCTGCTTCTTTTATACTTTTATTTTAATAGAAATTTAATAGAATTTAATTTATATATTAGTCATTTTAGCAATTTTATCCAAAGTAGCATTAGAAATAATATATATCACTTCTCCATTAAAATTTATAGGACCCTACAACAAAATTAATTTGTGCTTAATATCAACACTGCGAAAATTTTTATCAATCGCTTCCAAATTTTGAACTAATGTTCAAATCTCAATCCTGTGGGTTTTTACATAAACTACAACGTTTTCGTCTTTATTCGTAAATAATAATTTGACTGTATTAAATAGTTTACTGCCATATTATTCAACGTATAATTTAGTCACAGCAACGCGTGGCCGGGTCTGCTAGTATACTATAAAATACTGCAAAAGTACATTCTTTCGATTAAATACCCCCTACCACCCTCTGTTTTTTCACACGAATTTCATTTGCTCTTAAAATATTAAATAAACGCCTCTTAATGCTTAGCGGTAGACTATCAGAATAGGTTAGTTTTTTTTTTTTTTTTTTAATACGTTTGCTTTTGTAAAAATACACCTTCTTTGAAGATTGAGGGAGCCCTTGAACAGTATTTTATGGTATGCATTTACATATACAGAAGATATAATAAAAACGCAAGCTTGTATGTGCATATATTAAATATTAACATGCGGTGATTTAGAACGATTTAATTTCCCTCATTATCCCCCCACACCCACCCCTTCGGATTTTTTTTATAAATAAAATCCGCACGGGCTGGGCTTCTTACGGAAAAAAAACTTGGGTTTTTACAATCCTCAAAGACAAGGACAAAACACAAAAATATTAATAAAATAGAGTGAAATGCTGTGTACATATCACAGATTAAGAAATACATATGAACCAAAAAATACCCATAACGGCAGATACCAAATCCAAAACTATAGCATAATTGCATTAAATTCCCTCTGAAACTGTAGATCAATGTACTTAATGCTTATATTATTTTTATTTTAAAATAAATGACAAAACACATTTTTACTTATTCGAGATTAATAAAACATACTTAATATCGAGAATTACTTATGCCTTCCTCCAGTAGCAGAATTTTCTGTACCTTTCTACAACAAAACAAAATTTATCTGCAATTTAAGAATACTGAACCAAATTGGGTATCCCCCCAGGGGGGTACCTTCTTTAGGCATTCAGGGGGTTGGTTGGTTGAATAATTTTTATTGGCGCAAGGTCCATATTTGGACATGCTGCGCCACACAAAAATGTAAAAGGATAAAATGCAGCTTCTGGATGGGTTCACCCATCCAGATTGTCATTTAAAAAACACATTAAAAATAAGAAAAAAGATAATAAAAACAGTGTATACAATAAAAAACAGATGTAAAATAGAATGAACAATGTAAAATATAAAATCAGATGTTGAAGTAAAAACCAGCCTCCTTCAAAAAATTTGTCAAGTGATAATGAGGATTTGCACCTAAAAGGCTTGTCAGATTGGGTGAAGATGAATTAAAATGATGTCGATATAGATGACGAAGGCAAGGGCAGTCGGTTAGAATATGGCGAATGGTTAGTGCACTAAAATGACATTTTGGACAATCAGGTTGTTGTTCTCCAAGTAATAAGTATTTATGTGTGAGTCTTGAATGGCCGATTCTTAGTCTAGTAATAATGACTTCACATTTTCTGGGGGTGAGTGTAGGCCAGATTAAAATTTCAGGTTTCATTTCTTGCAATTTGTTATTGGTTTGGCTATTCCACTCCCTTTGCCAAATATTTTTAAAATAGATTTTAAGTGTGTGCTTCATGTCATCGTATGGTACAGGACAGTTTAAAAGAATAGAAGCCTGCCTTGCGCCTTTGTCTGCTGCTTCATTGCCTTTGATGCCAACATGACCAGGAACCCAGCAAAACAAAATGTCAAATCCCTTTTTTTGAAGGTCGTTGTAAGTTTTTAAAATTGAAGTGAAAGATGGATTACAAGAGGTAGATGAAAGAGAATCAAGAACACTCTTTGAGTCTGTATATATAATGAATTTACGATTTGGATGAGATGAAATAAAATTAAGCGCAACCTCAATAGCTAAAAACTCTGCAGAGAAAATGGAAAAGGAGTTAGGCAGTTGATAGCTAAAAGTGGTGTTACCAATTACAACACCACAGCCGACTTTATTAGTGGTCTTTGATCCGTCGGTAAAAATCTCGACGTAGTCCTTATAATGTGAGCGATGAGATAAGTAAAGGGACTGAAAAATAGAAGCATCTGTGTTAGATTTGTCAAACCCTTTGAACAGATGAAGACAAGCAATAACCTGGAAATTCCAAGGTGTCATGTTTAAAAGAGACCGAGGACGAATTTTGGTATGAATATGAGAGGTGCCAGCAAGAAAGTTCTTAATTCTAAGAGTGAAATGTGGGATGCAAGATGGGCGATTCACATAAAGATTATGATCGTTACTATTTAAAAGTGAATGAAGTGGATGATTAGGATGCGAGAGGATGCGAAAGTACAATTCACATGAAAGTCTTTGTCTGATGTAAGTGAGAAAAGGCTCCACACAGTCAGCATATAAACTAAAGATGGGAGTAGTACGGAAGGCTCCTGAACAAATTCTTAGTGCACTATCATGTGTTGTGTCAAGTCTCTTCAGGTAAGAATCGGGTGCTGATCCATAAACATGGCAGGCATAATCAATTTTAGACCGAATAGCAGCTCTATATATTTTCAGGAGAGATGGACGATCGGCACCCCAAGAAGTATTAGAAAGGACTTTTAGAATATTAAGAGCTTTGGCACACTTAATTCGTAAGTGTAAAATATGTGGTTTAAAATTCAATTTACTGTCAAAAATAACACCCAAAAAGCGAGCAGTGTCAACAACCGAAATTGGCCTGTTCATAAGAATTTCTGGGTCAGGATGAAGCCCTCGTTTGCGGCAAAAATGCATACACTGTGTTTTGTCAGTAGAAAATGTAAAACCATTTCTATTTGTCCAGTTGATGATATTCTTGATGGCAAGTTGCAATTGGCGTTCAATGAAACGCATGTCATTCCCCTAGTAGAAATTTGCAGGTCGTCAACATATAAACTTCCATTTACAGATTGTGGGAGTTTGGCCATTATCTTTTAAAAATGAAATACTTTGATTAGAATATAGTCCCATTGCTTTCTTGACACGATGCCAAAGCTGTTTACTGCTTACATTGGAGGTAATACTGGACACATATTTTATCCAGGAATTTCTTTGGGAGATTCTGCGTATTCTTCGTGCGGCTGCCCTTGCTTTTTTGAATGCGATATAATTCGCAGTAGTTGGGTACCTCCTAAAAATTCCCCAAGCTTTTTGTTGCTGTCTTTTCGCATTGTTGCATTCATCATTCCACCATGGCTTTGAATGTTTACTAAGACGTCCAGAGGATTTTGGAATAGCAATATCGGCTGCACTTATAATACAATTTGTGACTTCAGTGATTGCTCTGTTGATATCACCCTCAATCATTTCATATGTGATAGTTGCATTTATAGTGAAAGTAGTCCAGTTGGCCTTGTCATAAATATAATGTGGATTTCTAGGATGATGATCATTAAAATTATAAAAAGATAAAAATAAAGGAAAATGGTCACTATTATGAAGGTCGTTACTAACAAAGAAATTAAAATATGGATAAAGAATGGGAGAGCAAATGGCCAGGTCTATTGCATGAAAAGTTCTGGTAGGTTCATGAAAATAAGTATTGTCACCATTATTTAAAATGCATAAGTTATTGTCAGTGATTAAGTCTTCAATGATTTGTCCCCGAGGATTAATATCAGGACTACCCCAAAGTAAATTGTGCCCGTTAAAATCACCAAGAATTAAAAAAGGGGTCGGCAGTTGAGAAATAAGCCTATTGAGGTCACATTGGCGAACAGTCATATTTGGCGGTAAATAAACAGTGCAGATGGTGATAAGTATGTGTATATGGATCTGGACTGCAATCGCCTGGATATTGGTATTTAAAGTCATACTACAATGTGGAATATTATTAGAAATTAAAAGGGCTACGCCACCTGTAGCTCTGTCAGAATGTGTAAAATCTTTCCTAAAACACTGATAGCCACGGATTTTAACATTATCGTATTGTCTTAAGTATGTTTCTTGGAAGGCAAAGCATATAGGTCGATGATCAGAGATTATTTCTCGTATTTCATCTCGTTTATTAATAAAACCTCGGCAATTCCATGAAATGAGATTGGTCATTATTTTATTTTATTTTATATTAAAACATTCACGTCATCATCCTCTGAAGCGGTAGACATACAATCCTCCCCATCGGAAGGATGAAGGCTGATTAAATCATCTTGCTTTGCACTGTTTGTTTTATTAGTTTTATTTAAAGCTGGAGTGGGCAATTTTGTTATTTTCTTTTTCTTTATCATGTTGAGACGGGAGGGTGAGTTGGAATGTTTTTTGGAGGCAGAGTTATGAACTCTGTCAGGCAACTTGCTTTTAACAGTTTGTTGAGGTTTATTAAAGTTTGGTGGTTTAGAGGTAGAAGACTGTGAGGAGTTTGAAGCCCGATTTGGGTTGGATTGTAATTTAGGGGGATTGACTATTGTAGTTTCGACTGGAGAGCTAGGTTTAAGAACACTGTCAGTTTGTGTTGCTATAGTCTGATAGGTTTTTTTGTTAACTATGACGGAGGCATATGATTTTCCAACGGTAGGGGTTCTTGATTCAACTATTTTTCTTGCTTCGGGATACGATATGTTTTGTTTTGTTTTAGTTGTTTGTATCTCCTTTTCCATTTTCCCCCCAGGGTGGTACCTTCTTCAGGTATTCAGGGGGAGTCACGCCCCCCGGGCCCGAGTGATCTTTTTATCTCTTCACTTTTTTTTTTTTTTTTTTTTTTTTTTTTTTTTTATCCTTTTACCTTCTTTTATTTTTATTTTTATTTTTTTCTCTTTTTAAGTTTTTGGCATTTTTCTTGCTTTTTCGCCTTTGTTTGTTTTTTTTTGGTTTTTAATGCCAATAAGGTTTTGGTACTTGTTCTTGTTCTTTGTTCTTGAAAAAAAAAAATTGTAAAAAAAAAATTAAAAATTTGAAAAACTTACCAAAAAATGAAACTACTTACCTTGTTATACTCACCTTTTTGGTTTCTACTTACCCTGTTTATTTTCACTCATCTTTATTTTTTGGTATTGTTCTTGTTGTTTATACTAATATTATTTAACTTCTAAAACATTAACCAAGCTGAGACCGGTGTTGATGTGGCGCTGGTTATTGGGTTGGCGGTTTGGTGAGGGTCTCACGGTAGTCTAGCCTTGGGAGCACACTGGGAGACTGGTGCCCTTGGTGAAGGTGAGACAACGGTGACTACTCGAACGAGAAACACCGGACTAACACGACTACCACATGTGATTCCCAATCTGGGTCGACAGTCTGGTAGCTGGTGAGTGGTTATGGGTGTCCCAGGGAGCGATTCTGAAAACCCTTTGCTTTCCGTCCGTTCAAGAAATGGGCTGACTTGTGGGACTAAGGAAACCCTCAACCCTTTTTATTTAATTTAATTATGGCGACAAACAAAGGAAATACGAATAATGCGTCTGGCTCGGGCCAAGCTATTAAAAGTTCAAATGAGAAATCTTGGGCTGAAAGAATGGAAGAGTTTTCTTCCACGCTTAATGAGAGTAATGTGTTTATAAATTGCGAAGCTAGATTTTTTATAGTAAAGAAGAAAGAAGGAGATTTCTCAAAAACATCTCCCTTCTTAATACAAAAGGCACTGCAATCTATAATGGGTGATCCAAAATCAGTGAAAAAACTTAGATCAGGGGAATTATTAATAGAAGTCGAAAATAACAAGCAAGCTAACAGTTTAAAAAAGTGTACTCAATTTACAAACATTCCTGTCACTGTTGATGTCCATAGAACACTAAATACTTGCCGTGGTGTCATTTCTGAATCTGACCTCCAGTTTATACCAGAAGCCGAAATTCTTGAAAACCTCAAAGAGCAAAAAGTTATCGGAGTCAAACGTATATCTATATTTCGCGACAATAAACCAATTCCAACTAAACACATTTTCTTAACTATAAATTCCCCAAAACTCCCAACATCAATAAAAGCTGGGTTCCTTGAATGCCCCGTCAGACAGTATATACCAAATCCGTTACGCTGCTTCAACTGCCAACGTTTTGGCCATTCTAAAACTTCCTGCCGTGGAAAACAGACATGTGCCCGTTGCAGTGCCATTGGCCATGATAGTCAAAATTGTGAAGCCACTGTGTGTTGTGTTAATTGTAAAAAAGATCACCCGTCATATTCTAAGTCCTGTGAAAAATGGAAAATAGAAAAAGAGATTCAAACCATTAAAACAAAACAAAATATATCATACCCAGAAGCCAGAAAAATAGTAGAATCAAGAACACCCACCGTTGGTAAATCATATGCTGCTGTTACTTCCACCAAAAAAACTTGTAAAACAATAGCTACACAAACTGACTCTCTAATCAATACCAGCCCACCAGTTGAAACTGTTTCACGTAATTCTACAAAAATACCCAATACTAGCTCCCCACTCGAAACTACAGTAAACAATTCCCAAATCTTACAATCCAAACCAAATCAGTCTTCCAACTCTTCACAGTCCTCTTCATCAAAATCAAAAAATTTAAAGAAAATTCCACAAACTGCTAAAACCTTATTGTCTGAAAAAAGTCTTAACTCTATATCTCTAAAGCATTCTAATTCACCCTCTCGTCTCAATATCATCAAGAAAAAGAAACTAACAAAATTGCCCACTCCCACTACAAATAAAAATAATAAAGGAAATATTCCAAAACAAGATGATATGATCTGCCTCCATCCTTCTGATGGGGAGGACGGTATGTCCACTGCATCAGAGGACAATGACGTGGATGTTATAATCTAAAAAAAAAAAAAAGTATGACCAATTTCATTTCATGGAATTGCCGAGGTTTTATTAATAAACGTGATGAAATCAGAGATATCATCTCTGATTATCAACCTATATGCTTCGCTTTCCAAGAAACTTACTTAAGACAACACGATAAAGTCAAAATTCGTGGCTATACCTGTTTCAGGAAAGATTTTACACAGTCTGACCGTGCTACAGGTGGGGTAGCCCTTCTGATTTCTAATAATATACCCCACTCCAATATACCTCTAAATACGAACATTCAAGCTGTTGCCATTCAGGTACACTCTCATCTATTAATGACCATTTGCACTCTCTATCTTCCACCAAATGCATCCATAAACCAGCATGACCTCAATAGCCTTATTTCTCAACTTCCAACTCCCTTCTTAATATTTGGAGATTTCAATGGACATAATCTGCTGTGGGGAAGCCCTAATAATAACCCCCGTGGTCAAATCATTGAAAATGTTATTTCTGACAACTCCTTGTGTATCTTAAATAATGGGGACAATACTTACTTTCACGAACCTACTAGGACTTTCCATGCCATTGACCTTGCCATCTGCTCTCCCAATCTATATCCATATTTTAACTTTTTCGTGAGTAACGATCTACATAGTAGTGACCACTTTCCTTTATTTTTATCTTTTTATAATTTTAATGAACATCATCCGGGTAATCCACATTATATATATGACAAGGCCAACTGGACTGCTTTCACTATTAATGCAAATATAACCCATGATATGATTGAAGGTGATATCAACAAAGCAATCACTGATGTCACCAGTTGTATAAAAAATGCAGCTAATCTTACTATTCCTAAATCTTCTGGTCGTCTCCATAAACATTCAAAGCCATGGTGGAATGATGAATGCAATATTGCAAAAAGACAGCAGCAAAAAGCCTGGGGAATTTTTAGGAGGTACCCTACTACTGCTAATTATATAGCATTCAAAAAAGCAAGGGCAGCCGCAAGGAGAATTCGCAGAAAATCCCAAAAGGATTCCTGGATTAAATATGTGTCCAGCATTACCTCCAATATAAGCAGCAAACAGCTTTGGCATCGCGTTAAAAAAGCAATGGGAATTTACTCTAATCATAGTATTTCTTTTTTGAAGGATAATGGCCAAACGATCACTTCAGTGAAAAATATTGCAGATACCATTGGTAGAACTCTATCTAATGTCTCTAGCTCGAACTCCTACTGCGAACCTTTTCTCTCTTATAAATACAGTTCTGAACATTCAACAATAAATTTTAGGTCCTGCTCATCACAAGATTACAATAGCCCATTTACTGAAAATGAATTAAACAATAGTTTGAAACATAGTCATAACTCTGCCCCTGGTCCTGATGGCATTACTTACCTCATGATTAAACACTTATCGATACAGTCTCTTAAAAATCTCCTACATCTTTATAATAGAATCTGGACCGAAAATACTTTTCCTATTGCTTGGCATGATGCCATTATCATTCCTTTTCCTAAGCCCGGCAAAGATGCAACTGATCCAAAAAACTACAGGCCAATTGCTTTGACTAGCTGCTTATGTAAACTACTCGAGAAAATGGTTAATACTAGGCTGGTTTATATTCTTGAAAAGAAAAGATTAATCTCCCCATGGCAAAGTGGTTTTAGGCGTGGCCGCTCTACTATTGACAATATTTTACTTCTAGAGACAAATATTCGGAAAGCTAATGTTAGACGTAACCATTTGGTGTCAATCTTTTTTTATATGGAAAAGGCATATGACAGGACATGGCGCCATGGCATTTTAAAGGATCTATTTAATTTGGACTTTCGTGGTAACTTTCCCATTTTTATTAAAAATTTTCTGAGAGTCAGACGCTTCCAAGTTCGAATTGGTTCAGTTTATTCAGACTTTTACTTTCAGGACGAAGGTGTACCTCAAGGCAGTGTCTTGAGTGTTACACTCTTCTCTTTAAAAATCAATGATATATTAAAACAACTTCCACAAGCTGTTCACGGCTGTCTCTATGTTGACGACCTGCAGATTTCTTGCCAGGGAAATGATATGCGTTTCATTGAACGACAGTTACAACTTGCTGTTAAAAACATTCTTAAATGGACTAATAAAATGGTTTTACCTTTTCCAGTGACAAAACACAGTGTGTGCATTTTTGCCGCAAACGTGGTCTTCATCCTGATCCACAAATTTTTATTAATGACCTACCTATTTCGGTAATTGACTCTGCCCGTTTTTTGGGTGTTATTTTTGACAAAACACTCAATTTTAAAGACCATATTTCTTATTTAAGAACGAAATGTGAAAGAATTTTAAATATTTTAAAAGTACTTGCAAACACATCTTGGGGTGCTGATCGCATTTCTCTGCTCAAAATCTACTGCTCCTTAATTCGTTCAAAATTAGACTATGCCTGTGAAATTTATGGGTCTGCTCCTAATTCTTACCTTAAAAAACTTGACACAGTTCATCACAGTGCACTTAGGATCTGCTCAGGGGCCTTTCGAACTTCTCCAGTCGTCAGTTTATATGCTGACTGTGTAGAGCCTCCCCTTTATAATATTAGACAGCAGTTATCTTTACAACTGTACCACAGGATACTTTCCCATCCTAATCATCCAATTCATCCTCATATCAATAACTGTACTGACAATCTTTTTTCAAACCGTCCATCTTGCATCCCACATTTTGGTCTACGAATCAAGAATAATCTTGCCAGCATCCCTCATCTTCATACCAATATTCGTCCAAGGGGTCTTTTAAATATGACTCCGTGGAACTTCCAGGGTATTTCATGTCTTCATCCTTTCAAAGGTTTTGACAAAGGTAACACTGATGCCTCTATCTTTCAGACCCTCTACAAAGCTCATCGGAGCAATTATAAAGACTATACCGAAATTTTTACTGACGGTTCTAAAACAAGCAATAAGGTTGGTTGTGCGATTATCTCTGACAATACTACTCTAAGCTATGAACTTCCTGACGCTTTTTCTATTTTCTCTGCTGAGTTTTTAGCTATCGAAGTTGCCCTTAATTTTATTTCATCTCATCCAAATCGTAAATTCATTATATATACAGACTCAAAGAGTGTTCTTGATTCTCTTTCATCTACCTCTTGTAATCCATCTTTCACTTCAATTTTAAAAACTTACCATGACCTTCTGAGAAAGGGATTCGACATCTTGTTCTGCTGGATTCCTGGTCATGTTGGCATCAAAGGCAATGAAGCAGCAGACAGAGCCGCAAGGCAGGCTTCTATTCTTTTAAACTGTCCTATACCTTATGATGACATTAAGCACACACTAAAAAGTATTTTCAGAAATAATTGGCAAAGGGAGTGGAATAATCAGCAAAATAATAAATACTTGAAATAAAACCTCAAATTGCAGTCTGGCCTACACTGAGTCCTAGAAAACATGACGTCATAATTACTCGTTTAAGAATTGGGCATTCAAGGATCACTCATAAATATTTACTTCTTGGACAACAGGAACCTGACTGTCCAAAGTGTCATTTCTGTGTGCTTACAATTCGCCATTTGCTCACTGACTGTCCTTGTCTTCGTCATCTGTATAGACATTATTTTAATTCATCTTCACCCAATCTGACAAGCCTTTTAGGTGCAAATCCTCATTATAACTTGACAAATTTTTTGAAAGAGGCTGGTTTTTACTTCGACATCTGATTTTATTCTTTACAATGTTCATCCCATTTTACATCTGTTTTTTATTGTATACACTGTTTTTATTGTTTTCGATTTTATCTTGTTTGTAGTTTTGCTTGTTTTTTCTACTGTGCTTTTTTAATGACATTCTGGATGGGTAAACCCATCCAGAAGATTCCTTTTGTTTTACCTATTTGTTTGGCGCAGAATGTCCTACTTTGGACCTTGCGCCAAAAAAAGCCATTCAACCAACCAACCAACCTTTTCCATTTTCCATTTTTCACACGATTTTGAATAGGATGGGTGATCCTTTTTACAATTCACACAACAGATTGGGGCTTTGCAATTTTCGCTATCATGGCCAATTGCACAGCAGCGGGCACATGTTAATTTTCCTCGGCATGAATTTTTAGAGTGGCCAAAACGTTGGCAATTGAAACAGCGTAGAGGATTTGGAATGTATTGTCTTATGGGGCATTCAAGGTAACCAGCTTTTATGGAGCGTGGTAATTTAGGGGAGTCTATTGTTAAAATAATATGTTTTGTTGGAATAGGCTTATTGTCACGGAAAATAGAAATACGTTTGACAGCAATAACTCTTTGGTCTTTAAAGTTTTCTAAAATTTCGGATTCGGGGACAAATTGAAGATCAGATTCTGAGATGACGCCGCGGCAAATATTTAATGTTCTATGTGGACTAACGGTAACTGGTATGTTTGCAAATTGAGAACATTTCTTAAGGTTGTTTGCTTGTTTCTCATTTTCTACTTCAATCAATAATTCGCCTGTTCTAAGTTTCTTTACTGACTTCGGATCACCCATAATCGACTGCAGTGCTTTCTGTACCAAAAAAGGAGAAGTGTGTGAGAAGTCTCCTTTTCTTTTCACCACGAAAAATCTAGCATCACTATTCACAAATACATTACTCTCACTTAAAGTTGAAGAAAACTCTTCAACTCTCTCTGCCCATGATTTACCATTTTCGCTTTTATTAGCTTGGCCCGAGCCAGACGCATTATTCGTATTTCCTTTAATTGTAGCCATATTGAGATAAGAAAAAAAGGTTCGAGGGTTTCCTTAGTCCCACAAGTCAGCCCGTTTCTTGAACAGACGGAAAAGCAAAGGGTTTTGAGAATCGCTCCCTGGGACACCCATAACCACTCACCAGCTACCAGACTGTCGACCCAGATTGGGAATCACATGTGGTAGTCGTGTTAGTCCGGTGTTTCTCGTTCGAGTAGTCACCGTTGTCTCACCTTCACCAAGGGCACCAGTCTCCCAGTGTGCTCCCAAGGCTAGACTACCGTGAGATCCTCACCAAATCGCCAACCCAATAACCAGCGCCACATCTACACCGGTCTCAGCTTGGTTACTGTATTAGTAATTTTAAGGTTTTTAGCGTAACAAATGAGAACAAAAGGGTGAGTAAAAACAAGGTGAGTAGAAACGAAAAAAGATCATGGAACAAGGTGAGTAGTTTCATTTTTTTGGTTTTTTCAAATTTTATAATTTTTTTAAGATTTTCTTTTTTTCAAAGAACAAAACAACTGGAACAAGTAAGTACCAAAAACTTATTGGCAACAAAAGCAAAATAAACCAAACCAAAGGTGAAAGAAATAAAAGGGAAGGGGAAAAAAAAACAAAAGGAGAGGGAAAAAAAGATCACTCGGGCCCGGGGTGCGTGACTCCCCCTGAATACCTGAAGAAGGTACCCCCTGGGGGGTATTCAGGGGGAGTCACGCACCCCGGGCCCGAGTGATCTTTCCTTCTCTCTCTCTTTTTTTTTTTTTTTTTTTGTCCTTCTACCTTTCTTTTATTTCTTTTAATTTTGTTTTTATTTTATTTTATTTATTTTTATTTATTTATTTATTTATTTTATTTTTTTTTTTCTATTAAAATTTTGGCATTTTTTCTTGCTTTTTTTGTCCTTGTATTTTTGGTTTTTACTGCCAATAAGCTCTTGGTACTTGTTCTTGTTTTTTGTTCTTGTAAAAAAAAAAAAAAAAATTTGGAAAAAAAAATTAAAAATTTGAAAAACTTACAAAAAAATGAAACAACTTACCTTGTTTTACTCACCTTTTTCGTTTCTACTTACCCTGTTTGTTTTTACTCACATTTATTTTCTGGTTTTGTTCTTGTTGGTAATACTAAAAATACTTAATTTCTAATACATTAACCAAGCTGAGATCGGTGTAGATGTGGCGCTGGTTATTGGGTTGGCGATTTGGTGAGGGTCTCACGGTAGTCTAGCCTTGGGAGCACACTGGGAGACTGGTGCCCTTGGTGAAGGTGAGACAACGGTGACTACTCGAACGAGAAACACCGGACTAACACGACTACCACATGTGATTCCCAATCTGGGTCGACGGTCTGGTAGCTGGTGAGTGGTTATGGGTGTCCCAGGGAGCGATTCTGAAAACCCTTTGCTTTTCTGTCTGTTCAAGAAACTGGCTGACTTGTGGGACTAAGGAAACCCTCGACCCTTCTTATTTAATTTAATTATGGCGACAACTAAAGGTAATCCGAATAATGCGTCTGGCTCGGGCCAAGCTATTAAATGCTCAAATGCTAATTCATGGGCGGAAAGAATGGAAGAATTTTCTTCGACTATTAGTGAGAATAATATTTTTGTGGATGGTTCTGATGCACGTTTTTTTGTTATCAGAAGGACTGAGGGAGACTTTTCAAAAACTTCCCCGTTCTTAATCTAGAAAGCGATACAATCAATTGCAGGTGAACCGAAATCTATCAAGAAACTTCGCACTGGGGAGCTATTAATTGAAGTTTTAAATCATAAGCAAGGGAAAAATTTAAGACTCTGTACACAACTTTGCAATATTCCAGTTACTACAACCTTACACCGAACACTAAACACTAGCCGTGGAGTAATATCTGAAGCCGATTTGCAATATGTCCCCGATTCTGAAATTATAGAAAATCTTAAAGAACAGAAAGTAATTGCAGTCCGTCGTATATCTATTTACCGTGACAATAAACAGATACCTACTAAACACTTAATACTGACCTTTGATTCACCTACTCTCCCACGCTCAATTAAAGCAGGTTATCTAGAATGTAAAATCAGACCATACATCCCAAATCCTTTACGTTGTTTCAATTGTCAACGCTTTGGCCATTCCAAAACCGCCTGCCGTGGAAATCTCACATGTGCTCGCTGCAGTGCAGTGGGCCATGATAGTCAAAACTGTGAAGAACCAGTCTGCTGCATAAATTGTAAAAAAGACCATCCAGCATACTCTAAATCCTGTGAGAAGTGGAAAAGTGAAAAAGAGATTCAGACTATAAGAACAAAAGAAAACATTTCATATTATGAAGCTAAAAAAATTGTTGAATCGAGAACACCTATTATTGGAAAATCATATGCTGCTGCTACTTCCATCAAAAAAACTTCTAGAACAATAGCTACACAAACCACCTCTCTAAACAATACCAGCTCTCCGGTTGAAACTGTTTTAAGTAATTCTCCAAAAATGCAACCTAAGCTTATTCAGGCTTCAAATTCCACACAGTCTTCTAATACTACTCCAATGGAAACAGTTCAAATCAATTCCTCAAATCTACAAACCAAACCAAGTCAGACATCTACCTCCACACAGTCTTCTTTATCTAAACCAACAACTTCTAAAAAATCTCCATCAGTACCAAAAAATGTTTTGTCTGACAGAGGACATTCCTCAGTCTCCCTAAAAAATTCTAATTCACCCTTGCGTCCCCATATCATTAAGAAAAAGAGAATTGCTAAATTGCCCACTCCAATTACAAACAAAACCAAAAAAATAAATCTTACTAAACAACAGGACTTAATAAGCCTTCATCCTTCTGATGGGGAAGGTATGTCTACCGCATCAGAGGATAATGACGTGGATGTTTTAATCTAAAACAAAAAAATCATAATGACTAATTTCATTTCATGGAATTGCCGAGGTTTTACAAATAAACGAGATGAAATCAGAGAGATAATTTCTGATCATCGACCCATTTGCTTTGCCTTTCAAGAGACCTACTTAAGACAAAATGATAATGTAAAAATTCGTGGCTATAATTGTTTTAGAAAAGACTTTATTCATTCTGACAGGGCTACAGGTGGTGTAGCTCTTCTTATTTCTAATAATGTACCTCACAGTAATATTTCTTTAAATACTAATATCCAAGCTGTAGCAGTCCAGGTCCATATTCACATGCTTGTCACTGTTTGCAATATCTATGTACCCCCAAATATGACTCTCAGCCCTCATGATCTCAATAACCTTGTTTTGCAGTTGCCAACTCCTTTTGTCTTTCTTGGTGACTTTAATGGGCACAATCCACTTTGGGGTAGTCCCGACACTAATCAGCGTGGTCAGGTTATTGAGGATTTTGTCACAGATAATAATTTATATATTCTAAATAATGGTGACAACACATACTTTCATGAACCTTCCAGAACATTCCATGCAATAGACCTAGCCATTTGTTCACCCACTCTGTATCCATATTTTAATTTCTTCATAAGTAACAATCTACATAATAGTGATCATTTTCCTCTATTTTTATCATTTTATAATTTTAATGAACATCCACCTGGAAACCCGCATTATATTTATGACAGGGCCGATTGGGCTGCCTTCACTACTAATGCTGTAATTACGCATGACATGATTGGAGGTGATATTAACAAGGCTGTTACTGACGTGACTAATTGTATCATAAACTCTGCTAACATTTCTATTCCAAAATCTTCTGGCTGCCACAATAAACACTCAAAGCCCTGGTGGAATGAAGAATGTAATGCTGCAAAAAGAAAGCAACAAAAAGCGTGGGGGATTTTTAGGCGGTACCCAACCACTGCCAACTACATTGCATTCAAGAAAGAAAGAGCAAATGCTCGAAGAATCCGCAGAAAATCACAAAAAGAGTCCTGGGTTAAATATATTTCCAGCATTACCTCCAATATAAGCAGCAAACAACTTTGGCATCGTGTCAAGAAAGCAATGGGAATTTATTCTAATCAAAGTATTTCCTTTTTAAATTATAATGGCCGAACTATAACTTCAACTAAAAATATAGCAAACACCATAGGTAGAACATTATCTGACATATCCAGCTCTAATTCCTACTCCGAACCTTTTTTGTCATATAAACATAATTCTGAACATTCAACAATTAATTTTCACTCCCGTTCTTCACCAGAGTACAATAGTCCTTTTACTGAAAATGAGTTAAAGAACAGTTTAAAAAATTGCCGTAACTCTGCTCCTGGACCCGATGGTGTTACTTATATTATGATTAAACATTTATCAAAACTGTCACTTGAAAATCTCCTCCATCTTTACAATAGGATCTGAACTGAAAATATTTTCCCTGTTGCTTGGCACGATGCTATTGTTATTCCTTTTTCTAAACCAGGTAAAGATGCTACTGACCCAAAGAATTACAGGCCTATTGCTCTTACAAGCTGTCTATGTAAACTACTAGAAAAAATGGTAAATACCAGATTGGTTTTTATTCTTGAAAAAAATAATTTGATTTCTCCATGGCAAAGTGGTTTCCGACGAGGCCGTTCTACGGTTGACAATATTTTATTATTAGAGACAAATATCCGCAAAGCTAATGTGAGACGTAACCATTTGGTTTCAATTTTTTTCGATATAGAAAAAGCTTATGACAAGACATGGCGATATGGTATTTTAAAAGATCTTTTTAATTTGGACTTTAGAGGAAATCTCCCCATTTTCATACAAAATTTTTTAAGAGTCAGACGCTTCCAAATTCGTATAGGATCAGTTTATTCAGATTTTTATTTTCAGGAGGAGGGTGTGCCTCAAGGCAGTGTTTTGAGCGTTACACTTTTTTCTTTAAAAATAAACAAGATTCTTAAACAATTGCCTCCAAGTGTCCATGGGAGTTTATATGTAGACGACCTGCAAATTTCTTGCCAGGGAAATGACATGCGTTTCATAGAACGTCAATTACAACTTGCTATAAAAAACATAATTAATTGGACAAATAAAAATGGTTTTAAATTTTCTACTGACAAAACACAATGTATGCATTTTTGTCGTAAACGAGGTCTTCATCCTGATCCAGAGATTTTAATAAACAACAGGCCAATTTCAGTTGTTGACACTGCTCGATTTCTGGGTGTTATTTTCGACAGAAAACTGAACTTTATGCCATTTTTTTTGCACTTGAGAACTAAATGTGACAGAGCACTTAATATTTTAAAAGTGCTTGCTAACACTTCTTGGGGAGCAGACCGCCCATCTTTACTCAAAATTTATCGAGCTACTATTCGCTCCAAACTTGATTATGCTTTAAGGTTTATGATTCAGCCCCTCACTCTTATATTAAAAAACTTGACACAACACATCATAGTGCACTCAGAATTTGCTCAGGTGCTTTCCGCACGACTCCAGTTCTTAGTTTATATGCTGACTGTGCGGAGCCTTCTCTCACTGATATTAGACAAAGACTTTCACTTGAATTGTACTATCGCATCCTTTCTCACCCTAATCATCCACTTCATTCTCATTTAAATAGTAACGATCATAATCTTTATGTGAATCGCCCATCTTGCATCCCTCATTTTGCTGTTAGAATTAAGAACTTTCTTGCTGGCACCTCTCATATTCATACCAAAGTCCGTTCTCGATCTCTTATAAGCATGACACCTTGGAACTTCCAGGTTATTTCTTGTCTTAATCCGTTTAGTGGATTTGACAAATCTAATACAGATGCTTCTATTTTTCATGCCCTTTACACCTCTCATCGCTCTCATTATAAGAACTATGTCGAAATATTTACTGACGGCTACAAGATTAGTAATAAAGTGGCTGTGGTGTTGTCATTGGTAACACCACTTATAGCTATCAACTCCCTAACTCGTTCTCCATCTTCTCTGCAGAGTTTTTTGCCGTTGAGGTTGCTCTTAACATTATTTCATCTCATCAAAGTAGAAATTTCATAATTTACACAGACTCGAAGAGTGTTCTCGACTCACTTTCATCTATTTCTTGCAACCCATCTTTTATCTCGATTCTGAAAACTTATTATTACGACCTTAAGAAAAAGGGATTCGACATTTTATTCTGTTGGGTACCTGGACATGTAGGCATCAAAGGCAATGAAGCAGCAGACAAAGCCGCAAGGCAGGCATCAATTTTCTTAAACAGCCCTGTTCCTTATGATGACGTTAAGCATACACTTAGAAACTTTCTCAGAAATATATGGCAAAGGGAATGGAACACTCAAAACAATAACAAATTAAAAGAAATTAAACCTCAGATTGCCATTTGGCCTACCCTCAGTCCTAGAAAGTATGATGTTATTGTAACTCGTCTGAGAATTGGCCATTCCAGACTTACTCATAAATACTTACTACTTGGGCAGCAGCAGCCTACTTGTCCCAATTGCCACTATGATATACTGACCATTCGCCATGTACTCACAGATTGCCCTTGCCTTAGACATTTATATAGGAGATATTTTAATTCATCATCACCGTATCTGACAAACCTTTTAGGTATCAACCCACATCATCATTTGACAAATTTTTTAAAAGATGCTGGATTTTATCACTACATATGATTTTATATTTTACACTGTTCATCATTTTAATATATACACTGTGATTTTATTTTTACACTGTTCATCTTATTATACACACTGTTCATATAATTTTACTTCTGTTTTTATCATATACACTGTTCATAACTTTTTACATCATTTCATTTTATTTTATACATAATGTACGTTGTTCTCTTTTATTTTTTTAAATGTCTTTTTATATTTTAATATTTTACCTATTGCTTTAACTTTTATTGTATTGTTTACTGACCATCTGGATGGGTAAAACCCATCCAGAAGCTAGTCTTTATTTTTATACTTTCGTTTGGCGCAGTATGTCCCATTGTGGACCTTGCGCCACTAAACGGCAACCAACCAACCAACCAACCAGTTTAACCAAAAATCTGTTATGTTTGAGTTAAGACCAATTGACAACACGAGGACCCTAGACCTGGTTGAGGTACCTTCCGTGGGACGCATCGTCCTTGTTCTTTCTAAAGCATCTTAGCTCATACTCATGCAAGTGTCTAAGAAAACCACGGAAAGATCCAAACGGTTAGGACGTTGAATATGATCTGGGTTTGAACTTGGCATCTCCCGTTTACCAGCTTCAGGAAAGGAATCTTGTTGCCACTGAAGTAGCTCATCTTAACTGTGATATTTCTCTCTTCAACTGAGATTTAGATAATACACAGTTTTATTCCTTTGAAACTAAATTATCGAACATATTCTAGAACTGTTATTTACATATTATATCAATGTATATTATAACAAATATTAATCCGGTTTCACTAGAATTTGATTAAGTTCGTAAAATATTTTTTAAAGTAATATATAAACTATGCCTTTGTTAATAATGGGAGAGAATGCGAAACTCCCCCCCCCCATCCCTTACTGAAGGGGAAAAAAAAGCCTCTGCACCCTAAAAGAGAGGCTTGCACGTTAGGAGATTGTGTGATTCCTCATATTTCTTGCGCCACTAAACGGCAACCAACCAACCAAATTGGGTATCACAAGATCTATTAACAGTTCATAAAATACATAACATTTGCATTTACAAAGAAAATAAATTCAAAATATACAAATTCCATTAGTTTTTTCTTTGGCATTTATTTTTGAGCTGCTAATCTGCAGAGCATAAAACAATCTGCAGTGCTCGCTGCTGCCATGCTGAACTGTGTCTGTTGCTGGGCTTATGCCTATGAATTAACTATAAATAAAATTGTATATCTGACAACTTTCATTTCACCGGGAGTAGCACTATAATTTGCTATTCCATGAACACTAGATATCTGAATGGTAGGTACAGATTCTGGAAGAAGGCGACGCTTAAGTGTATTCGTGAAAGCTTCCATTCTAAAGTGATCCGAGCATAGGTATTGACGACTTCTTCTTACAGGCTTCATTTGGATATTGGTCAGCCATTTCTCTAACCTAGAAAACATGTGATGTAAATAGGCAAAATTAATTTATGTATGTATAAATTGGTATGCATTAAATAAATATATATATATAAATTCAAATACATGATGAATATATAATAAACTAGTGGATCTGCAGATCAGGAGCCTCAACGTCCTATTTGCATCAGACATTTTTCAATAGGTCATTTTTATTTATTTCTTATTATATAATAGTATATATTGATTCGATCGACTTATTACCATAATCAGATACATTCCTGAGGGGGGGCTGCCGCCCCCCTGAACCCCCCGCTGTATCTCTCTTTCTATACCTATTTGTATATCATATAAAGTGTTACGGAATTGTAAATAATTGCTTTATTTTTGTATAAATTTTTTCAAAGAGGCTTAGTAAGTCGATAAAATGCTAATTTTATGCATTTCTAGTCGTTTTAGCGTTAAAATAGCCTAATTTTCCTTTGAAAACGAATTGAAAAGCTCCAATAAGGGAAGAAATGGATTTGGCGCCAAATTTGGCGACTGTTTTCCTCCTTGGCAATTTTTTTGGCGATCTTGGCGAGAAAATCCTTATTAGGGCTATACCAAATATGGAAGCTCTTATCTCATTTGCTGATGAGATACGATAATTTTCCAGAACAGTCTGTGTTCGATAGAATAGTATAAAAGGAGCATTTATTTAGCCAAGGCTTCCAATCTCAGATCTGTGTCGGTTTCGTCAAATGCTTGCTTTGCTTTGAGCCTCTTTGAATGAGACTTGCTTTATGTGTTATTGCTAAACAGTTTGTACTGTTGTTTTGCTGTTAACGGCTGTTGTTTAAGCTATGTTTACTGGTTGAATTGAAGCTGATACTTGGTTTATAGACCTGTATTCTTCTGGAACTTTCTGTGAATAAATTACTGAATTTTTGCAAGTTTCGCCTTTCATTCTCGGACAACTTACAAACCCCCAAGTACGCAACAATATGCATTCTTATTAAACGACGGTCTTGTATTATTTCCCGGAAATTCATAAATACCGAATTTCATACAAAAAAAATTACATAGCATATCGGAAATATTTTCCGTAACCTTTAAACTAATTATCAATTCTATGCCCACAATTTTCAGTACGAAAACAGGCTTTTAAAATTCTAATAAAATTTCATTATATTTGATGGGGTGTAACCATGTTAAAATACACTTTTAAGAAATACCGACTATACACCATAAAAGTACGAAATTCCTTTATGTATCCCGGAAAAGTAGCCACAGTCATTATAAACGCCAATAATAAGAATAAATCTAATTAATTATAACTCATTAATCTTCAAACTAATTTGACATCATTTGGATGATTAAAGTACATACTCGGAATTATTTTGTGTGGTCCCATAAATTATTTAGTCTATACATAACCTTTTTTTAGAGTAAACATGATTTTAAGCATCTTTATAATGTATGTTAACTTTATTAAGTTCAATTCAGCATAAACGCATTAAACTGCGCGCTTAAATTAAAAATTCGTCCGTAGGCTCTAATGTTACGAAATTCTTTCGTGTGTCTTTGTAAACGAACCATAAACATTGTATACACCAGTAAAACTATTCAGCTTATTTTGCGTTTAAAATTAATGATTGTTCCAAATTTAACATCGTTTGGATGACTAAGTGACATTGTCAGAACACTTTCGTAAGGTCCTGTACATTAATTAGAAAGCTTAAGAGCACATATTTTCTTCAAGCAACATAAGTTTAAGCATCTTACTCACGTACTCTAGTTTCATTTTCTTCATTGCAAAGTAATGATATTAAAATGCGTTTAAACGAAATTCACCCCATACGCCGTAATGTTAAGAATTTTGGCGTGTCCCTGTACACAGTTTATAAAAAATATCGCAATGAAAATTATACAGCTACTTATATGGAAAGCTGGAATGTGTGCGCCAATTTGCAAGTCAATCGAAGGAATTTGCGGCCACTATTGCGGTACATACAAATTCTTCCCATAGGCCGTAAGGATAAGAAAAATTTTGGCGTGTCCCTGTACACGAACAACAAAGGGAATACACACCTAACACTATACAGCTAATTCCGTTGGGCTCATGAATATGTGTACCAAATTGCAAGTCTATAGCGTTATTTTTGGGGCCGCTATCGCGGTACATACAAATTCTTCACATAGGCCGTAATGATAAAAAAAACTTTGGCGTGTCCCTGTACACGAACTACAAATGGAATGCACACCCAAAACTATACAGCTAATTTCTTGGGGATCATGAACATGTGTACAAAGTTTCAAGTCAATAGCGTGGTTTTTACGGCCGCTATCGCACGACAGACAGACAGACAGACAGACAGACGGACGGACCGACGGAACCCAAAATTCTTTTGAGTCTCAACAGAGAGCCTCCACTGACGTTTCGGCAAAAATTGAAGTCAATAGCTTGATTTTTGCGGCGGCTATCGCGGTACATACAGATTCTTCCCATAGGCCGTAATGATAAAAAATCTTTCGCGTGTCCCTGTACACGAACTACAAATGGAATACACACCTAAAACTATACAGCTGATACCGTTGGGCTTATGAACATCTGTACCAAATTGCAAGTCGAAAGCGTGATTTTTGTGGCTGCTATCGCGGTACATACAAATTCCTCCCATAGGCCGTAATGATAAGAAAAACTTTGGCGTTATCCCTGTACACGAATTACAAATGGAATACACACCCAAAACTATACAGCTGATTTCGTGGGGCTCATGACTACGTGTACCAAATATCAAGTCAATAGCGCTATTTTTGCGGCCGCTATCGCGATACATACAAATTCCTCCCATAGGCCGTAATGATAAGAAAAACTTTGGCGTGTCCCTGTATACGAACTACAAATGGAGTACATACCAAAAACTATACAGCTGATTTCGTGGGGCTCATGAACACGTGTACCAAATTTCAAGTCAATAGCTCAATTTTTGCGGCCGCTATCGCGCGACAGACAAACAGACAGACAGACAGACACAGCCCAAAACCGTTTTGAGTCTCAACAGAGGGCCTCCACTGACGTTTCGGCAATTAATTTTAATATATAATTACAATTATCAAAGGTGATCATAAGACATTCATTATAAAATGACAATTTTTCGAGTAAAAATTACTCAAAAAATCTTATTAATAGGTTTAACTTATTAATAGGTTTAACTAATAAGTTAAACTAATAAGATTTTTTGAGGTTTAAGAAGTTATTAGTTAAACCTATTTTTAAAAAAATATGTACCTAATATTGAAGTAAAGCATAGCATTTAAGTACAACAATACACATATCTGCAGGAAAGAAGACGAGACACAATGAAACATTACTATTAAAATTGGCCAGATTTGTCACAATGTTGCAATTGAGTTATATGTTATACAACAGAATGTTCCAGTTACTGATGTGATTTGGATACACTCGCACTTCTACAACACTAGCAAAAGAGGATTATTTAAATTTCCGCCATTGAAACTAAGTTTCATTACCAAAAGTAATACCCCTTATTATATGAAATAATGATTATATATATATATATATATATATATATATATATATATATGTTCTAATCTTCGGTTGTTGTCTTCATATCTTCAAAAACAAAAAATTGAAATAATAGAAATAAAAATATATATATATATATATATATTTTGTGACATCAGTGCGCAATACAATGAAACACCTGTAGAAGGGGATACAATGAAATATTTTCTATTGTCCTCCAGATCAATACATTTAGTTGAAATAATTTCTCTGGTAAATGTAATATCATTGGTATAAACTAACATCATTGTTTGTCACTAGTAAAAATAAAATACTTTTACTAAGAGGCAATGTCAAAATGCCGATTGTTTAGCTACTGTTCATACACAATGCGTTAGCTCTAAATTTGCATGAAATACATTTATCCTTAAGAAATAAAACTTTACCTCAAGGCTGGTCCAAAAAGAGTAGAAAAAAAAGAAATTCTAACAACAGTAATAAAAAATGTTCTTTTTTAGAAATTATAAAGTGAAAACGGAAAGGGGGGGGGCAGGGCGGATTTTCTCAAATAAACTTAGCCTTCTTAGATTCTGAAGATGCCGATAATCCATATTAATTTCTAGCTCCAGATGATTATTGAAGTTCTAAGAATGATCTATCAACAGATATAGAATATACAAGTAGTATCGGTAAAAATCGGTATGTTGGAGAAATCAAATTAAATTGAATGTGAAATACTACATATAAAAAGACTTCAACCTAGTTTTTACCTTTTGCTGGCTTTAACGCTCTAAATACTGCTGCAAAATTTAAGGGCTGTTTTACTGAACTATCACCAATAATTTCGAGGAGTCATATTTGAAATAAGTAATGGATTGGGCAACCGTTACAGTTAAAATTTAGTTTTGGATAATGAATTAAAATGTTCCTAAATTTGGCTACATTGACCAGAGGGGAGAAATTAAACAGGGTCTGCAAAGGGTTAAATATATGCATTCTGCAGAAACACACATTTTTGAAAAACTTAAATTGCGCAGAAACTATCCCCCCCCCCCCTCCCTCCTATAATTTCAGGAGCAGTTGAAAGGAGGACAGAAATGTTAAATTTTCCAAACTAACTTGAGGCAGTTTCTATAAAATGAAATTTCTTCATATAATAGAAGCAATCCTATTTTTCATCTAGAATTATAATATTTTAATAAAGTTCCTTTTTTCTATTATAATAACCCGCCAACTTTTTTTTTTTTAATATTTCATTCAAGTTCACATTTTGTATTTTAACAAAAAAAATTTTCTTTTTTCCTATTTAGATCACTTGTAAAATGTTGATAAAAGAAGTGTGGTAAAAACTGGAATTTTTCGTGTATTATATATAGTGTTTTATTGTACTCCAGAATATGTTTCATTGTACCCCAGCATATGGGGCAGTATAAAACACTGTTAATGAGTAAATGTTGTTAAATTTACTCTTAGTCAGTTTTCAAGTAAATTTGATATACAGCTATTAAGTCATACAGTTGGCAAAAAAAGTATTAGAACAATGAGAAATTTGAAGTTTTCAAGTTAATAAAATCGAGTAAATCGCATAATCAGTTTGAAAATGAGAACATATTCTTACAAAATTATAACTAAATGAAAAGTAAAATTTAAAAATAATTACAAGATTTTTAAAATAAAAATAACAAAATTTGCATCGCAAAAAATGTATTAGAACAGAAGTGGAAACATGCAAATTATAGCGCTGGTGACGTTATTAAACTTTCAAGGTTACGTTCACCCGTATCAATGTCAAGAGCGTTTTCTCATTCACTGCTAATTTATGGAAATTCAGTTTACGTGGACTTTTCCTGCCATGGCACCTAAAATAAAAGGGATTTCACTTGCGAAAAGAGAACAAATCGTTCACCTGCACCATAGTGGCAAAACATTTCGAGAAATTTCCAGTAAGTTGAATGTTTCACTTTGTGCAATTCACAACATTCTGAAAAAGAAAAAAGACACTGGGGCTGTGGATAATAGGTCAAGATCAGGAAGACCAAGCAAGCTGACTGTCAGAGAAAGACGACAAGTGGTTAAAGATGCCCTACAATCTCCAACAGGAAGTTCAAGGATATTGGCCGCAAATATTGAATCAATATCAGGAAAGGTTGTAACACCTCAAACAGTTAGAAATGTATTGCATAATTCTGGTATAAAAGGAAAACGGCCAAGGAAAAAACCCTTAATTTCAGAAATCAACAGAAAAAAACGCCTATAGTTTGCCAAAAATTATAAAAATAAATCTTCAGACTTCTGGAAAAATGTAATTTTCTCCGACGAGAGTAAATTTGAAATTTTCAAACCTAAACTCGTGCTCACAGTTTGGAGAAGAAAGGGAACTGCTTTCCAGGCTCAAAATGAATAGAAAACTATAAAGCATGGAGGAGGAATGTCATGATCTGAGGCTGTATGGCTTAAAATGGAGTTGGAAATCTCCAGTTTATTGATGATAAAATGACAGCTTTGTCATATATTGATGTGTTACGGGATAACTTGAAAGATAGTGCAAAGAAATTAGGGTTAGAAAAGACATTCATTTTACAACAAGATCAAGACCCCAAATATACTGCCAACAAAACCAAAGAATGGCTATTATATAATGCTCCCCGAAGATTAGTAACTCTCCCACAGTCCCCAGACCTGAATCCTGCAGAACATTCGAAGCATCTGTTGGATGAAAAAGTAAGAAAATGCCCAATAACAAGAAAAGCAAGTTTAAAGCAAGCTTTGCAAGATGCCTGGACCAGCATGTCATCAAACGTCACCAAAGTTTTGGTAGAATCTCTGCCAAGACGCCTATGCAGTAATTTTAGCTAAAAGACTACATACCAAGTATTAGTATCATGTTTGAAATTTTAGTTATTTTATTTTATGTATGATTCAACATTGAAGTCCGATGTTCTAATACTTTTTTTGCAACGCAAATTTTCTTTTCTTTTAAATTTTTAAATCCTACTGCTTCTAAATATTTGTTTCTTACTCCATGTAGTAATTATGTAAAAGTGTTACATAATATAAATACTATGTGACAAATGTTTCATTTTATTACCTTGAAAACTTTAAATTTTCTAGTGTTCTAATACTTTTTTTGCCAACTGTACTTCTCGGAATATAAAAAGCAATTAAAAAAGTAACTAGTTACACTTGCTATGCCAAAGAATACATTCTTTGCCTTTTTGTGCCTTACGTTCACATGCCATGAAATCGAATAAACAACGATGTTATTCATCTAGATTATGCACTCTAATACAACAAGCAAATGCTTTTAGTTCACCTGGTGTAGCCACTAGTGGTGCTACCATCTTTCCGGTTCGCGTTTTAGCTTCACTGTCCTATCTGTATGATAATCTGTGAACTCATCTCAATACTAGATTTCTGCAAATAATATATTACAATAATATTTCACAATTTCCATTAAACCGATCTTGGTTTTCTTATTAGTTAAAAGTATAAATAACTTTATATTCATAAAATTTTTCGGGAAAAAATGGAGTCTCAGATTCTTCATTAAAGGACAAGTGTAAACAATATGATTTATGTTTTGAATACCTTGGTTACAGCTACACAGGAAACTCTTACCAAAAAACCTGTTCTGGTAAGTTCCCATGAAACCATGATCAGTAACCAACTAACTGATTGAGATAAAAATTGCCAAAATTCCTCCTTGTATCAACCCTAGAGAAGAGTTGAAATGTATGGCGTCCAGTATCTGAACTCTCCCACTCCTTCTGCCAATCCAAAAGCTTCTGTTTATTGAATAAAGCTCTTAAATGATTTTTCTTCATTTTTACAGTTACATCAATCATACTCTTCTCAGTTGCACCTTTAGCAAGCTTGTCAACTTCCTCATTCCACTTATAACCCACATGGGCTTTAATCCAAAAGAATTCAAACGAACATCCAGCATTCGCCACTTCTTTACGAATCTCGTAAATGATTTCATTTTTAACTTCATAACTTTCGAGAGCAGAGAGCACAGACCTGGAGTCAGTGACAATTTTAGCAGAATTCCACCCTTGACTTTTTGAAAATAAAACAGCTTCTTTAATAGTATTCGCTTCTGCATCATAAACACTTGTACGATCGGAAATACGAAACAAAGAATAATTTAAAATCATATTATTCTTAATGTGCAAAAAAGCACAACCAACTTTCTCATTTAATTTTGAGCCATCAGTATAGATACAATTTGTATCACTAAGCTGTTTAAATTAATAATATTCATCATAATATTTCCATTTTAATTTAAATGGATTCCAAGGAATAACTCTTTTAAACCTTTCTTTAATATAATCTTCAGCTTCAAGAACTCGAGAATCGAAGTTCACATTTTCTTCCCAGTCAAGAAGCATAATTTTCATTTTGTAGAATTTTAAGGTGATACTAAGGGGAATGACACCAGTGAAAATGCAAAGAGCATCAGTCGCCACCGTGGATTAGCACTTAGAAATAACTAATAGAAAGATCCGCTGAATACTTTTCAACTTATCTCTAATATCTCTCTTGTCGCAATACCAGATTTCCGAACAATATTCTATTATCTTCTCTACAACAATATAATATATAAATATTTAACCCGATCAAGTTATCGTGGGTCGTTGGAGACCCGAGCCATTTTTCTTTTGTCTCAAACCTAAGAATACATATATAGAAGAAATACCTATCCATCGTATCCATGATTTTTTTCCGTAAAAATACCATTTTTAAATTTTATTATGCAATCTGAATTTTTCAAATATCTCAATTTGTTCAAAAGTTATGAATAGAAGACCCATGATAAACTGATAAGGTGCGGAAAAAAGCGATAACCTGATCGGGTTAAGCAAATGCTTATCTAAACCCCAGGTGGCTCTGGAAATACTCCTTACGCTAAGAGAATACTCCTGAATTTTATCGTATAGATAAATTAAATGCTCCGTCCAGTTGAACTTGTAATCAATCATAACACCCAAGTACTTGATGGTTTTATAGTACTTGATCTTGATGTTATTGTAACTGATCTTGGGGATATTAGTGATCAGTTTGGCTCATTTTCTAATCATAGTAAAGCATGATTTGTTTTGATTGATTACTAAGCCTCTAACAGCAGCCCAACTATAAATTCGCTCCAAAAAATAACTACCTGAGTTATTAAAATGATATGATGCAGTTGCATTGACAATAACTAATAGATCGTCAGCAAATGCTTGCATAATCCCTCTACAGGAATCTCCAGAAGATCATTAATAACTATATTCCAAATTGTTAGTCCTAAACTGGACCCCTGTGGAACTCCTCTATTATAGGTAAGAGCAACACCATCATAGAGAACCTCTCTATGTTCTAATAAACTCAAAATAATATTGAAGAGACTGGGCGGAATATTATAATTGAGTAGTGAATCTTGTATAGATTCCCAAAAAATGCTGTCAAAGGCATTCTTGAAGTCAATAGAGAGAAGCATCGCAATTTCATTGTTATTGTTAATTCTCACAATATTATCAACCACATTCTTTAGAGCCATAGAAGTGGAGAAGCCCTTTCTAAATCCATACTGATACCTTGAAATAATATTATTAACTTCCAAAAAATAATCCAATCTTTTGGTAATAATCTTGTCTAGAATTTTTCCCATGGTAGGGAGTAAACAAATAGGTCTAAAGCTCCCTGGATAAGCAGGATCCTGGTCTTCTTTTAATATAAGAACTTCTTTAGCCTTTTTCCATACTTTAGGGAAAATACTATTAATAAGGCAGTAATTCATAATTTTGATAAACCAGCATCGATCAGCATAAAACACAGGTTTTATAATTTCATATTGGATCCCGTCAAACCCAGGAGCTCTGTTGTCTTTCAGACTCCTCACTATCATGGCGACCTCATTCTCAGTAACATGTTGGAAATCATCTTCAACAGCCAACTTCCTTCTCACCCATAGATTATAATATGATCCAAAATGATGCTCCAAAATCGTTCTAATACTGTCATTCCTAGTCTCAGTCTTCTCACCATCTTCCTTAAAAACACTGGCTATATCAACCATCTTTTTAGCCTTACCTACGGCAACATTATAACTATTATGAATAGTTTTCTTCGATATATTATTGATATATGCTTTAAATTTTTCTCTTTTTGTTTGGAGGATAAGTTTTTTGTACATGCTTTGAAATCTTCTAAATTCTAGTAGTTTAACCAGTCTTTCATCATCATCATGCTCTTTCTGATATTTTCTCCGAAGATCTCTAACCTTGCTTCGAGGGCACTGTAAATCAAATGTCCACCAGGGGGCATTTTTCTTCTTTTTGTTAAGAGGCTTTTTAACACATTCTACGACCACATCATACAATTTAGTTTTAAAATCAGCAATATAATTTTCAAAATCCTCAGTATTAATTACTTTAAAATAATTCATTAATTTAGTAACTCTGATCTTAAACTTCCACCAGTCCATCCTTTTGAGGGAAATAAGATTTATATCCAACATAATATTCCTATTTAAATATATATTAGTAGTAACCAGATTATGATCACTTCCGTGGTGTCGATCTACGACATCAAAATCATAAGAAACTTGTTGGTTAAAGCCTTTAACGATAATTAAATCAATCCAGCTCATACGATCACCTCTGATAAACGTAGGAATTGAATCTGACCGATTCAATAATAATAAATCATACCCAAGCAAAAGTTGAATAACTTTATCGCCTCTGTCATCTAGAGGTCTTCGGCCCCAGATGTAGGACTTGGCGTTCCAATCGCCCATGATAATGATAGGAGTAGAAGTATATTTGTTTAATAAAAATTGGATGGTATTGATTTAATCTCTGATGTCTCCAGAAGGTTTGGAATAGACGGAGACTGCTAAAAATTTATAATCACTGATTGTGATTTCAACCACCACTACAGAACTGCTGCAGTAACAAAGGAAGGAAGTGAAGTTAGAATTAGAAACTATAATAGCGGCCTTCGCTTGTAACTTAGAATAAAAAGCCTTACATTCTTTAGGAACATTAATCAACTTATCTTTTTACAGATACATTTCGTTTAAGCTTAAAATATCAACATCATAATTTTTAATATCTTGTAATAAAGTGGCAGAAGCTACTTTGCTATTCCCCAAATTAAAATGCCAAAAAGATAATTTGTTAATTGGATTATTCTCCATAATCTATTCTGGATATTAGCCTTTCAACTTCTTTGTTCCAGATCTGACAATTCTTGTCAGTAATGATGTGATCTAAAGCATAATTTGCTTTAAAACTCTGATTCGAACGTAGGCAGTTTGCACATTTAGTTTCTTTCTTACAGTCCTTCATTTCGTGGTCACCCTCTCCACATTTTAAACAGACTCTGGTATGACCATACCTTCCACAATTAAAACATAACATCGGTCTGAGATGTTCTTTACAGTCCATCCTCCTCCAATATAACTTGATTTTCTTCTCTTTCATAATTTCAACAAAATCAATGGGTGTTGTGTTTGTGTGTTTGGGATTAAGGCCGATTGACTGCTGTAGGTCCTGGGCCTGAGGGGGAGTGCCTTCCGTGGAGGTCTTTCTAAGGGGTCCTAGCCCGTATTTACGCAAGTTTCGGAGGAAACCACGGAAAACTCCGAACGACTAGGCCGACGCGCGCGACCTGGGATCGAACCCGGCACCTCACGTCTACCAGCTTTTTTGAGCGCAGAACCGCTCGGCCGCTGGTGGGCCAAAATCAATGGGATTTAAGGACAACACCCAATTCCAGCCTCCACGACCTTTATATTTATATTTAACTTTTAAGTCATCAGCAAACTTTATACTATTATTTTGTCTAATCTCTTCAGTTAGTTGAGCTTCTTCAACATCTTCATCCACATTAACCCCCAGGGGGGATACCTTCTTTAGGTATTAGGGGGTGTCACGTACCCCGGGCCCGAGTGATCTTTTCTTTTCCCTCTTTTTTTTCCCCAAGGGAAATACCTCCTTTAGGTATTCAGGGGGTGTCACGAACCCCGGGCCTGAGTGATCTTTCCTTTTCCCCTTCCTTTTATTTTTATTTATTTATTTTTATTTTATTTATTTATTTATTTTACCTTACTTTTTATTGTTCCTCTTTTGCTGCCAGTGAGACATTGGTCTTTCGTTATTCCTTTATTTTTGGTTTTATTTTTTCTACTCCAACAAGTTTTTGGTGTCTTCTTGTTCTGTTTATAAAAAAAAAATCCCCCCCCCCCAAAAAAATGGTTTTACTAACCTTGTTAACTCACATGCTTTCTGTTGTGTTCAAACTCCCCTTTTTGTCTCTGCGTTATTGCTTTAAAAAAATTTAAAACTGTAAAAAAAAAATTATATATATATATAAAATTAAAAAACTGTAGCAGAAAAAAAAATAGTCTAACATTTAATACACTAAGTAAGTTAAGTCCGGTGTAGGTGTGGCGCTGGCTATTGGGGCAATGATTTTGGTGAGGGTAACACGGCACTCTAGCATTGGGGTCACACTGGGAGACTGGTGCCCTTGGTGAAGGTGAGACAACGGTGACTACTCGAACGAGAAACACCGGACTAACACGACTGCCACATGTGGTGCCTGAACTGGGTCGGCGGCCTGGTAGCTGGTGAGTGGTTATGGGTGTCCCAGAGAGGATTCTTAAAAACCCTTTGCGTTTATGTGTTGGAAGAAACACTCACCCTTTTCTCTTATCTTTCTTATTATGGCTACAAATTTGGGAAATTCAGTTAATGCGTCTGGCTCGGGCCAAGCTAATTCTAAATCTTGGGGAGAGAGAATGGATGAATTTTCATCTAGCTTATCTGAAGCTAATGTTTTTGCTTTGCATGAAGAGTGATTTTTTGTTGTCAAAAGAAATGAAGGTGACTTCAGTAAAACATCTCCGTTTTTAATACAGAAATCGATCCAGTCCATTGTAGGTGAACCAAAGGGAATTAAAAAACTGAAATCAGGCGAACTTTTGATAGAGTTAGAAAATAGTACACAAGCAAGAAACTTTAAAAAATGTACACTTTTTGGAAATATCCCTGCCACAATTAGTGCTCATCGTACTCTGAATACCAGTAGAGGTGTTATATCTGAGCCTGACCTCCAGTACATACCAGAAGCAGAAATCCTCGACAATCTTAAAAGTCAAAAAGTAATAGCTGTGTGCCATATTTCTATTTTCCGTGATAACAAACCAATACCCACAAAACACATAATTCTAACCATTGATTCTCCTACTCTTGCACATTCAATTAAAGCAGGTTATCTCGAATGTCCAATAAGGCCATATATACCTAATCCTTTACGATGCTTCAACGGTCAACGTTATGGGCACTCAAAAACAGCATGCCGTGGAAATCTCTCACGTGCCCGCTGCAGTGCAGTGGGTCACGACTAACTGTACTAACTGGTTGTACTAACTGTAAAAAAGACCACCCTGCTTATTCTAAATCCTGTGAGAAATGGAGAAGTGAAAAGGAGATTCAAACCATAAAAACAAAACAAAACATCTCATATTTTGAAGCCCGAAAAATTGTTGAATCAAGGACACCCACAGTTGGTAAATCTTTTGCGGCCGCTGCTTCAGCCAGGAACAGAAAGACTTATAAAACCATAGCGATACAAACAGATGATATTAACAATAGTACTCCCTCTGATAAAAAAGTGAAAGTTAATCCTCAAAAACAGCAATCTAAACATAGTCAGATCTCCCAACCATCACAATCATCTTCAAAACCATCCTTCCCCAAAAGAAATTCACAAACGCTAAAAAATATGATTTCTGTAAAACATCAAAATTATCCTTAAAACTAGTTCACTGAGTAAGAAAAAGGTTTCATCAAATTCCATATCTCAGGTAGTGAAACCAAATAAAAATATTTCTAAAAATCAAGAGGACTGTATATCTCTTCATCCATCCGACGAGGAAGACAAAATGTCTACCCTATCTGAACATCGTGACGTAGGTACTTTAATCTAAGAAAAAAAAAAGAAAAACTTTAATGACTAATTTCATCAGTTGGAATTGCCGCTCTTTTAATAATAAACGGGATGAAATCAAAGATTTAATCTTTGATCATCGACCAATCTGCATTGCTCTTCATAAAACCCACTTAAAAATTAATAATATTGTTAAGATTCAAGGATATAGTTGTTTTCGGAAAGATTTCACTCAGAGTGACAGAGCTACAGGTGGTGTAGCTCTTCTTATTGCGAATAATGTTCCTCACATTAATATTCCATTAAACACATCCATCCAAGCTGTCGCCGTCCAAATGCATTCGCATATGCTGTTAACTGTCTGCAACATCTATTTACCACCAAATATTTCTATACTCAAACAAGATCTCATTAATCTCCTCTTACAGCTTCCTTCCCCTTTCCTTATTGTTGGAGACTTTAATGGACATAACCCGCTTTGGGGGAGCCATGACATCAATCCTCGTGGACAAGTCATTGAAGATTTTATTACTGACAATTCTTTGCGTATTTTAAATAACGGTGAGAATACTTATTTCCATGAACCTTCCACCACATTCCATGCCATAGACCTTGCCATCTGTTGTCCTACTCTCTATCCATATCTTAATTTCTTTGTTAGCAGTGACTTACACAATAGCGACCATTTCCCATTGTTCTTAACTTTGTATGATTTTAATCAAACTCTTATTCATAATCCTCATTTTATTTACGACAAAGCTGATTGGGCCGCTTTTTCCTTAAATGCAACTATTACAAGTGCCATGATTGAAGGTGACATTAATTGGGCAGTTACTGAAGTTAACAATGTCATTATTAATTATGCAAATATATCCATTCCTAAATCTGCTGGCCATCCTATTAAACAATGAAAACCGTGGTGGAACGAAGACTGCAAAATAGCAAAAAAACTTCAACAAAAAGCATGGGAGATATTTCGCAGATATCCTACCACTTCCAATTATTTAGCATATAAGCGAGCTAGGGCGAATGCACGTAAAATCCGGAGAAAATCTCAAAGAGATTCTTGGATCAGCTATGTATCGAGTATCACATCAAATACTAGCAGCAAGCAACTGTGGCAGCGTGTCAGAAAAACAATGGGTATTCAAAATAATCATAGTATCTCATTCCTTAACCCTTTAGAGCTCACTATCCTTTAAAGTTGGAATTTCAAGAAAAGAAGTTGTAGACTATCTACTTAGGTCCAAAGGAGTACGCAGGTATAATTTTGTAAAGATAGTACTTACCGTTTTTAATCTGTAGGTGTTCCATCAGCTGGAACACTGCGCCACTAGAGCTCTGAAAAGTGCGTCTAAGTGAGCATCGCAGCGAAGCGCGTAAATGAGTAAAAGGTTTTGCATATGAATTAAAAAACACTGTATTATACCTGTGTAGCAGATTTCGCATGACCCAGGGTTTACACACGGGGAGGCCTGCTACTCTACCCCCCCCCCCCCCCCAAAAAAAAAAAAAAAAAAAAAAAAAAAAAAAAAAAAAAAAAAAAACTTGGTTATGTTATTTTTTATGAATTTCTTTGATATTTACAGTTAGTATACATATATGCAAGTCCTATGTGCAAAAATATTTACAATTAGTCTATTTTTTAGCTTCATGAAATTTTTAGAAGCATTTCACACCCTTTTGGTAGAAGTCTGGAATGTATATTTCTTGGTTGTTTATTTAAAAAAAAAAAAAAAAAAAAAATATCTCCCTCGCAGCATCTGATAGCTTGACGTCATTCCCGCCAAACACAGGAAAACAGAAAACATGAACACAGCTGTCTTCTCCCATAATTGCTTTCGGTTGCGTAATGAAAAGTGCTAGTGTCGCAGTGTTCCAGGAGATGGAACACCTTATTTTATTCAACAATTCCTCGTATGTTTCCTGTATAAAAAGTTAAAAATAATATAGTATAAATAATTTAGAGTACAGACAACGATATCACATAGAAACGTTTTTTCAAGTAATCTTTTTTGTATCACAAAAAAAATTTACAAAATTTCTTGTAAATACGAGGATTTAAAATAACGCGTCTCAGTTAAATATCATGGATTGCTTTGTGTAGTGGTGTCATCTATGGGTAAAAAGGAAAGTTCAAAGTTAAAAATAAACCTATTTTTATGCATTTGCAATTGAATTTAACAGTTGGAGAAGCTAGCGAAGTTAAGTGTTCCATGTAGTGGAACACTGAGCGGCAAAGGGTTAAACTCAATGGTCAAACTATTACCTCCACCAAAAATATTGCAGATGCTATTGGCAGTACTCTGTCTGACATCTCTAATTCAAACTCCTACGCCGAGCCTTTTCTGTTTTACAAACATAAAGCTGAACGCTCTATTATCAATTTCAGTTCTAACTCATCTGCAGATTACAATAGGCCTTTTACTGAAAATAAATTAACTAACACTCTCTGAAGTACTCCTACCTCTGCTCCTGGCCCTGATGGCATTACATACCCTATGATTAAACACCTATCAAAATTTTCCCTTAAAAACCTGCTTAAACTGTATAATAGAATCTGGTCAGAACATACTTTCCCTATTGTTTGGCATGATGCTGTTGTCATCCCATTCCCCAAACCTGGTAAAGATGCATCTGATCCAAAAAACTACCGACCAATTGCCCTGACAAGCTGCTTGTGCAAACTTCTTGAAAAAATGATTAATAACCGGCTTGTATATGTACTAGAAAAGAATAATTTAATCTCTCCATGGCAAAGTGGGTTTCGAAAAGGTCGTTCGACAATTGACAATATTCTTCTGCTTGAAACCAATATACGCAATTCCATTGTTAGACGTTGTCATCTAGTGTCAGTTTTTTTGACATTGAAAAAGCATATGACAAAACCTGGCGTTACGGTGTTTTAAGAGATCTTTTTAATCTGGACTTTAGGGGTAATCTGCCTATCTTTATTCAAATTTTTTTAAATGTCAGACGCTTCCGTGTACGAATTGGATCAATTTATTCAAAATTTTACTTTCAAGAAGAAGGTGTACCTCAGGGCAGTGTCTTGAGTGTCACACTCTTCTCATTAAAAATAAATGATATTCTTAAACAATTGCCACCTAATGTACAGGGCAGTTTGTATGTTAACGACCTGCAAATTTCTTGCAAGGGTTATGACGTGCGCTTTATTGAACGTCAGCTACAGCTTGCAATCAACCGCATTACAAATTGGACAAAAATTAATAGCTTTACATTTTCGAATGACAAAACACAATGTGTGCATTTTTGTCGTAAACGGGGTATTCATCCTGACCCAGAGATTTATATGAACGGTAATCTTATTTTTGTTGTTGACACTGCTCGCTACTTGGGCGTTATCTTTGACAAAAAGCTTACTTTTATTCCACACATTTCACAATTACGGACAAAATGGGATAAAACATTAAATATTTTTAAAGTTCTTTCAAACACTTCCTGGGGTGCTGATCGTATATCTCTCCTGAAAATTTACCGTGCTCTTATACGCTCCAAGTTAGATTATGCATGTCAGGTGTATGGCTGTACTTGTGTTTCTTATCTGAAAAAACTTGACGCGGTGCACAATTCTGCTCTGCGAATTTTCTCCGGTGCTTTCCGTACCTCTCCTGTTAACAGTTTATATGTTGACTGTGTGGAACCTTCCCTCACTAACATCAGACAAAAGTTCTCCTTGGAGTTGTATTATCGCATACTTTCTCATTCTCATCACCCACTTCGACCTCATATTGGCAGCACAGATCATTCTCTTTTTCAGAATCGCCCTTCTTGCATCCCACCATTTGGACTGAGAGTAAAAAACATTATTTCTGGTACATCACTCAGTGACATTCATGTTCGCTCTCGCTCTTTTTCATATGACTCCCTGGAACTCCAAGACTGTCACTCTCATACACCTAATCAATGGTTTCGACAAATCCAGTACTGATGCAACCGTTTTTCAGACACTTTTCGCATCTCATCGCCACACATACAATGACTATATTGATATTTATACAGATGGGTAAAAAATGAGTGGACTTTGTTGGGTGTGGTGTCGTTCTGGATAACACTGTTATTAGCTATCGCCTCCCTAGTACATTTTCCATTTTTTCTGCAGAGTTCATTGCTGTTGAGGCTGCTCTCAAACTCATTTCATCCCATAGTCATCCCCAATTCATCATCTATACTGACTCAAAGAGTGTCTTGGATTCCTTGACTTCTAGCTCTTGCTCTACCTCTTTTACTTCAGTTTTAAAAATTCATAACGAACTTCTTAGAAAGGGATACACAATTTTATTTTGCTGGGTTCCTTCTCACGTTGGCATTAAAGGTAATGAAGCTGCAGATAGAGCTGCAAAGCTGCGATTGACTCCTCTTGAATGTCCAATTCGATATGAAGATATAAAACTTGCACTAAGAAGTTCTTTAACGAATATCTGGCAACGAGAGTGGGAATGTGAAAATAATAATAAATTACAGGAGATTAAATCTAACATTGAAATCTGGCCTACATTAACTCCACGAAAACACGACGTTATTATTACTAGACCGATCTACTCCCCTCCACCTACCAACCCGAAGGTTTATGAAGCCCGAGGGTGGAGAGAGAAAAAGACCCCCACTATCCAACGAAACCACAGCCAAAGGAACAGGCCCGGAAAACACCGGGCATTTATTAAAACAACAAAGATAAATACAAAGTACAAAAAGTGCTGCATAGGACTCAAAAGAAAAGTGTCGCAGACACCAAAAGAAACATTCTTTTGAAAAATAAACGAACAAATGAAAATAGTAAATAATTGTAACAACTTGTACAATATTTCAAAATAGATAATTTATGAATGAAAAATGTTTATTCAGTTCGTTATAAATGTTTTTGACTTTAACTATTTGATAGTTTGATCCGTCAATTCTCATCACATACTCTCTTAGAGTCTCTCTTGTATATCTTTTCACAAAAGTTTTGCTAAAGGTGCATTTAACCTGTAGGTAGTGGAAGGAGTTGCCAATTTGCCCGCATGGACAGTTTGGACTATCTTTTTTGTTTATCCTAAATAGGTATTCTGGGAAACTGCCGTGTCCCGTTATAAAGTACACTAGGATCTGATTGTTGATTGGAAATTTCCTGGAGACCTCTGGAAAGATTTCATGAGTAATTCTTCCTTTGTCTGAGCAGTCCCATTGTGTTTGCCACAAATTCATTGCTTCCTCCAGAAGATACTTTCTTAGTAATGACTGAGGATAAGGTATCCTGATTTGTTCACCTGTACTTATAGCGTTTTTGGCTGCTTGGTCTACTAGTTCATTCCCTACTTGACCAGAATGACCTCTGACCCATGTTGTTTCTAAGTTTCCCATGAAACCATTTATGATTTCTAACACTTTTTGAGTTAGACTTGATTTTGGTATAAGATTTCCCAGTGCGTAAATGGCAGAAAGGCTATCAGTCCTTAAAGTTATTGAAGTTCTTTTTGTTGTGATGGCCCACTCAATCGCTTTGCCTATGCTTAACATTTCAGCTTGAAATACTGAATTTTCCATCTGTAGTTTAAATTGCTTCATATAAGCCATTCTCTCACCTTCAAAAACCATAAAAGCCAGACCAACTCCTACTTCTGTTTTACTACCGTCTGTATATATTTTTGTATGATAATTTGATTTTCTTTCTGTTGTGCTTAGATCAAAAACTTTTCTATATCCACTTGGATTATTATTCATTTTAAGATTTTTACTTTCGAAATCGTGCCTACTCCAGTAATTGTTATTATGATACCAGGATTTACCTTCTTTTTCTATTCCGAACTTATTTTGCAGCTTTTCAGCCTCTAGCTTTATTGGTAAAACTCCAGTTATAACACAGATTGCGTCTGTTGAAACACGCTTGTAAAAATGATATATAAACATAATGTAACGTCTTTGGCAGGAAGAGAGTTTTCTTAGGCCATGTACATTTTAAATGCGGGAACCATACCTCATTCGTATATAGAATCATGGATTTAATAACTGCTGGGTACCATTGCTTTTTTAGATCTGGCTTCACTCCCCATGTAACTCCATTTATTTTTCTCAAGTTCACGTTTAGGTTTGTTATTTTATTTCTAACCTGCTCCAGATGATATAAAAACTTCAAACCAGAGTCCAGGTGTACACCTAAATACTTATAATTATCTACAACCTTTATACTCTTGTTGTACAATTTGAAAATAGGCGGCCTGTCCTCACTTAGCTTTTTTCCGAACATCATTGCTTTTGTCTTTGGCTGAGATATTACCAAATTTTTAGATTAGCAGTAGGTTGCAAATTTACTTATGCCTTCATTGGTCAAAAGTTCTAATTGTGCTCTAGAAGTCCCGAAAGTTTTCAAAACAAAATCGTCTGCATATGCGTAAAGATCCGAAATAGAGTTATCAAAAATTCCAAAGATGTCATTAATTAGAACAAGCCACAATATAGGTACGAGGCATGACCCCTGTGGACACCCCTTGCCAATTTGATGAAAAACTTTTGTGTAAACTTTTATGTATTTGATGAAAAACTTTGATGATCAGCTCTCTTGTTCTTGCACCCTCCAGTCATATATATTGTCAAACAAATTTGATGAAACCAATGTCAGGTCTGGGCAACCAGTTTTTCCTGCTTGATAATAGGTGGGTATCTGATCCGGGTCGTTTAATATGCAAAAGTCTCTCTGATTACAAAATTCTAGTATAAGCTCACCTCTATCGTCAGATCTATTGCTGCCCCAGATCTGATTCTTTGCGTTGTAGTCTCCTGCTAAGAGTAAAAGATTTAAATCTAGTATGTTGTCTGGTATTTCACGAAGACCTTCTTCTAAATCCAGGGACGGGGCCATATAAAGAGACGAAATAGTAATGGTTCCTTGATTAGTTTGAATGTTAACAAAGATTCCGTTTTCACTCTTATATATCATATTATTCAATAAGGTTTTATTTGTTATAATTATACAGGCTGTTTTTCTTATGGAAAAATGGATTTGCCAAGACTTGTCAACATTTATTAAATTATTATTAAATACGTAAGGTTCTTGAAGAAGGGCTATATCGATTTCATTTTCTAATATAAAATTCTGTAGATTGATACTTGCAGCTTTGCAATTGTTCATATTTAGCTGTAGAAGTTTAATTTTTTCTTATTTTTGAGTATTCATGGTGCCTGTTATAATCTTCTTTTTTCAGTTTTGCCTTGTATCAGATCATTTTTATATTTTATGAACGTCGGGCAGTTTTTGTCGTCACTTGTGTGACCGTCAACATCACACTTTATACATCTCTTCTTATCCCCTTTGCATACTCTGCTGTCGTGACTATCTCCACACTTGGAGCACTTGGAATCACCTGTACATTTCAACTGTGTATGGCCCAGTTGTTGGCACCTGAAACATCTCTGAATGTTTATGTATTCTTTTATAATTACCCTTTGATAATTGATGAGAATCTTCCCCATCCTCAATAGTTTTACCTTTGTTGTTTTATCAACATCTAAAATCCAGTGATTACCTTTCCCTCCTTTGAATTTTTTAATTATATCCACTTCTTTATCATCTATGTTTGCCGATTTCTTCAATTCTTCTTTTATATTATCTTCATCCACGTTAAACATAATCAATCTGTTGTTTTTAATCTTTCCTAGCTTTGCTGTGGCCATATTTTCTATATTTTCCTCTTTTCCTATTATGTCAATCAGTTCAGTTGCGCCTTCTTGTGTACTTGTCTTAACTATTATTTTTCCTTCCCTGTTAATAACTACATCTCTTGGTCTTTCAAGGTTATTCTGTTTGCTTAAGTCTGCTAACCTATTCAATAGGACCTTTTTATCAATGTCCTTATCCGTTGGAGAAATCACAACAGTATAGTCATCTCTAATCCTTTCCTCTTTGTGTCCCTTTATATCTGGAGGAATTACTTTTAGTTTCTTCAGTTTACTATCTATGTCTCTATTTTTCCTTAATTCTTTTTCAAAGTCCATTTCTAGTTGTTCAAATCTTCCCATCAATTTTTCGTACTTTGAATCGGATGCTGCGCAATCCATTACAATATCCATAATAAATTTGTTTATAGCGTCACACATTTCTTTTGTAACCTTTTGTCCTATTCTTTCGTTGATTTTTGTCATAATGTTATCAGTATGCATTTTTACATTTTTTAATAGATGTGAGGTGCTCTCTACATTTATTACATGCGCCATGCTGTATATATATAAGTCAAAAGTTTGCTATCTCACTTTCTAACACTTCTGAACTATTACGTAATTAGTATTCGTCAGTAAGCCTGATTACCGGAAATTGTTTCAAAAGACTTTCGTCTTATATGTGGTGTACAATACAATACAAGGGGTGTTGGGGTAAGCGCTACAGCCGAAGGGCTGGCGGGACCTCAAATGATCCAAGAAGAGGGGAATAGGAAGCGAAGAATCCGTGTAAGAAACCAGTCCTAAACTATAAAAAAAATGGGCCAAAAAATAAACAGACACTCATTACAGATTAGCCAAGAACATTAGTTAAACAAAGATAATATAAGAACCATGAACGACAAGAAGAGACAATTTATTAAAAATACAGCAATACAAGTCAACACCCAGGATGACTACACCAAGAAGCATAAATAGACCATAAATGCTAAAAACGACCAGTGCCAAGAAAAAGTCGAATAAACAGACGAAATAACTGATCATTCTCCTCCAAGATGGTCCAGAAAGTACACCAAGAAATATTGGAAAGAGAGACATTCATCTTTTGAGAAAGAAAGCAGCCTTTCTGCTGCGAATGCCCGACAGTCAAATACATAATGACGTTCAGTTCCAGTCCCAGCATGGCAGATGGAACAGATGGGAGAGTTGTTGAGATGGAAGCGAAAAAGTCGACATTCAGTAACAGCACTTAGAGTTCGCAAACGGGCAGTAACCACATCCTCTTTCCTGTTCCTAGTGAATTTATAAATCGTTGTGCCTAAATAAGAAGATGATTGGGCGTACGGGCTATCTTCCCACCAGCTATTAAACTGATCGTGCATGATGCGTTTGAAGAGCTGTTTGAGGTCGCTTGGAGCGATACCACCATAGGTGCAAGTAGCAAACGGCCCAGTCCTAGCAAGCTGATCAGCCTGTTCATTCGGGGGAATACCAACATGGCTAGGCACCCAGACAAGAACCAATTTATCCACGTAAGCCCTAACGGACTTCATAGTATTATACAGCTGTAACACTGCCTCAGGAGACGTATGACTAACGTGTTTCAACGCAGTAAGGGCCGATTTACTGTCAGTCAGAAAAAGACTAGCACCAAGGTCAATTGCGAGGACTTCAGCGGTAAAGATGGAATTGAGATGGTGAATCAAATGAGCCCTGGAAGACTTGTTTGTGACGTCAACTGCAGCGATGGAAGTCTTACACTGATCTTTAGAAGCGTCAGTGGCAATAACTTGATACCCAGAAAAGTTGCAGGTCATATAGTGATGAAAGGAGGCAAGAATTATTGGCGGGGGAAGAGCTTTCGACTGAAACGGAAATTCATCCAGAAAAATCTCAATGTAGTCCGTGACTATCCCGGCTGGCCAGCAAGAACGAAGGAGCATACCAGGATTGAAGCTGCCATAGTCAGTATCCCACTCCAAATTTGCGTCAACATAATCAAGGGATGAGTCATGACCATAGGAAGGGGTGCAGAGAACATAGAAAGTATTTGTCAAGTAGGACCGACGAAGAAATAAAGGAACCTGACCCGACTCCCTGTAGAGTTTAAAAAGAGGGGTCCACCTAGGCAAACCAGTCGCGAACCTAATGGCCGCATTGTAAATGACATCAAGCTTTTTCAATGAAGATTTACAGGCACCACTATAAATAGGGGCAGCATATTCAATGAGACCACGGATAATGGCGTTAACAACTTTTAAGAGCTGAGGGGTCCGAATGCCCCACAGGGGGGAAGCGATGGCCTTTAATAAATTCAGACGCTTGACACATTTCTTTTGCAAGAAATCAAAATGGGCCCGTAACGTGAAATTAGAAGAGAAAATCACCCCAAAAATTTTCACATGATTGAGCCACTCAATACTGATACCATGGAGATAGAGATTTCTTTCCGGAGACTGAGCTTTACGTGAAAAGTTTATGGCAGCACATTTGTCCGGGCGGATGTCCAGTAGCCAATAACTGCACCAGGTTTGAACTCTGGCCAAAGCTTCCTGCAACTTAACCATAACCACGTCAAGACACGGGTCAGCACAGTAAATGAGAATGTCATCTGCATAGACGATAGCGTGTACACCAGAGTCAATTACTTCAAAGAAATCCCACATATATATCGTAAAAAGTATCGGCGAAAGCACGCTGCCCTGAGGGACACCACGATTAGAAGGGACAGAATGGGAAGTGACACCTCTCCAACTGACCTTCAAAGATCGTTTATGTAGCCATTGAGCAATCCAATACGCTGTATCACCACCAATACCAATACTAGTCATTTTATAGATGAGGCCATCCCTCCAGACAGAATCATAGGCAGAGTTGATATCTAATTTGACTGCAATGACGAACTTCTTTTGAATGCGGTCGTCTAAAATTCCCTTGTGGAAGATACGAAGAGCTTTGCTGCAATCTCTGCCAGGGAGGAAACCAAAATGACGAGCATGGAATACCAAGCTAATAGTCACGTGATCAAGGATCCGTTTCAGAATCATCCGCTCAAGAATTTTACACCCTACAGCCGTTAAGGCAATAGGTCTGTAAGCAGCTGGTTGAGTTTTGGGTTTCCCTTGCTTCCAGATGGGAAGAACAATAGCAGTCCTCCAAGTATCCGGAACGACACCGTCATGCACCATCGTGTTAACCATGTCTAGAATTTTTTACCGGTTGGAGAAGTTAAGAGCTTTAAATACTTGAGCTGGGATTTTATCCTCCCCCGGTGTGGCATTCTTCATTAGATGGATAGCTTGATTAAGTTCAACCAAGCTAAATCTTTTGTTCCAGAGAGGGTCATTACAGGAGAGATCATAAGGTATTCCAGGAAGGTCATCGGTATGACTGTAATGTGTAGCAAATAACTCAGCCTGCTCTCTACGATCAGCAATGCCACGACCATTCTGATGCAAAACGAGATGAGAATCAGTGGTGATCCCCCTATTGTTAAGAGCCTTAATCATTGGGTAAACATTCCCACCATTCATTCGACCGCAAACATTCTTCCAAAAGGTCGAGGCTTTTGACCTAACGCAGCGCTTTAATCGCGCAGCGAAACTTCTATATTTGATCCAGTGATCCCTAGAGAGTAAAGTCTTGGCCAACCGCAGAAATCTCCTTTTTTGCCCAAGCAACCAGGCACACTGAGTGTCCCACCAAGGGGGGTTTTCCTTACTCTTAAGAAAATACTTGACAGAGTTGCCCTTTAGGGACCTACTAAAACTGCATGTTAAATTTTCGATATTAACACTAGTATTGCCACTCAATGAGGTATTAAAATCACATTTGACCGCATTCCAGTCAGTATAAGTACGAGGAATAAGGTGAGGAGAATATTGACCAGAAATTTGTAATATGATGGGGTAATGGTCTGAATCAAAGAGATCATGGTGTACTGATATGTGACTTCTACGGAAAACATCTGGACTGGCAAAGGTGAGATCAATAAGAGAATGGTTACCCGAGGGGGAAACATGGGTATAGCTGTTAGAGTTCAGGATGCAGACGTTATTGTTAAGTAACCAGTCGTAGATGTGATCGGCGCCAGGCGTAGAAACAGCATTGCCCCATGCAATATGTTTTTGATTGAAATCCCCAAGGACAATAAAAGGGGGGTGGATTTTGTGGAGAAGATGGTTTAACCAAACAGAAGAAACATTCCCGCCAGGAGCGTAAAGATTAACTACAAAAATCCACTGAGTGCCAGACCAAATCTTAACAATTAAGAACTCAACATCGGGGGAAACAAGTTCATTAAATGTAACTTGCACCGAGGGGAAGCTGATATTCACAGCCGTTAGTAACCCACCACCTCTACTCAACCTATCGTTACGATAAACAATTTTCTGAGGGCAGGAGAAAGAATCAGACGGTTTTAAAAACGATTCTTGAAAAACAAAGACATCGGCAGCACAGAACGGCCAAAACTTTAACCAGTGACGCTTCTGGCGAACGCCCCTTGAGTTCCATTGAATAAAAGATAGAGAAGTATTACGACTCATAAAAAAGAAATAAAAGTACTAGAAAACGCTTGTACCCAGAACCAGCAAGGGGCAGCATAAGCCAGCCGGGAAGGGGACAAGTATGATCACTAAGTTGCCTCTGCCATTTCCACCTCAACATTTATCTTGGATTGTGGGACTCTACTAACCGGAGTCATGTTTTGGATCTCAGTCAGACCAGACTCATTCACCTTCGATTTCTTTAACAGTCGTTCAGTTTGTTCTTTTAGGATAGAGGTATGGGGTTTATCATCAGTGGGAGCAGCAGACTTAGCAGTCAACCGGCCGGTAGACTTTATTACTAATGTCGTCAAACGATCCATGTTTTGTTTGATCTCTTTTGTTTGTTGCTGTACCATTTGTAGTAGTATATTCTCATTGTTTTGTTGAACTAGTTGCGTAACACTTTCAATACTTTTTTGAACGACTTGAACTAGAAGATCCTGAAGTTTCATAAACACCGAGTCCAGGCTACTCTGAAATTCATCTCTGGTAAGTATAGTGTCCTTTTGTGCGTTCTGCGTTACAGCGGCAGCAGCGTAAGATTTTTTATCCAGCGTACGGAATCGGCGACGAGCTTCAGTGACAGATACATGATTATCGGTTTTATATTTTAGGATTGACATTTCATGGAGTCGTTTCGGACATTGGGAATCAGTCGCCTCATGGTTTTCGCTACAATTGCAACATCTCTTAACTTCACTTATGCACGTGTTTTCGGAATGCTTCTCAGCGCATTTTTTGCATGTGACGTCACTTTTGCATTTGAGTGTCGAGTGGTCAAATTTCCAACATTTTGTACACTGACGTGGCCGATCATAAAAAGGTTTGATTTTTTCAATCATGTAAAAGAACTTTATTTCTGGGGGGAAATTAGAACCAAATATAGTAACTAGAACAGTCTCCGTAAGTTGGACACCTGATTGAGACTTTCTCGTAAATCGACGTAGTTCTTTAACTTTCAATTTATTTTCTGTCTGGATTTCTGTCCCAAGATCAGCTAAATACGTAGTAGGGTCAATGTCATGTAACACAAATCGAGTAGTAATATTTTCTTGTTGTACGTAAGGGGTGACAGGAACCTTTAATAAACTCTCCAATTGAACAACTTGTTTTGCACATTCTAGGTCTTCGGATGCGAAATATCAATAAGAAGCTTGTTAGTTCGGGTAAATTTTATGCTATGTATTTTGTTATTCAGGGTAATTTTACTATCAATTTCAGCCTTCAATTGCTTGGGCTTATTTTGGGGGAATTTACCTTCACCGGGTTCCAAAAACAAACACACACGTGTGACTCCATTTGTAAAAGCATATTCTAGTTGTAACGGGAGGGGAATATCTTCCCTCAGAAATATATTTGACTCAAGAGATGACTGCTCGTGGAACGTAAAATGGGAATTCATTCTTCCCAAAGATAAACAATTGGTTACCCCACTGCCAGCTGGCAGGAGAACCGAAGTACAACAAATATATAAGCAAAAGAAAAAGCAGAAGAAACAAAAATAAACACTCACTTGTGTCCTTAAAGAAAGAGCAGAGGTGGAAAAAAGTGAGAAAACTTACACACTTCGTAGAACTAACCAAGAAAAAGCAAGCGGGTCAAGCCAGCACAGCTTACCGCAACACCCCCACTCTATGTGGTGTAGCACTTCTTGTTATCGAAAATGAGAATTCAATAATATATTCAATAATAATAATAGATATTCTCTATTAATAAATGCCTTTAATTATTTGTTTTTAATACTCTTTTACTTATAAAAACTAGAGCTCAATCAATGAGTTAATCAATCACTATTTAATTTATAGCAACTAAATATGACAAAGTTTGTATCAAAACAAGATGGAGAATAGGGCGTTAATCTAAGATGGCCGCCTTTGCACTGGTAAATATGTTTCTAATAAACTACTAAATTTTCATTATAATTCACTATAATTAGATCAATTTTTGCTTCTTTTAGCATACTTTACCCATACAATATATATGTAATTATAAATATTCAGCAAATAAGCTAAATGTACACTTAATATAAAATAACTTGAAAAGATTAGAAAATTATTCAACCGCACTCTCGAAAACAACACTATATGCTAAGTATATAACAAATATAACTTTGAAACTACTTGTTTCTTGAGAACAATAGGTAAAGGCTTTACTTTAGCAACTAATATGAAGAATACACACACTTTAGCAATAACACAAGCTGGAAATGATACACTTGAAAACTTTCAGATGGCAAAAAACGTCAAAGTTGAAATAAAGACTCACTATAAGCACTTCTTATAAAAATAATCACACAAAATATATATTAACATAAAGCGGAATACGAACTGAACATAAATATAACTGAATTAAAACGCATAAATTAAATACAAAACACTAGAACACAGAAACTCAATTGTAAACAACGAAATTTTGAGGATTTCAAAAAGTACCACACAACAGACTCGCTGCCGGAAGTGGGAATATTATTACTAGACTTGGAATTGGGCATTCACGATTTACACACCGGCATTTACTCCTAGGGGAAAGTGAACCTTCTTGTCCCAAATGTCACTTTAGTCAGCTTACCATTCGCCATATCCTGACCGACTGTCCTTGTCTCCGTCATCTTTATCGGCAGTTTTTTAAATCATCCTCACCAAATTTGACAAGCCTTCTGGGTAGCAATCCTCATTCAGAACTGATAAATTTTTTTAAATATTCGGGTATTTATAGTGAAATTTGATTTTACTCTTTTTTTTATCTTGTGCTGTTTTGTTTTAATTGTTATGTAACTGCATTAATTTTGTAAAATATCTTTTTTCTTGACTTTGTGGATGGGGGTAGACCCCATCCATGTGCTTATCCTTATTTTTTTTTTTTAACTCTGTTTGGCGCAGTATGTCCTTCTTGGGACATTGCGCCATAAAAAAAAACAACCAACCATCATCCACATTAAAGATAATTATCTGAGGGTGTCGCTTTCTAAGTTCTACAGCCTCGAAACTCTTAAGAGCATCTTTTGCCTTAAATTCCCTTATTAGCACATCTATATCCTCCTTCTGAGACACCTCAATGATAACACCGCCATTAGATATATTCCTAATGGCGTTAACTCCAACTTTAATTTGTGACGGATCAATGGTCTTCTTGATCGTCTTAATGGTATCAGCAGATCTAGTGTATTGTCCAGAGGAAGAATCTTAACAGCGTAAGTCTTCTGAGTCCGGGAGCGGCTTCTAGCTCTCTCTATTCTGGACGGAATCGGAGCTCTCTTAACAACATCACTGTATTGTTTACTATGGATTAACTTCTCCTTCTCCCCAATAATACCACTCATATGTGAAATTACATTAGACTAGTCTATAACCACCTTAATAAGATCTTGGACTTTTGATCTTAGATTTTCACTGAGCTCTTTCTTGATTTCTTTTTTGATAAAAAGAGAAAATAATTCTTCCTGAAGAGTTAGTGCCCTGGCAACAAACCCTTCGGTATTTTCCTCCGAGACATTACTTATGTCTGCTATCTTCCCCTCTTCACAAGTCTCTGACATTTGAAGTCGAGCTGTGAAATAAACACAATGAATTCAAATATAATTATAAATTTCTGAGCAATACTGTAGCTTACAATTTCTCAGATTTAGCCACTATATAATAATGTTTCTAGTCAGAACCCCGTAGAGGTACTGAGAGTGGTCTTCGCTGGGGATAGACTATAGGCCGTTGTCCCCAGCAAACAAATACACCACAGGAAAGTAGAAACAGCTATCTAGACAATCTTTGGCAGTGGTGGTCCTCTGACCACTTCTTAACATCAGTAAAATACTTATGACTCGCCCCGCCCGAAGGCACCCGAGTAAAAAACTGTCTCGTCGTAGGGACAGCATCCCCAAACAGGCTCAGACACCCCGACGCCCAAACACTACAACGACACTAGCACGAGCCAGCCGGAGCAACACAAGGAGCGAGCAAATGCACGGTACCCCCAGCAGGTGCGAGGCACGAGCACCGAACTCCGCAGACCACCCAGGCAAAGCCCAGCCGCAGCGAGCGGCACCGCAGCACAACCCACCAAGAACCACCCCGACAAGAAGGCAACAAAAGGAACAATGAAAAACAAATATAAACTAAACTAAAACTAAGAATAACAAATGTATATAAACTTTATAGACAGTGGGGGGAGGGGCAGGGGCAAGGCTAAAAACTAAATAATAAAGCCAGGTCAGGGGCACGAACAACCTGTTCACCAAAACGAAGAAGAGAAACCTAACACCCCACCAAAATAAAACAGTATAAGATACTTTAAAAACACGTTAAAAATAAATTTATTAAAAAAAAAAAAACTTCCAAAGCTTTTCGCCTACATAAAAGAAGGCATCATCAGGGAATTTGGTTTTACACATACTTCAGAGCACTTATATGTACTTTTGAATCACATGGTTAACAGTTAAGTCCTTACATAAAATATATTCAACTGGCAGTCAGATAGAGGCTGGAACGATTACATGGTAATGCGGTGCTACACTTGGACGCTGGAGCTATTTCAGGAAGAGGAGGTGCTACACTTGGAGGTTGGAACTATTGCAGGAGGAGAAGGTGCTACACTTGGAGGTTGGAACTATTGCAGGAGGAGAAGGTGCTACACTTGGAGGTTGGAACTATTGCAGGAGGAGAAGGTGCTACACTTCCAGGTTGGAACTATTGCAGGAGGAGAAGGTAAGGTGCTACACTTGGAGGTTGGAACTATTGCAGGGCGATGAAGTAACAGGGCACGAAGCACAGGGACGAAGTACAGGGTGACAATAGTTCCAACCTCCAAGTGTAGCACCTCCTCTTCCTGAAATAGCTCCAGCGTCCAAGTGTAGCACCGCATTACCATGTAATAGTTCCAGCCTCTATCTGACTTTCAGTTGAATATATTTTATGTAAGGACTTAACTGTTAACCATGTGATTCAAAAGTACATATAACTGCTCTGAAATATGTGTAAAACTAGATTCCTTGATGATGCCTTCTTTTATGTAGGCAAAAAGCTTTGGAAGTTTTTTATTTTTTAATAAATGTATTTTTAATTAATTTATTACAATATGACACGTTTTTTTTAATTCAACTCTTAACTGGAGTTTGTTTATAGTACAAGATACATTATTTATTGATATAAGATAAAAGTGCTTAAAACTTATAAGTACAAAAAGAAAACACATAAACAAATCAAACACACAATAATCACAAACTATTTAAAAAAAGGTTACAATAGTATTTTACAATCTGCAGTAATCCAAATCTGGTTCTTTGGTTCCCGAGCAGAACATACAAGCGAACATCTTTATAATCCTTGGGAAAATGCTCAAGTCTGATGCTGTCGACCAGGGAGCAGCGATAAACAGCGGGGTTAATATCCTGGATCCCCAAGTTGCAGGAACAAAGAAAACTCTTGTTGAAAAAACGATGTTGATACGTTCCAAAGAACCCGTGATTTGTGATGATCTGGTTGAGGTAGAATTTTCCCATAATTCTTCTAGAGTTAATCTTCGTAATTAAACTGTAAGTATGACGTCCTTTGTCAGAGCTATCCCACTCCAGGTGCCAATCTCTGATTTTTAACTCCTTAAATTTTAAGTTAATGATGTTCTTTTTCGGCAAGGCAATACTTATGTCTTCCAGGAGGGTGGCATCTTTAGCCAACCCATCCACCAACTCGTTGAATTCGTAACCAGCATGGGCTTTGATCCAGCACAACCTGATGTCCACATCATACAACTCTTTCGTGAGATCTTTAATTTCGCTGATAATCTTGTTTTTCATGATAAAACCTTCGAAAGACATAAGTGTTGATCTGGAATCCGAAATAATAACAACTTTGTCAAGTCGATGTCCTTTTATAAACTTAAAAGATTCCAAGATGGAAATGGCTTCAGCTTCAAATACACTAGAGTGGTCTGGCAGCCTGAACTTTTCAGAATGAGAGATGTCATTGTTAAAGTCTTGGAGGAAGGCACAACCAACTTTACCATCCAATTTTGATCCGTCGGTAAAGTAGTTTACATCGCTCTCCCTGCCGATAAGATTGTAATCGAAGTAACTCCAGGTGATGTTGAAGACGTCCCAAGGAGAAGTAATAGTAATATCTTTTGTAAACTTGTTAGCAAGGAGACTAAAGTCTTCGTTGATCACATCTTCCTTCCAATCGAGAACTTGAATTTTATACTTGTTGTACTTAAGAGCAATACCCAAAGGAACAATACCAGCCAGGGTACAGAGAGCATCGGTGGACACCGTGGTATAACACTTAGTAATCAACAATAAAAATATGCGTTGAATACTTTTCAATTTATCAAAAATATATCTATATTCATTAAACCAAATTTTTGAACAGTATGAAATCATTTTCTCAACAACAAGAAAATAAAGATATTTCAATAACATGGTATCCAGACCCCACGTGGCCCGCGAGATACTCTTCACCCTGACCGTATAATCCAAAACTTTGTTGTAAAGATAGATAAGATGCTCCGTCCAGTTAAATTTATAATCGATGACGACACCCAAGTAAGTAAGAGCATTAAGATATTTTAATATCACCGTAAATAATCGTAGGTCTGCAAGTAATCAATTTTGCTCCTTTACGAATCATAGTATAGTTGGACTTGTCCTTGTTGACTTCTAAACCTCTAACCTCAGCCCATTTAACAACTTTTTCAAAATAACTACTACCAGTAGTACTAAAATGATAAGAGGCCGTAGCATGAGTGATAATTAGGAGATCATCCGCAAAAGCCTGGACAGAACCCCTAACTCCGGGGTCTTCCAAAAACGAATTAATAACAATATTCCAGAGTTTCGGGCCAAGCCTAGATCCTTGAGGAACACCTCTATCGTAACCAGTGTTGTGCAAGTTCACGAAAAAAACGAACTAGTTCAAACTCAAGTTCATCGTGTAAAAAACGAGTTAGTTCGCGCTCAAACTCATGTCTGAAAGAAATGAACGCGCTCAGTTCAAGTTCATTTTTAAAAACGAGCGAAGTTCATTAAAAGTTCATTTTTACGTTTTTTTTTTTTTTTTTTTTTTCTCCTTTTCTAAATAGATCTTATTTTTTATGAGCACTTTTATAGGTAATGTACATTTTTTTAAATTACCAATTACAATGACCATTCTTAAATTAATGCTTAATTAAACTTATAACTCTTAATTATAACTTATTAATTTAATTGTAAGTAAAAATTTATTTAACGGACACGTTTGAATAGTGGACTCACTGTTTTTCTGCGGTTTTTTATTCTCAAATTTCCAATACGTTTGTTAATGCGCATAAGGAGAAAAATTCCATCATTTAGAGGTTCCTTTGATTTGAGCGTAACATTTATATTTTAAATAGTGTAATGGTTTAACTTAATTAGTCTTTATTTGATTGCACCACAGTCAATGTCGGCTTTGAGTTTTTGGATAAATCATTAGAAAATTTCGCTTGCTATTTAGCGTACTACACTGTAAAAAAATAATTATTACCAGCTGCAAGAAACTCTCTGTGATTGGAGAAAATAATTATTTTCTCCAATGACAGAGAGTTTCTTGCAGCTGGTAGTAGTTATTTTTTTTTTTTTTTTTTTTTTTTTTACAGTGTATAAAGGAATAAGCATGTATTTTATATAAAGTGTGCAAAAATAAAAAAAAATAAAAAATTCAAAACCAAGTAGGTTTTGGCATTTTTTCATTTGGGGACCGCCATTTGACGATTTATCATATTTAATCTTCATCCACGGTCCCTAAGACAAACCACTAAATTGTTTTCAAAATATTTAGCTAATTCAAAAGGAAACTCAAAACATAATTAAAATGTTAATAATAAATTTAAACAATATATAATTTAATAATAAATAACTTATTAAATAGAAAATAACTGTTAAATTCACAAAGGGTGCATAAATTGCCCATGGAAAGAAAAATCTCAAAGTGTTTAGTCGTCCGTTTATACGAGCGTAAAATAAGAAAGTACAGTTTTTTTAAGCAAATGAAGACATGAAATAGACTAGTTTAAGTAAAAATATTAATAATAAAAATACAAAATACTGATTGCAGAATCATTCAATTGGATACATTTTCACACATTTCATCATTAATATTTGTTATTTACATTTAATAACAGATTTTTTTCGAAATTTTCATCTGAGAGATTTATTCTTCTCGTTCCAAAAACCTCGGCACCAGCACTGAGCAGTCTTTTAACAGAAGCATTTGATGGCAAACTTGTGTTGTATTAAATAAATAGTTTTTTTAAATTTTCATTATTGCCAAAAGCAAATTGCGTTACTTTCCCGTAGCAGGGATCTTTTAGAAAATCTCGCACCTCTTGTGCAGGAGAAATTTCCTGTGATTACTTTTTTTGGAAAAAGAAGTCATCATCATTTCTCTCTCTCTCTCTCTCTCTATATATATATATATATATAGATAGATAGATAGATAGATAGATAATAGTTACCAATCCATGCATTATTTTTCATGACCCATCATACCATAGGTAAGATGATTTCAATTAGTCAGAAAAATTTTCATCCTCGGTTTTTTAACATTTCTACACGTTTTGAGATGTGCGGAATATGAAAATCATGAAACTGATATGGCTATCATTTGCTAATTCATTTGTGTTTTAGATAATTAATTTGCGTACATGACATAACAAGAACAATAAAAATATTTTAAGAAATTAAAAACTTCTTATACATTAAGAAATGGAAAACTAATAAAGTTTTATTGGTATTTATAAATTCTCGATCATTTCTTCTATCCAGTTTATTCGTTTACCTTATACGCATTACTCAGAAATCTAAAGTTCTTAGTTCAGAGATTCATAAAATGACTGCTTATTCGTTCTAGATGAATGTTGTATAAATATATTTTTTTCTCAATGTAATTTCTAAAGAGAAAAAATCAGAAACATATTACATTCAAATTCTCACTTTTCTATACTTGTGCTATTTTAAAATTTATTTATTATTTTCAATAAATAATAAGCATATTATATTTTATTTTACACTACTATTAAATTATAAATTAAAACTACTTTTGAAAATTTTAAAACTAATAACATTACATTTTTAATTGTTAGTTTATATAATATTACATAAATTTATATTCGTATAAAATAAAACTTGTAAGGCTTAAAGTTGTTTACTAAAATTTCGATTATACATCTTCTCATGCAAATGTTCTTTTATGGGTGTGCGGTGAAAAAGGTATATATTATATTACTGAAGAAATATTTCATGCTGTTCTTATTTGTCTTAATTTTCTAAATAATACCTTTTTATATGCATTTAAACATCCTTTTGCCGAGTTCTTCCTAGAATAAATAGACAGAGGTCCTTTTTTATTACCTGCAAAGAATGCAAAGTGTTTCCTATGTTATGTTAAGTATAAAATATTAACATAATGCTTTTAAAAATACCGATCATTGACTTTAATGCATCAGAAATGTTTTGCAAGTCCCTCTACACACATTAATTATACCATTTTCAACATAGAATATGCCATAGACAACTTGATTAAAATTAGATTCAAGCTATTCAATAAATATTAGCGGAAATTAAATCGTGATCATAAAAGTTAACAGACAAACAAACAGAAAGACGAAATGATGCCATATTCACTCTAAAATACTCTTAAAAGTTTGTAAAACATAAGACAAAACTGTAAAGGAATTTTTGCTTATTTATATTTTTAATAGATTTTTTCTGGTGACTTTTTCTCCGCGGAACTTTCTATCCGGTGCCTTTTCTTTCCCGGTGACTATTTTTCAGTATGACATTTTTACCGGTGTTTTTTTTTTTTCTTCTTCTTCTTCTTCTTTCTTTCTTTCTGGTGATGTCTCGTGACATTTTATTTTTTTATGCCGATCGTAAATTCTTCTCATGACCTCATGTTTATTAAAATATTTTTGATACACTAATATAAGAAACAAAATTAACTGGCATAAATGGACTGAGTTCCCATTACTTATTTACTTTCAGAAATTTCTATTTCTAATATAGGTCATCCCTCCTATATTCAGAAAAGAAAAGAATTCGGTCGACTTACCGGTATGGTCTGAAAATAAAATGCCGCACTTGCAAGGGTAATAAGATTCTATAAATTTTCCTTACCCTAATTTACTACAATGTTAATGCAGGGGTTCAGAGTTCAGACCGACTGACTGCATGCGTTCCCTAGGTCTGGGTGGAATGCTCTAGGTGGGGATATTTTTAAGTGACCCTTTCTAGCCTGTATTTATACAAGTTTTGGTGAAAACCATGGAAAACTCCGAATGGCTAGGTCGACAAGTACAACCAGGAATCGAACCCGGTACTTGTTCACCAGTTTCGAGAGCTGAACCTCCCGGTCAATTTACCGTGTAATTATACTGATGTCAATATTTTATTTTAGTTTTTAATGCGATTTTGTGGCTTTTTCAAATACAATAATTCCAGTAATCCAGATTTATGTGAAACAGCATCATGTTTTGGCACGTTATGAAAAACTTTAAGTTATTTTCTAAGTTTTTAAAATGAAATGTTGGTATTTATTGATGCTCAAGCCAGTATCATAAATGATATTTTTTAAAGTGCTCTGAATTATTTGTGATAAAAATATTTCTCATAACATAAATTTATGTCATACTTTGCCTCATTATGTAATATTAAGAGATTTAGACGCCACTTCACCTATCTTCAGTTCTGGCAGCCAAGTCTCATGAAATTCTACGAGAGATTTTTTTTTTTTTTTTTTGCAAATTACTCATTAGCTAATGCCCTTTTTTTTTTCTTAACTTGGTCTTTACATTCAAAAAATTCACAATAGTTAAAATAATTTTTGTTAAATAATAATAATAATAATAATAATAATAACCTAAAAAGGATTTTGTAAGTTTTTAACATTTTATTTTCAAACCACAAAATGAAAAAACTAATGGTATTTTTAAACTAGTTCAACTTCTTTATGAGGAGAAAAATCTCTGTAATACATTTTTTATTTATGCTTATTTTATTCATTTATTTGAATAACAATATTTATTCATTATCATTATTATTATTATTATTATTAAGTCTTAAATATCTGCAAACAAAGGGACATATTTTTCAAGCAATGCATTTTATTTTAACCTAATACGTATGTTTTGTTTATACATAAGACACTTGTTCAAGGACCGACAAAAGAATACTCACAACATGTCTGATAAGAAAAAGGGAAGGGGCAAAGTAATTTTTATTGCCTCTCAAAGCGACAGCAATAAATCAATTCAGAGAAGACAACAGATAGGACCCAGGACTATAGAGAGAGATGTATATCTCTTATTATGTATAGTCCTGGATAGGACCGACTTCCTGTCTCAAAACTACAAATATACAATAGTTTACTTGCATGTCAGGGAACCCACAGGCAACAGGCAAACAAAGAAGAATGGGAAAAAGCTTTTCAAAAAAAGCATTTAAAAATCAAAGTCACCGAACTGCAAATTTCACCGCACTGCCTGTAATTACCAGAAATTCTGTTCAGCAGATAAGAAAGAAACGAAGACGGAAAAATCACAATTGCGTCTCCTCCTCAACTCAAACCCTAGACCTTCTCAAACCTAGTGGGGGATGTTGTCATCTCACACCTCTTTTTTCCCTCCCCTCTGTCCCTAAAAAAAGTAAAGGATAGAAAACGATTCTGTTTACGCATCAATCTGTCAATAATCTTAGTATTACATTGACAGATTCAGATAGCTACTTTAAAAATGTAAGAAAAAATGTAAAATATTGGGCGTATGTGAGTGCGTGTGTGTGTGTGTGTGGGGGGGGGGGGAATAAAAAGATAGCGATAATGATACGAAAAAAAAAAAAAAAAAAAAAGGACGAATGTTTCTAATTTCATATTCTCAATTCAAAATATCTAAGCTAACATGAATTCCTATGATTTTTACGCTTTTTGCTAATTTTTGCTTTATGTACGTACTCATTAGCGCTTAAAGCAATTTATAAAGAATAGCGAATATCGAAATCGTTTGATTTTCTAATCTTACTATAAGTATGGGGAACTTAGGTAATCATAAAAAAATTTTATGTCTGAATTTTTATATTTTTAAACGTTTTGAGGTGTGAGGAATCCGAAAATAACAGTATCGGTGCGGTGTCCGTCTGCAGGGTGTTACTTTGTTAGTTTGTCAAATTGTTAGTTTGCGTACAAATTATCTCAAGAACAATGATCTCAGAGGTCAACCCAATTAAGAAAAATATCATTTATGACATTGGCAAGAACGCTATATGTTTTAATATTCTAATTTGTGAACTTCGCAAGTTATTGAAAATTTACCGTTTTCTAAACATTGAAGAATAGGTAAAAATTTCGAATAAACGTGTACTATGAAAGTTATTTTTATTGTAAAGATTATAACAATTTTAAAATGTCATTTATAATGCTTGTATGAACATCATTAAAATCATGAACATTCTACGTTTAAAACTTCGTACATCATTTAAGATTTACATTTTTTTTTTTTTTTTTTGACATGGCAGAATAGGCCAAACATGACATAAACGCGTATTATGAGGACTATTTTTATCGTACAAATAATAGTTAAATGTGATTTCTGATACTGGCAAGAACTTTACTAACTGCTGAGAGTCTGATTCGAAAAATTTGTAAGTTATTCAAGATTTCGATTTTCTTAACACAATGGAGTTACATGAAAACAAAAATAAGAAACTGACTCTAAAAAAAAAAAAATAAAATAAAATAAAATAAAATAAAAATAAATTAATTAATTAAGATAAGGTAAATGTATCGAAGCACATTTAGGGTAGCCAAGTAGGTAAAGAATTTCATCTCATTCTGCGACAGTGCTGAGTAATCAATCTTCATTTTTCTTAAAAGGAATATAATATGTCCTCTAATAGAAACTTGTGAGAACAAGAATATGACGGAGAACTTAGCAGAGTCCACCTAGACGAATTAGTTTTCAATATTACTGTCATATAATATTACATCATATACAAAAGCTGTTAACACTGAAATATAACAATAACAATTAGAACGCACTTATTTCCCATACACAATCCATTAAATTTGTAAACAATTGTTGATTCCTTCTAGAGAATCATTCACATAAGACCATACAGCATTGTTGCAAAACGGCAGAAATAATTTATTTAATTTGTAATATGTTATTTTGACTTTCTGACCTTAAGGGCCCTCTTCACCCACCTTCGCCGGAAGCCGGAGCTAATGTTATTCTATGGGAAATTTTTCTTTACAAATAACTTATTAACTAATACATATTTTTAAATTCTGTTTTCACATTCTGAAAATTCCCAGCTGTTAAATTGACGGACATTTTTACAAAAAACATTTTTTTTATTTTTTATATTTTATTTTGAAACTTCAAAATACGAATTTTCAATATGTGAAATTTTTTCATTTTGCAATTTCAAAATAAAATATTAAAAATGAAAAAAAAATACATTTTTAAAAAAGGTCCGTCAATTTAACAGTTAGAAAAATGTAATATAAAAATTAAATAGTGATTCAATTCTTTTAAAACTTCATTTAAATTTAGTGACCAGTGAAGCGGGCGTAGCCTGCTAGTTTGTAATATATACACAAAATTTAAACAAAAAGTCAATAATAGGCTGGTTTAAAAATATTTTATTTCCATCTTCCCTTCCCCCTTGTTCGCACCTTCAACTATACATCATTTATTATTACTTTAATGAAGTTTAAATTATATTTAAACAAATTTCCAGAGAAATAGCTAGCATGTAATATAAAAACAACCATTTCGCCTTTCTGCCAATCCCCCCCCCCCCCCGACCCTCTAAGATATGTGTAACACTTTTTATATTTTTTCTTAAGCAGTAAATGGTATTTACACAAAGTTTTATTTCAATCTATAATAGATTTGTTTAAAAATATCCTTTTTGCATCTACACAACCCTTTTGCCCCCCTAAGCTATATATAATACTTCTTGTGCTTTTCGTAAAGAATAAGTGATAGTTATATTACGCAGAATATCGTTAAAAACGGTAACAATGTGATATACAAAAAATTAATTCCCTTTGCCCCCCCTCCCCCCCCTTTAACCCCCGAAGTATATGTGACACTGTGTTTTTGTCTTAAATAGCAAGTGACAGACAAAGTTTCATTAAAATCAGTAAGAAAGTGACATAAAAACAATTATTCTCTTTCAATCTGCTGCTAGCCTCCCCTCCCCCAGGTATATACTAAGTGAAAGTGGTACCAATTTGATTGATTGAAATTTCTAAAAAATTATTACGAAAATCATTCTATAAATTCATTATTTGATGTTTACTGTTTTCGCGATTTGCAAATAGCAAAAGTGCCCTTTTTTCCTTGTGCCCTTTTTCTGGTACCCTTTTTTACCAGTGCCTTTTTTTCCAAGTGCTTTTTTTCCAGGATGCATTATGCTCAGTTATTCTCTTTTCTGTCCTTTTTCTTCTTCTACTTTAGTTTTTACTTTTCAGACAGAAATATTTAAAATGAGTTTGAGTTTGAATTGCTTTTTCACGCTCAAGTTCATGTAAAAAACGAACTTCGCTCAACTCAAGTTTATAATTTAAAAAACGAGCGAAGTTCAGCTCAAAACTCAAAATTTCTGAGCTACGCTCACGAACGCGTTCAAATGAACGCGTTCGTGCACAACACTGATCGTAACTCAGGTGCACGTCATCAAAAGAAACAACTCTATCTTCTAGAAAATTCAAAATAATATTATATAAGCTTAGAGGCACATCATAATCAATAAGAGCATCGTAGATAGAGTTCCAGAAAATGCTGTTAAACGCATTCCTGAAATCGATTGAAAGAAGTAATGCTATTTCGTTGTTGTTATTGATACTCTTAATTTTCTCAGTGACTCTTGTTAGGGCATTAGAGGTAGATTTCCCTTTACGAAATCCAAACTGACACTCAGAGATAATATTGTTATGTTCGAGGAAATAATCAAGAAGACTTGCAATCACTTTATCAAAGACTTTTCCCAATGTTGGCAGCAGACAAACAGGTCGATAACTTCCAGGAAGATCGGGAGGCTTACCCTCTTTTAAAATAAGGATAACTTTAGCACTTTTCCAGGTCTTGGGAAACTTTCCAGACTTCAAACAAAAATTTAATACTTACACGAACCAAACACGATCAGCATGGAAAACGTGTTTTATGATTCCGTAAGGAATATCTTAACACCAGTAAGTGTAAACTCGGAATTGGAAGTCTGACTAGGAATAACACTGTAATCTGAGTCATCAGTAGCACAAGGAAGAACGACATCATTGTTGCAATCATAATTTTAGATCACATCAGCACAATTAGAACTGTCATTCATAAAATTATTCTGCCATTCGTCGTCTAATAACTTCTGTAACAAGTCCTTGTATCTGGGTTGTTAGCTAATACAAGAGATTTTATTCTGCGTATGGTAGGGGAAACTTTTTTAGTAACTCCAAATTAATAAATTTAATTTACTCAGTCAGACCAGAAGTCAGTACCAGTTCATAGTACGCCAATAAAGAAAGTTCTTCATCCTCCCAGAGGACATTTCTAGAAGAAGCACAACGGTGTTGAATTTCAAGAAGATATTCTTCTATATGTTGGTGTCGCTTATGATGTCCAAGACCAATTTTCGACTGGAAGGAACGATCACAGAAGAGACATCTAAAGTTTCCACCTGAAATGGAAATAAGATGAGACATAGAAAGATTTTTAATAGATTCATCTAGATGATCATCCTTTAGAGATTGTGAGAGCTTTCTAATCTCTTCAATCATAGCTTCACATAAGATGCCAGTATCTGTAGTGTCAGAAAAGGAATTAACCCGATCAGGTTATCGCTTTTTTCGGCACCTTGTCAGTTTATCATGGGTCTTCTATTCATAACTTTTGAACAAATTGAGATATTTTAAAAATTCAGATTGCATAATAAAATTTAAAAATCGTATTTTTACGGAAAAAATCATGAACACGATGGATAGATATTTCTTCTATATATGGATTCTTAGGTTTGAGACAAAAGAAAAATGGCTCGGGTCTCCAACGACCCACGATATCTTGATCGGGTTAATATCATTGATGGGTTGAGAGTAAAACTTATTTTGATAACTAGAAAACAATCTTCTATAAGCCTCTCTACGTCTAATATTAGAGATCAAAGTAATAGGTAGGCCAAGGATTTCACTAACTGTAACATTTATTTTTAATTTAGGACCATAAAGCTTAACATACAGCTCCAATTTACATGTAATTATCATCTGACCAGTCGTCAAAAACGAACGGATGAAATAGATGTATATGTTCAAAAAAGATCTGCAGGTCATAATAAACTGAGCAAGCCCCAAAAGGGCAGTTAAAAGATGATGAACTACGGAAATTCTCAACCCTGTCCATCGTTCAGTAACGTGTTGGAAGATTACAACACGAGTAAAATCACAAGAATATAATTATAAAAATTTACTGAACGAGATCCACTCATCCAAAGGAGAGGCGGAGCGTCACAGCTGAGAGATAGAAACCAAAAATAGTGGGTGTGTGACAAAACAAACTCAGTAGGACTACAAGAAACACAAAGAAGAATTATATAAATATTGTTTTTTGCATTACTTTACTCGTCAAGATCAGGTGTAGCATTTTGACAGTCTAAACTTATATTCAATTCATAAATTGGTTTGATCACATTTTCAGTGACTTCGTTAACAGTTTTGCACTTTTGAGTCTGGCATATGTAACTGTTTTTGTTTTAGGGCCAACTCTTCAGTAAATGTTGAGTTTAGAAATTTTTCTGCATCAATTGGGACAAGAATAACACTGCAAGCTTTTATTCGGATATTTGATCAACAAATTCTTTTCTTCCGCCACATTCAAATTTTTCCACGCAAGTTTTTTTTATGGATGCTGTATACTTCTACAGTGTTACAAAAGAAATTACTACGCGTATTACAGTTGAACTGACAGTAAGTACTGTCATACTCCCCGATGGAATAAGGGCATTCATTTATCTTATGTCTATTCAAATCAGTTTTAGTGTTTCTTACAATACTGCAGTCCTTGCACACAAAAGCTATATCTTTAAGAGCAATTTTAAGGTTTTTTTGATATTCTGTTAAATACTCTTTAAATGTTTTATACCTGCGTTTAGATTCTTCAAATGTCTGTAGCATTTCAGACATCTATAACTAAAATAGCCAGATACATTTAATAATATATCACTTTCTTTGGGTAAAGTTTTATACAAATCTTCAAGTTCAATGTTTTTGGATGTTATTTTATTTTATGCATTTAATGTTTCGGTTTTGATGATTATTTTGAGGAGAAATTGTATGTCAGGTAGGTAATTTAAAATGCTTTCTGTTACTTCAAGTTCCACGTATTGTGAGGGAATTGTGTTAGCAATGTTTTTTTTTTAATGCTATTTATTGAAATTGATGATGCATTGGATGAAGAACCGAAGCCACTGTCAAGATCGCTTGATCCTGATCGAGTTCTAACAATTCCTTTACTTTTTGCAATTTTTGGTCTTCTCAACTTTTGTAGACTTTTCATATATTAGAATTAACTTTTCAAGAATTTAAGAATTCATTTATCTTATAAGGTTTCCGATTGAAATCCTAATTCCTTGAGTATTCCAGGTTTTTGTGGTAGCACATGAAACCTGTATTAATAAGGCAATCAATTATATCTCTGAGGATTCTCTTTCCAAACAGTCTAGATGGTATTCTGGCATGAAAGTTAATTGTAAAAACTTTTTAAGTCTTCCTTGAGAGTTTCTTTCTTACTTCTGTTTGACATACCTTTAGGACATATTTTTAGTTGCTGGTAGAGGTATGGTGATTGTTCTCTTGAATCAATTATACCTCAATTCTTGAACATTTTTTAAGTAAATTGTATCATAACAGAGTCATGTGGAATCATTCAGTGACATCATTGTTAAAAAGCAGGAGATTCTTTGTCATACTGATACTGTAATAATATGTGAAAAAGTTGTAATTATTATGACACATTTAAGGTAAGAGTTACATAATAGCTAAGAACATAGATGATCTTTAAAATAAGAACAGCATTTTTAATAATCCAGTACATCAGATGCTTTACCAGGAAACCATGGAAATAATAAAAAATTCTGAATCTTCTAATGGCAATGAATCCAAGGCGCGATACTCCAAAGTGTAGCGATTTCGTCACGCGCGTGGCGAAAACAGATTTGCGCCAAAAAATCTGGCGCATTTCTCTTCGGCCCCGATCCCGATGGTCGATTCTATTCCGAACTCGAGGGTGGAGGGTTTTGAACAGCATCTTTTGCTTTTCTGATCAATTCGTATCCCTATTTGTTGTTAAATGCTAGGTTAAATGTTATTATTTGTTTAATGTTCAAGCGTTTATTTATTTTTAAGTTTTTACTTATTTCTTGAAACTGCAAATTTCAAGGAATAAGCATGAGAATATATTTTGAAAGATTAGCTTAATAATTTCAGTCTTTCAGTGTACCTTTTAATAATGATTTCAATTTCATAATATATGAAACTAATCTATAAATTATTGTGTAGCAAATTTCTACAATATCCTAACTGTAAGTTGTAAAATAGAAATTTTACACTCAATACAATTAAAATTCTACTAATGAATCATTTTGAAAACTTGCGTAATTCTATCGTAATTAATATGTTACAGTAATATCAGTAAATAATATTTTAATTTTCCTGGGATTATAGCATATTTGATACTTAATATTAGATATTGGAAGCTGTGAAAAACACAGTTTGTTATATTATTACACATTTTGTTGAAATACCTTATAATAAAAGATGAAAAGTTGATTATAAGTTAATTTTTTCAAGAATCAGGTTTTTACATGGAATTTTTTTCCTATGAATGCTGTTTAATATTTATTTCTGTGTTGCTTGAATTGTATTTATAAATGAAAAATAAATTTTATGATATGTATAATGGTTAGTGTCATTTTTAGTGTTTTTATTTTAAATTATTCAGCTGATCTCGGATTTTTCTATAATTGTGTTTTGAATAATGAAAAAGAAAATAAATACCTTTTTTATAGATATATTATCAGTTTAAAGAAATGTGAATCTCCAAAATGAGAAAATAAATTAAATATAAATTATTTTTTTATACTTTATTTTTGCGAAGATCTTATTTATATTTTATAAAAGCAAAAAAGTGACTCTTGGTCATTTATATTATGAAAGGATATACTATGATGAACTCCTATTTTGGATGACACTTTTCAGGTATAGTTTAGTGCAGAGTTAAAAACCGTAATTATGTACTCTATCTTGAATTTAATTCATATCAAAATTTAACAGTTGCAGCTAAGTATCCATTTTTGTGGAAGAATTTTATAGTTATTCTTTTCCACTTTTAATTAAGTTAATTCTTTAGAATAGCTGTGATCCAGTGGTGCCGTCAGTGTGGGGTAGAAAATTTTCTGTAGGAGCTCAGCCTTTCCAGAAATTTTAAATACGGACTCCCTATTAACCAAGAAATTCTTTCCTCTATTTCTTAATTAGTTTTTTTTACCAAAATCATAGTTTTAAAGTAAGTCTGTAGAAATTGAAGAAGGACGAAAATTGACTAAAAATAGATAATACTAGTAAAAAATACTAATAATTAAATACCAAATAGAAGAAAAGATACATTGTTGGAGAGTAATATAGCTATTTTCACAAAATTACTGCCATATTGTTATTATTACATTTACAATTTTATTGATATTTGATATGCCTGATCCTCATGCTACTTTCTTCTATAAGTTTAAGTAAATATAATTTGTATAAAGGTTTTTAACATGTTTAATTTGACTTATTTCAGAAAAAAAAAATATATTCACGTTTTATTTATTTGATTGCTTCTTTTTTTCCGTTTGCATTTTTAAATAAAAACGAACTTTTTTGGATATATCATCATATGAATTTATAAATAATAAAATGTATTATAAATATTGCTTCCCCGCTCCCCCCCCCCCTACTCTCTCTCTCTTTCTTTCTTTTTTTTTTTACGAAACTTTTTTATTTTAGGAGAATTGAACTTAATAAATTGATTTATTAAGAAAAATATGAATGCGGTGGGTGACATTATTGTCATTTGTCCTATTACCTCAAATAAATAATTAAAAATAGTTTGTGAAATTTTAACATAAATAGTGTTTTCAAAACTTAAGAGAAAATATAGCACAAATATTTCGGAGATTCTACCTCCCCCTCTCCCCAATTTTAACTTAACCATAATCACAATATGGGTTTAAAATTGAAGTGGCCATATTATTCCAGTGACCTCACTGCTATTCCTAATTTTGTTTTATAAATTCAGTTTGTATATTTTTATAAACTAAATGCCTGAGACTGTTGCTGTGAATTACAGACTGCAATACAGGATAAGTGAAAACTAGTATACCAAGAAATTTTTTTTTCATAATATGCTACCAAGATGCAGTTAAGTATTAGTTCGAAAAAAAAGCTAGACAAATAAAATTGTTTTATGCTTACGTTTGTATGTGTACTGCTTTACCAGTGGCTGCGAAGTTCTGATGTCAAAAAGCTGGTAAACATGAAGTGTTAGGTTTGATCTCAGATCACGCTCGTCAGCCTAGCCTTTCAAAGTTTTCCGTAATTTTCTCTCAAACTTGCACAGATGCATACTAGGACTTTTTTTAAAAACCCCACAGAGAGCACTTCCCTTATGGCTTAGGACTATAGCGCAGTTAATTGGCCTTAAGGGCCCGCTTCACTCACCATCGCCGGAAGTCAAAGCTAATGTTATTCTATGGGAAATTTTCTTTACAAATAACTTATTAACTAATACATATTTTTAAATTCTGTTTTCACATTCTGAAAATTCCCAACTGTTAAATTGATGGACCTTTTTAAAATTTTTTTTTTTTTTTTTTTTTTTTTAATTTTATTTTGAAGCTGCAAAATGCGAATTTTCAATAGCTGAAATTTTTCATTTTGCAATTTCAAAATATTAAAAATTAAAAAATTACATTTTTAAAAAAGGGACGTCAATTTAACAGTTGAGAATTTTCAGAATGTGAAAACAGAATTTAAAAATATGTATTAGTTAATAAGTTATTTGTAAAAAAAAAAAAAAAAAAAAAAAAAAAAAAAATTTCCACAGAATAACATTGGCTTGGGTTTCCAGCAACGGTAGGTGAAGAGGGCCGTTAATCTAATACCGACACTCGTATTTGTAGCATAAATATTATGTCCAAGGTTCAGAGAAAAAGATCAATTTCTTTTTAAATACATTACAAATGTTATTTATCAATAATTATTAATTAGTTATTTATTTTTATATTATAGTTTTAGAATTTAGAATATTAGTCTCAGGAGACTATACCCTATGTTAGCAGGGCTATTACCTGAGTGAAGCACCAGGAGAGAGAAAAAAATAAAATAAATAAAATAACTCATTGAAAAATCTTATGTGCAATAGTGGATCTGTTGCGTGCGTTGATGAAGACTGTCTGGACGGAAAAAAGGAATAGAAGGTGTGAGCAGAGTGTCCCAAGAAACTACTCAAGAGTCCCGCAATTAGAGAAGAAAAAGGGGGGGCATACATATACAATTTAATTTTTACTTTCTTCTATATGTAATATAGAGAAAGTATTGGATTCGTAAAAATTTTCGACCTCGGGTTTTTGATGAATTTACACGTTTTGAGAGCTGTAGAACACGATTTGACCATTTTTAGAAAATGTCTGTCTGTCTGTCTGTCTGTCTGTCTGTGTGTGTGTGTGTGTGTGTGTGTGACAAAATTTTGTGGCAACTGTATCTCAAGAACTACTGCACAGAATTTCATACAAATTGGTATGTAGTTGTACCTTGACATAAATTAGTGCCTATCAACTTTTGGTAAAAATTGTCTTACAGGTTGCGTTGCCATCCCGCTTTTTCTAAATTTTTAACATGGTGATATAGGACAAAATTTTGTATAAATGTGCATAAAGAGAATTATTTTTTAGTAATCATTATGAAATTTACAAGAATTATTTAAAATAGAGATAGTCAACTGGGAAAAAAATTTTGTATGCGTAGGAGCCTCGCCACCCCCCGTGGGGGGGAAGTCCCCCCTCGAGGGGAGTAAATTTTCAAGATGGGTATCTTTCGAAAGGTCTCGTCAATACCTTTAAAACGAATGGTTGAACTATAAATCTGTGATAATTTAAAACAAAGTTATCGAATTTTTTTACTTTTAACGAAAAAAAACTTAGAAAAAAATCGTTTTTTTTTTTTTTTTTTTTTTTTTTTTTTTTTTTAAACGAAATTTAACCAGACTTGGTATTTAGTTGGCCCCTGACATAAACTGAGGCTGATTAGATTTGGGGATCAATCGCTCAACAGGTGGCACTGTGATCGTATTTTTTCTAAATTTTTAACATGGCAGTATAGGAAAAAATTTCGTATAAATGTACATAATGAGAGTTATTCTTAACCTGTGATTGTGAAATTAATATGAATTATTGATAATAGTAGTAGTTAATTAGGGAAAAAATTTGGGGCATCGCTTCCCCCCTCTAGGGGGAAGTACCCCCCCCCCGGTGGGGTGTAAATTTTCAAGATCGGTATCTTTCGAAAGGTCTCGTCAATACCTTTAAAACGAATGCTTGAACTATAAATCTGTGATAATTTAAAACAAAGTTATCGATTTTTTTTTACTTTTAACGAAAAAAAAAAATGAAAAAAATCTTTTTTTTTTTTTTAATATTGTTACTTTTGTATAGGAAAATATAGAAGAAAGTCTTGTGGTGGCCACAACATACTAGTTTTTTCATCAAAATAAAAAATATTCAAAAAGATAAAAATAAGTGCATGTATGAAACTAATGAGAATCTCGATGTTCAGCCAGAAAGTAGTTCTGACTTGAGTCTGCAAACCTCTCAGAGACACACATAGCACTCACAGTCCTCTCTGAAAAAAAAAAAAAAATGGTGAACCTGCATATAAATTTATATGTAATTCTGTGCAGTGCAGTAGTTCCTGAGATACAATTGGAGCAAAATTTTTGTCACACACAGATAGACGTTTTCTAAAAATGGTCAAATCGTGTTCTGGATCTCTCAAAACATGTAAATCCGTAAAATTTTTTTGAACTCAATACTTTCTTCTGTTGAATACAGAAGAAGGTAAAAAGATAGAATTAATGACGTAGAATAGTCTATTATAGCTATAGCAAGAAGATAAGTGAAATTAAGTAAATAAAGATAGCAATATTAGTGTTGAATGGGTTTTATGATGCTCTAGAGCTTACTATATGGGTTTATGTAAAAACTTGTCATGTCATCATCATGACAATAATATCGCCTGTAAAAAACATAGCAAAGCAAAAGTTTTTATTCTGATTTGATTTGACATTGGAATGGAATTTTCTGAACTCATTTTTTTAAACATAAATCTAAAGTTTGAAAATTAATGTGTGATGATTTGATGTCATGCCAAAACTATTTCTAACACATTTTCATTAGTTTCTTCCATAGGCTTAAAAAGAAAATATTTGATTCGTGAAAATTTTCGATCTTTACATATTGGCTGATAAGTGGTACTTTTGTGTTGTAACTTAATCCTTTTTACGAGAAGGCAATATCGCAACTTCTATGGTATATAAATGCACCAAACTTGGTGTGTGAGATGTAGATGAAAAACTAAACTGATTGAATTTGGGTGCACATTGGTCGTCAGATGGTGCTGAGAAGCTGCATTATTTTCTATTCACTTATATTTTATCTATACATATAAAAGAGTAAACTCACTGACTCAATACGACTGTGGCGATCCTATCGGAGATAGTCTCAATTTTTGGTGAGCAGGTTGATTTTAGGACCAAGACGCTCACTAAGATGGGATTTTGCAAAATAACCCCCCCCCCCGGGGCAAAAACCACCTTTATAAGCATAACTCGGCTCCAAATTAACGATGAAGAATTTGCAGATAGGGAGACTAGACTTATATACAAAAAAATCATTTTCTGCGATTTTGGATTTTTAGGAGAGGGTAGGGGTAAAAATGAAATTTTCGGAGGCACATAAGGCAAAAACACATTAAAAAATATAACTCGGCTCCAAATTACTTTACAGTGAAGAAATTGCAGATGGGGAAACTACACTTGAATACGAAAAAATCACTTTCTATGATTTTGGATTTTTAAGGGGGGAGGTTTTTTGGGGGAAAATTTAGCAATGTATGGATTTTCGAGTAACATTCTCGCAGTAATAGCTCAAATATATATATATAAAAAAAATGTTAAACGTCTTATTGAAGGTATTTGCAAAAACTCATTTTTGATATTTTCGATTTTGGGGGGGGAGTTAAGAGGGGGCAAATTCAACCCCCCCCCCCTCCTTTTAGCGCTAAATTCGTCCGTGGAAATCTATAGGAGTTGAGATCACAAATTTTAGTGTGTGGCTTATTTACGTGTGTCCAACACCCATTGTAATGGGATTTTGTGAAAGGCCCCCCATCACCTCTTTTGGGATGGAGCGGGGAATAAAAGAGTAAAATCACTGTTTCACTGACTCAACACAGCTGTAGTGATTCTATGGGAGATAGTCTAGCAAATTTTGGTGAGCACGTTGGTTTTAGGACACTGATGCCCATTAAGGTAGGATTTTGAGAAATATCCCCTGTTCCCCCTAGGGGGGGAGCAGATGGCAAAAACCCCCTTATAAGCATAATTCGGCTCCAAATTGTTTCACAGTGAAGAAATTGCAGAGAGAGAGACTAGAGTGCAAAAAAAAATATTTTCTACGATTTGAGTTTTCGATTTTAAAGGGGTGGGAGAATAAAAACGATTTTTGGAGGCAAATTTAGCAAAATACTGATTTTTGAGTAAATCTCTACCAATAATAGCCCAAATGTATAGAAAATCGCCAAGAGTATCCTTGAAGATATTTCCAAAAACTTACTTTTGATTTTTTCCGATTTTTGATATTGGGGGGGCAGTTACGAGGGGGCAAATTCGACCCCGTCTTTTAGCTCTAAATTCGTCCGTGGAAATCTATAGGAGCTAAGGTCACAAAGTTTAGTGTGTGGCTTTTTCCACAATATCCTCTTGGGGGGGGGGGTCATTTTTCCATGCGCAACTCTGCTCTGAACTATCTTAGGCGATTTTTTATGCATGGGCTGGTTATGCTTTCCCAACACGCATTATAAAGGTATTTCGTGAAATTTCCTCTTTCCTCCCTTTAAAGGTGGCGGCGGCGGGGACACCTTTTAAAAAGTAACTGTGCTCCAAATTATCTCAGGAGTGATTTTTTGGTATGTCGATTGGTTATGCGTACTCAACACACACAAACTACAAAAAGATTGTTTGAAATTTCGTGTTATGACCCCACCCCCTTTTGAGAGTTGGTGGGTAAAAAACATGTTTCCACATGGAACTTCGTTCAAAATTATCATAGAATGGCAATTTTTGATGTGTGGACTGCTTATATGTATTCAACACACACTACAAAGTGATTTTGTGAAATTACACCCTTCTGCCCCTTAGGGGGCAAAAACATGTATTTATGCGTAACTCTGCAGTAAATTGTCTTAGGAAGGACCTTTTTGATGTGTTGGTAAGTTACATGTACCTAACTGATAATATAAAGTGATTTTGCAAAATTTCCTCCCCCTTCTTTTCTTTCAGAATGAGGCTAAAAAAACACAGGGGATGGAGCTAAAAAATGTGTTTTAAAACAACTCTGCTTCAAATAATCTCAGGATCTCAAATTTTTAATGTGTCGGTTATGTACGTGTATGCAACATGAACTATAAATGGATTTTGTGAAATTACTCCTACCCCCCTCTTATGGGTGGGCGACGCAAAAAACACGTTTTCAAGCTTAAATGTGCTCCAAATTACCTTTGAATGGCAAATTTTGGTGTGTGGGTTTTGATTAAATGTACTTAATATGCACTTTGATGTGATTTTGCAAATCTTTCCACTTTACCCGCGAGGAAGGGGGAGAAAAATGCAGGCAAGGCACTACGGAAGTCATTGTTTCTCGAGACTCGAAGTGTGGTGTGTGGGAAAACTGCTACTGAAGGTAGCGAGAACTTTAACTTAGATTTTGACTGATTTCAATGATTTTTTTTAAATTATTATTTTTATATGGTATTTTGAGAAATCATTTCAATATAATGACCGGTGAAGCGGGCGAAGCCTGTTAGTATATAAAAGTATAAAAGAGTAAACTCACTGATTTACTGACTCAACACGACCGTGGTGATCCTATGGGAGACAGTCACAATTTTTGGTGAGCAGGTTGATTTTAGGACCTTTACGCTCACTAAGACGGGATTTTGCGAAATACTCCCCCGCTCACCCACCGGGGGGGGAGAAGGCAAAAACACCTTTATATGCATTACTCAGCTCCAAATTACTTCACGGTGAAGAAATTGAAGAAGGAGAGACTAGACTTAAGTACAAAAAAATTGTTTTCTGTGATTTTGGAATTTTTTATTTTTAAGGGGGGAGAGGGGGTAAAAATGACTTTTGGAGGCAAAATTAGAAATGTATAGGTTTCTGAGTAAAATTCTAGCAGTAATAGCTCAAAGATATTAAAAAAAACCTGCCAAGCATCTTCTTGAAGGTATCTGCAAAAACTCATTTTTGATTTTTTCCGATTTTTGGGGAAGGGGGCAAATTCGCCCCCCCCCTTCTAGTGCTAAATTCGTCTGTATAAATTTACAGGATCTGCGGTCACAAATTTTAGTGTGTGGCTTATTTACATGTGTCCAACACCCATTTTAATGGGATTTTGTGAAAGTCCCCCCCTTTACCCCTTTGGGGTGCGGTAGGATAGGATGGGGAATAAAAGAGTAAAATAACTGATTCACTGACTCAACACAGCCGTGGCAGGGCAGGATTTTGCAAAATATCCTCTGCTGTTCTCTGGGAAAGGGGCAGAAGGCAAAAACCCCCTTAATAGCATAATTCAGCTCCAAATTGCTTCACGGTGAGAAATTGCAGAGAGAGAGATACTAGACTTGAGAGCAAAAAAAGCATTTTCTGCGATTTGAGTTTTGGATTTTTAAGGGGGGGGGGGGGGAGGTAAAAATGATTTTCGAGTAAAACTCTACCAATAATAGCACAAAGATATGGAAAATCCCCAAGAGTCTTCTTCAGAATATTTTAAAATCCTCATTTTTGGTTTTTTAAATTTTCGATTTTGGGATGGGGGGGGGGAGCTACGTGCAAAATTTGGGGAGCAAATTTGAGCCCCCTTTTTATTGTTAAATTAATCCGGGGGAATCTATAAGAGCTGAGTTTAAAAATTTTAGTGTGTGGCTTACTTACGTGTGTGCAACACCCATTATAATGGGGTTTTGTGAAAGACCCCCCCCCCTCATTTTTCCCCTTGGGGGTGGGTGGACAAGAAACCCATTGCCAAGTATAACTTTGCTTCTAATTATCTCAGCAAGATTTATTTTTATATGTGAGTTGTTTATTCTTTCCCAACATTCACAGTAAAAGGATTTTACGAAATTTCACCCCCCCCCCCAAGGCAAAAACACATTTATAAGACTAACTGTGCTCACGGTTATGTCAGGCTAGTGATTTTTTGAAGTGTCAATTGCTTATGCGTACTCAAGACACATACTACAAACAGATTTTGTAAAATTCCATCTTATCCCCACCGTGGGAGTGGGGGTGGGGCAAAAAGCATGTTTCCAAGCATAACTTTGCTTCAAATTATCTCGGTAAGCTTAATTTTTACATGTTGGTTGTTTATGCATTCCCAACACGCATTATAAAGGGATCTTAAAAAAATTCCCCCTTCACTCCTTCAAAGGCAGGGAGGGGAGTAAAAAATTCTTTGAAGAGTAGCTCAGCTCCAAATTATCGCAGAATAGCGATTTTTTGATATGTCGATTGGTTATGCGTACTCAAGACACACACTACTACGGAATTTTGTAAAATTCCATTAACCGACTACCGCAGGTAATGGAATTCGAAATTTCACTTGACTTACACGTTTTGATGTTTCACAATGCTGTAATATTTTAAAATTTCAATATTTCCGATTCTAAGTATGATTAAATTTTTTTTTAATAGGTCATTCGAAAGATATTTTAAAGGACTTTTATATTATCCAAAGCGGAATTAGACATTTCACCTGACTTACATGTTTTGAGGTGTCCTGATTAGGTTTGTGGGATTCGAGATTTCACCTGTTTTACACATTTTGAGGTCTCCTGATTAGGTTTTCTTTTGTATCTCAGCTACTAATTAAAATAATTTCATAACTAATACATCATTTGAAAGCTTTGTTGACTTGGAATCGAACAATACATTACAAAAATTTTCTCCACCAGATGGCGCTCTAATATTTTAAAATTTCAATATTTCAAATTCTAATCATGATTAAAATTTTTTTAATACGTCATTCGAAACTTATTTTAAAGTACTTTTATATTATCGAAAGTGGAATTCGAGATTTCACCTGATTTACACGTTCTGAGGTGTCCTAAATCGGTTTTCTTTTGTATCTCAGCTACCAATTAAAATAATTTCATAAGTAATACATTATTTGAAAGCTTTGTTGATTTGGAAGTGAACAGTAGATTACAGAAATTTCTACCGCCAGATGGCGCTGTAATATTTTAAAATTTCAATATTTCAGATTCTAATTATGATTAAATAATTTTTAATATATCAGTCGAAAGATATTTTAAAGTACTTTTATATTATCGAAAGTGGAAATCGAGATTTCACCCCATTTACACATTTTGAGGTCTCCTGATTAGGTTTTCTTTTGCATCTCAACTAATTGAGTTTGACCATTTAAAATTGGTATGTGTAGGTTAATTTGGAGGGCCTGGAAGGGTGGGGAAGTAATGCTTGCACGGGACTGCACTGCCGAAGGCAGTGGGGACCCGGTCCAACTTTTTACCCGATGATAAAAGATTTTTTAAATTTCCTTTTCTTAAGAATAAAAGTTTGACTTGAGAAGGAATATGTGCACACAGCGCACGTATACCTTCACATGTGCGTCTGCACTGCCGAAGGCAGTGGAGACCCGGTGTGAGTCTTTACCCGATGCTAAATTATTTTTTTTTAATTCCTTTTCTTAAGAATGAAAGTTTGAGAAAATCATGGAATACTTTATAAACAATTAAACCATGAAGTTAAGATCCATTAAAAAATTCAAAATATACAACGTTTTTAATTTCTTCATGTCATACTGTCGACTAGTTTCGCTTGGGGTACCCCAGCTTGGTCTCCGACGGCACGGTGCTTGAAGTTTTTCGAAACTGTTGCTTCACGCCTCCTTCCTCTCTTTTAAAAACTCGGCGCCAATGTTGGTTGATCATCAGAATTTTTTAATGAATAACATGGAATTTTGAGAAATCATAAGGATGGTGAAGGAATACGCTCGTGCAGCACACGTGTCTACGCTGCTGAAGGCAGTGGGGTCCCAGTGTGAGTTTTTACCCGATCCTAAATATTTTTTTTTTAATTCCCTTTCTGAGTTTTTCGTGTTTTTCCAAGAAACATAAATAAATACGGGCTAATCCCTTAGAACCCCCCTTCACACACACAGAGGACACCCCCCTCAGGCCTAGGACCCTAGTGCAGTCAATCGCCTTCATCCAAATAACGATACCAATACTTTTACTTTTTCTCTTTTTAAATTTCCAGTATATAAAATTTAACATTTTTTGGTTAGCTTTTCTTTTTAGCCTGTGATTGTTCATTTCATCCTTCCGCAAAAGAAAAAAAAATCTTTATATAGTCTTTTTTTTTTTTTTTTTTTTTGTTTAACAGTAAAATTCTAAATTGTAGGTTTCTTAGTCTGAAAAGGCAAGGGAAGAAATGATATTAAAACTGTTAAAAATTATGTAACTTAAATTATTAAGTACTGCTCAATGAAGAAGTTTAAACGAAATCATGTTTTGACTCTGAAAGTGCACTTTTGAGGAGATACTTCAATCTTGTCTTTACTTTACTTTCTGCTAAACATCCCCTCTCACAGACAAAACACCTGCTGTGTGACTGGGGGTGAGGAGTTAAAAAGAGTAGAAACTGTCTCATCAATCAAGCAGAGAAAGGGCGGAACCGATGTGAGGCGGAGATTTGAAGAATTTTTCAGTATTTGCGCAAAAATTCGCAATATTTCTAGAAAGATTTTTGATCTACGAAATTAGTGAAAATTATCGAAAAAAAGTATTTGAAAACTTCGAACTTTAAGGATTGCCGACGGCAATTTAATTTTTAAGGCTATTTCACAGGTTTATTATTATAAAGTTATAAATAGAACAATACCCTAGTTCTCCAAAATTGCAGTTAGAATCACAATCAAACAATAACACAAATCAAAAATTTATTAAACTGGAGGCATGTGGTTTGATCTCAAATATGATGTGCAAAAAACAGAATTGAAAAATATTAAAATGCGAATGAGAAATCTCTCTAGACATTTTACATAGGTTTTATACTAGCGCATCATTTCTAAACGTTTTCGGGACAGTGCCCTTAAGAAAGAAAGTTTGAGTGGAATTTTGAGAAATCATAAGGATGGTGAAGGAATATGCGCGTGTATCACACGGGTCTACGCTGCCAAAGGCAGTGGGGACCCAGTGTGAGTTTTTACCCGATCACAATTGATTTTTTTTTCTTTTCTTAAGAGTAATGTTAATGAGTGTTAAGATGCAATTTTGAGAATTCATTCATTATATAGTGATTCATTTAAAAATACTGACCCACTAGCGGGCGAAGCTTGCTAGGTTTTTTTTAGTAAAAACTGAGGATTTTTTTAGAAAGATACTGCATAGATGTTATACTTTTTAAAAGAGCCCTAAAAATTGTTAATTTTTTGTGTGGACACTATATAGCTCAAGTTATTAAAGATATTACGTTGCAAAGTTTCCCTTTAACTAATTAAAATATGAAAATAAATATTACTTATAATTTATTAGTTGCCAAAAATAAATAAATACGAGTTCACTTTTTTTAGACATTAAAAAAAAAAAAAAAAAAATACATTTAATTAAATGTGAACATTGAAAAATTGTAAAAAATTAAATTGTGCATCACACAAAAATTGACGTCATTATTGCTTTAAAAATTTGTAAACATTGATAAAGTGCTAAGGTAGTTCTACAGCTATAAGATTCAACCAGAAAATAAAAAAACATGCTTTTAATTTTTTTTTTTTTAAATCTTATAATCATTTATAATTTAGTTGTCATTTCGGCGATGAGTTGATATGGGTACTGCAAATGCATAAGTAAACATCTTGGCGAGAAACGTCCGAGCTACCAAATTTCAAATTCCGCCAAGATGTCCAAGCTGTTTCAACGTGTTTGCACAAACTTTCTCAATTTTATTTTAAATATTTTTGTTATGCAAATAGAAAAAATAGAAACTCTTTTTCTTTTTTAAATTGGTCTAATTATACAAAATATTTCCATGTAAAATATATGCATCTTTCGTTCTGTTTATTGTTAAAAAGAAAATGACTAATGGCAGTTTTTCCTGTATTATTGACATTTCTATAAATTAAATTATCCAGTGCCAAGGCAATTGCAATGAAGAAGTCTCTGCTGAAGTCAGCGAGGGCCCGAAGCAAAATTTTAAAGCAATTTCAATATATCTTCTTTTTAGTTTTAATTTGTAGAACGGTATAAGAAATATTGATTATTTTTCTTTAATTCATTTAAATGTAGTAACCAGCAAAGCGGGCAAAGCCTGCTAGTTTTGCATAAAAATGTCAATTATGTTTAACATGCAAAAAGATTTAATCAACATAGCTTCTCATAATTACCATTTTATATAAACAATTTGGTACAATTTTCACCAGTAGATGTTGAGATATATAGACAACTGAGAAATCTCAGAAATTGATAGTAGCACCACCTTCAGGCCGATATATACCAAAATTCAGTAAGCATGTTTTTTTATAATGTATATTTCATACATCAAGTTAGTCACGTTTATATATCATAGAAGCAAAATTATAGCTTTCTCGCAAACAAGAATCTATCTTAGCTTTCAGCCTTTCCAGTTAGAATCCCAATCTTCTTCGAGGGCTTTATGGTGATTGACCTTCATCTTTTCTTTTAGTTTCAGTCAGGAGTACTGACATATGATGTATTATCTATGATCCACATTTTTTGCAGGGCTCCATGTCATTATACATGTGTTTATTAGTCAAAATTTCAACATTTTTGTGTATTATTGCATAATGAATTCATAATAATCGGCAATTTTCTGACATTTTTTAAGACTAAATTGCGATGTCCTTTTCACTATTTATTTTGGTAAGGTGCTAACTTTTTAAAACAGATAAAAGTGAATATATTTTGTTATTCCAACATTTATATTTTTTTTTTGGTAACACAAATTATCCCTATGACAGAATATTTTTATACTTTCTGCGACAAGCCTTTTCATGCAAACTTTTCTGCAAGACAATATTGATATAGTTTCTAATTTACACATAATATGTACATTTCATTATAAAGATATCATTATTATTAATAGACTGTTGAAGAATTCTCAAATATAAGAGTTTCTATTTTCTACTGAAATTTATGAATATCTTAAATTTTTAAGATAAAATCTTTCTGAAAGTGACAATATCTTTTTTGCGACAATGTTGCTGTGTTACTAAATGCTGACACATGCAAATTATACTCATAAAACAGATATAAAATATTAGCATTTTAGCTTTAAAAATTAATGAACGGGGTTTTATCAAATTTGCCAGCATTTTAAATATTACATATTAATACCAAACATTTCTTCAAATAACAAAGTCTAAAAAAACGACCATCCGAGTGTGTTTTCTTGAAAATCCAGTTTACCCCTTCTGATATATTTACGCTGAATTATAAATAATGAAGTTCATAATTACTATTTAAAAATAATTCTGATATGTATCAAGTTGGCACAAGAAGAGAAAACAACTTGCTTACAATAAAAATAAACAATCTAAGGAAAATGTTAAAATGAAATTTTATAATGTATTATGAAATAAACATAAATTGTTGTGTTTATAAAATAATAATTTAATCCTCTTACATAAATTTTAAAAACATTACAGTGTTTTTTCTAAAGTTTTAAAATTATAATCTAAAGTACCTTTTGTCATTCATAATAGAAAAAATAAGATCAATAAAATCTCTCTGTATAAAAGGAGTAATTTTAAATATAGTTTTACAATGAAATTTTATAAGATATTATAAATTAAACATAATTTGTATTGTTTTCTGCACAGCTTAAATACAATTAGTACAATACACAAATATTTTTGGAGAAAAAGTAATGAAAACTGCAAAATATTAAATGCTTTATTTGATATATTTCTTCTGTTTATATTTAGATCAGTTTATCAATAATTTATTAATTGTTATAATAACAAACAAACATGCAATTAAACAGTAACTGAGTTTTCATTTTTAAGTTAAAAATTTCAATAAAATAAAGTAATAAAAATTGCAAAATGGTTTAACAAAAATACAAGAGAATAATATAAATTTATCACAAATGCTATAGTTATTACTTTTTCAAAGATCCTAAAAAAGTGTTACATATTTAATTATTAATATTAAACACTCTTACCATGTTTAATTGAAAAAAGCAAATCAAAATTAAATGTAATGTTTAATCAAACATTATACAAGCAAACAAGTGTTTCATTTGTTTATAAACAAACAAGGGTTGCTAGTAAACTGCAATGGTGGGTTGCCAGAAAAACTAGGCAATCCAAACAAATCACCAATTTTTAATAAACATATATAAAGTTATAACTAAGCTTACACTAAAAGGAAAAGTACAAAATGGTATTATTAAATCATTATAATAATTAGCAAATTGCAGATTTAAGATTTGTTGTTTCTGTAAAATTTTGAGACTGATATTGTAACATTACTAAATAATTTAAAATCAAAGCAACAATTTAATGAAATCAATGAAGAAAATATAAACTTACTTCAATAAGTAAAATAATTATTATATCATACTTACAACTGGTATGCTTCTGTTGCTATCTATCTCTGAGGATTCTTTTTTTTTTTTTTTCATAAACAGGAAAATGATCCATCTAGCAAGTATGATCATAGAAATGAAATAAATTCCATTACCATGATCATTCCAACTGGAATTTTTGGATCTTATGTTGATTTCACCAGATGATATCAGATGTTGATGAACAAATATTCATTTCTAAATTAATAATCAATTCCATTTCTTGTCATAAAACCTAATAAATTACAAGTTTGAATGAATAAATAAAAAAATGTACAACTTCTAAATTATAAAAATATCAACAATAAACCTATAATGATAACTGGTACTTTTCTATCTCACCAGTGCAAGTGATAAAGTCACTGTCTAAATTAATCTTTTATAAAACTCTTCTGTATGTAAGAGGTAAACCAAAAACCTCATACATTCGAAAGACTAATACATTTTATTAGTCTTTATCACTAACTATACACCTATGTCTATACATATTTTATCACCTGCACTGGCAAAATGGAAAAGTACCTGATAATCTTTAAGTACCTTAAGATAATAACTGCAACATAAATGATAGCGCAGTGTGGCCTTTAGTTTCAGATAACTAATAAACTGAAAATTTCTTTAATTAAATATAAGCTGCAGACGCAGAGCATTTGTATAACATATTAAGTTGGGTAATAATTTGTAAATTTTTCTTCAAATTTATAAACTCAAGCAGAAATATATCACTGACAGAAAAAACTAAAGAATAAATGAAAAACTTTTCACAAAAATTTATGTGAAAAAAACCAATGACTTAATAAATGAACAGAGATTAAAATATAATAATAATAAATGAATAAATCTAAAAAATGTTGCAAACAATTTTCACTCAAAAGCTGAAAAACACTGTCATATTATTCCTTAACACAATAAAATTTTCCATGCATGTTTAGGAATTGTCTTAAATAAAAATTTGTTATTATCATGAGAAATGAATGTAGTAGTTTCGAAAACAAATTCTACAGCATTATATTTAACTCGTAACTGCCGACATGAATTTCCTTGCACGGTCAGAGATATAGAATCAAAATGACTCCATTGTAAATTTTCTCTTTTGCCTTTTGTAAACACCATTGGAATTTATTTTGGAAATGCAATGTATTCTAGAAATCATGTAATTACCAAAAATATTAATATTAAAAAGGTTACAATGTAAAATCATTTTGGCTCCCATCTCCGAGTTAAAATAAACTTTCACTTTTACAAAATGTATAGGCTATGGTTTAACATATGCACACATGCAACGGGAATATAGAAAGGTAATTATAAATTTAGTAATCTTACAGCATTAAATAGCACATATTTCAGAATAATATGTTCCAAATTAAAGATAAATTATATTTTTTCTGCATATTATATAGCTATAAATAAACAGCATCATTTAATAATAAATACCTAAAAAGATAAAAGAAATAAATCCAAATGACAACAAAACTTTTTTTTTCAATGCTAAATGATATAATAGCAATATGTATATAGGTCTCCACCTGTATTTATGTAGGGAGTTTAGATGTTAAAATTACAAATACATAGAAAAATAAACTGATATGTTAATATACAAAAAAGAACTCTTTCAATTAAAGAAAAAGGAAATTAATGTTTATCTAGTTCAAACATCAAGAGTAGTAGAAAGGTAATCATTTATAAAGAAAATTTTAAAGTATTTTAAAGCTATTATTATTGTTTAACCGAATCTAAAATCGTTCACAATTCCTATTATCAAGGTTTTTGTTTAACAGTAATCCAGCACCAGCTACAACGGATTACTATTCAATACATTTTAATTATATTAGTAAGAATAAACATTAGATTGCTACTATATAAGAAATCAACACCGTTTTTTAAACAACTTACATTTTTTAAGTTTTTCTAAAATGTTAACAAAATATTTTAGGAAGATTATTAGAAAATAATCATAATTAAAATAAGTTCGTCCGATTAAAATTATACACAAACTTACAGTTATTTCACTAATTATTAAAGAAAATCTTTATAAAAAAACTTTAGTTTAGCAGCGGTCTTCGGCAGAGATGGTTGCATTAGTTTTAACGTAGTGCAGTTTGCTATTTAGTGTCATTACTCGATTTTCCGGAATGGTGCCAAGCGCGGAGTCTGGCGCCAAGAGAGACGAAATCGCTACACATTGGAGTATCGCATCCAAGGCAAACATTGACCGCTATAACAAAAATGAAATAACATACTTTATATATAACAAACAAAAATGTTTCAAAATTATTTCAAATTTTGATAATCAAAAATAGATTACAGTGTAACTAAGAATGAATTTGAATTAAATATTTGTCCAGTTTATGCTGTTGCATTATATGTCTTATTAAATCAGCAGGTGAAAAATGTTTGCTATCAAATGATGTCTTGCATTTCTTACAAAAGCTGTCACCATTCTTTGAGATGCAGCCAGAATTTTTCACATCCTTTTTCGTTTGAAAAAAATATACATATGAATTTTTCCCACGTGAAATTCTACATCGAATTTTTTTTGTTTGCATAATATCCAGAACTTTATCAAAATGATTTCCATTGTCAGATTTAGAAAAACTGCTTTTCAAATGAGTAAAAAGCTGAATAATGTAATTATGGAAATTGTCAGAATTTAAATATTCTTGTTCAAGTAAATTTATGTGAAAAGCTGAAACAGTCATTATTCCTTCTGAATGAAAAATACTACAATGAGCAGATGAAAAAGTTAATTTGAATTCTCCCTTAAAGATAATGTAAGGTTGTGCGTGCAAATCTGGATTAACATTTGGTAAGTATTTAGTTCTTTTATCAAGAATATTTTGATTTTTTTTCTGTTACAGTTATTCGTAACACTGGAAAAAGGAGTATGAGGAGATGTACTGATTCTGTGTATCTTGGATGTACCTGGTTCTTGTTCTGATGCACTTATGTTAGGTGCTGTTTCTTCTCTCGGTGAAATTATATTTTTAAGAAATACATCTAAACAATTTAAACATGGTTTCTGTTCTTCATTATTTTCATCTAAATATTGTGTTTCGCAACTGCATTTGTATTGCTTTAAAATTTGTGTAATTTCATGAGTACTCTCATCTATGTTATTAGAATCAATAAAATGAAGGTGTTGATTTTAGTTTTCTGTTATCCGATGTTTCTTAAATTTCAGAAAGGCACTGTTTTGCAGCCTCAACTATTAGCTGCTTCTTTTCTATCTCGACTGCAAAATTTACATAAGGAATAGTCTTTATAATGAATAAAAAGTATACAGGTTTTCGTAAATTATATATAAAGTCATAATGACTCAAGAGAGAATATGTAAAAGAATAAAAAAGAATTGCCGACCATCAGCATAATATAACAGATGAAATTCATTGAAAACAATTTACAATAAAAGAGCAAGCTTACGCGAACGAAAGTGCGTAAGAGCGAAGAAAGTGCAAGGAATGTATTAACAAACTTCCATACTATGCAAGGAGCGGAGACTGCTCAAAACATAAAGAAAAATAACATTAATAATAATAAAGCAAAATACATAATTATAATACAGTAAAAAACATTTGAATCAAGACTAATGGCGGCAAGTAAAATAAAGTTAATTGAAGAGTTGTGTTTAAGAGTTCACAAAAGTTTCATAAAGGTATAATATGTTGATGAAACACATTCTGTAAGTATGACGTACTTGTAAATTAAGTCGACCATTAATTTATGCAAAAAGCAACTAGATTAAACACATGATAAATAGCAGTTTGTATTAAATGATAAAGCTATGCACGTGGATGTCGGCCATTATTGTAGACGTTCCACAGATAAAAACATGGCAGGAAAAAACACAAAGTCCACATTCACTCATTAAATATGGAGATATAATATATAGAAAGTATATATTGAGATACACCGTTAATTTGTAAGCATATTAATCACAACTATAAGCAGAAAAACCTCATGTATGACAAGTTATAATCTTGAGCAAATCTGTCAGCCATTTATTAAGCACGTTAAGAACACAAATGAATTTGAAGTCCAGGAAAATGTCGATATATCACCAAAAACGCATATACACAAAATAAAAAATCACATGTAGAGATGCACAGTAGTTGAGTAGACATATTAAACGTACTTTTAGATATTAATTATAAAGTATAACATAATAAATACGATTAATAGCAAGAAATTTTTTGAGGAGCCGAAAAAACTCCCACACAACACTCGCCCCAATCTTGCAATCCACAAAGAGAGTCATAGCTACTCCCGCTGTTTACCCGCGCTTGGATGAATTTCTTCATTTAGATATTAAGAGCACTGGGCAGAAATCACATAGCATCAACCACCGATCTCCGGATATCGCAAGCTTAGTCATGCTTTAAACTCCACACATTCTTCCTCATCTAAACCAGCTATCTTAAAAAAATCTGCATAAGCTGCTAAAAGCTTGTTATCTGATAGGGGTTATACTTCTGCCTCAGTTAAACATTATAACTCGCCCTTCCGTTTCAGTAATGTAAAGAAAAAGAAAATTTTAAAATTGCTCAACACAAAACTAAATAAAGCGAATAAACAAAATCCCGTTAAACAAGAGGATTTAATAAGTCTTGATCCTTCTGATGGGGAAGGTATGTCTACCACAGTTGATAATAATGACGTGGATATTTTAATCTAATAAAACAAAATATGACAAATTTCATCTGCGGGAATTCTAGAAGTTTTATTAATAAACGAAAAGAAATTAACGAAGTTATCTCAGCTCATCGACCTATTTCCTTTGTATTTCAAGAAACATACTTAAGACAAAATAAGAATTAATATTTGTGGCTGTGGCTATTTCAGAAACGATTTTACCTAATCTGACAGAGCTACAGGTAGAGATGTGAGCGGGGGAAAAAACCCGGGTTTAAACCAGGGAATAAACCCGGTTTTTTGGGAAGGGAATTTTGAAAGTTTTCACAAGTTGCGAATTTATCTTTTTTTTATTTTTTTTCTTAGATTAGAGATGTTCTAAGGCATTTCAGAATGTTATCTCACATTCAGATGTTTTTTATGATCTTTCAATTTTTAAATAGTGCTTTTAACGTCTATAAATTTAAAAAGTACAAGTTTCGAATTTCATTAATTAATAGACTTATTCTCTGTTATATCCGTATATTCATATTCTAGTTCTGACTGTATACTCACTGAGTTCAATATAACACTTTTTTTTTTTTTTTTTTTTTTTTTTAATCGCACTCGCATGTTTCAGATGTACATCTTTAACATTTTATTTCAAAAATAACACAAAAATGCTTAAATTTTCTGCATTTATTAAAACAATCAATAATATTACACTGGGAAATATTATTTCAATTAAAATTTCAACAATATTAATATGCAAAAAATAAATGAAGAAAGAAATAACAGTCAAATTATTAATTATTAGCTATTGAATATTTTATGTATTGATTTAATGCATTAAAAAATTATTGCTTGAATTCTTAATAACCGAAGAACTCATGTTCGATTTTGTTCCTCGTGCTCTTTGAGTGATTATAACAAAATTTCATCAACTAATGTGAAATTTTGTTCGATGAATTATAATAAAATTTAATAATTTTAAAGTATTCTTACCATAATTTAATTTCATTGTATTATTTTTTATAACATATTTTATTATGGTATTCATTAAAATAAAAAAAATAAAAAAAATTAAAGTTATTTAAATAGGCAGACAAAGCTTCATCTTTTCTTATTGTCAATAACGTAAACGTTTATTTTTTACAATTGTCTTTATAATAATCACATAATCGTTGATATCACTTTTATTTAAGCAAATAGAATAAAAATGATATTGAAACAAGTAGTTTGGTACGCCTAAATGAAGTGAAATTAAATCTAAACATTGAATATTAGTTTCTTTCCATTAAATTTTCCAAAGTTCCCAAAATTCCCGGTTTAAACCCGAAAATTCCCATGTTTATTCCCCAGAAGCAAAATTGGCGGGATTTTTACATCTCTAGCTACAGGTGGTGTAACTCTTAATTTCTTTTATTTTCCACACACTAATATCACTTTAAATACTGATATCCATGCTATTGCAGTTCAGATCCATATTTACATACTTCTCACCATCTGTACTGTTCATTTACTGCCAAATATAACTGTTCAACCATGTGAGTTCAATATAGGCTTATTTTGCAACTTCCGGCCAATTATTTAAATCTTGGTGATTGAAATGGGCACAATCCACTTTAGGGCAGTCCTGATAATTCATGTGGACAAATCATTGAAGAATTTGTCGCAGATAATAATTTATGTATTTTAAATAACGATAACAATACTTTATGAAACTTTCAGAACTTTTCATGCAATAGAACTTGCCATCTGCTCTCCAACTTAGTATCCATATTTTAACTTCTTTGTGAGTGACCTACATGATAATGACCATTTTCCTTTATATTTATCTTTGTAGAATTTTAACGAACATCATTTTGAAAATCCAAATTATACGTATGACAAGGCCTACTGGACTGTTTTTACTATTAATGCAACTATTACTCATGAAATGATTGAGGGTGATAACAAAGCAGTCATTGATGCCACTAATTGTATTATAAATTCTGCGAACATAATCTTCTGGGCGTCTCACTAATCATACAAAGCTGTGTGGGAATGAAAAATGCAACATGTGACAACATTGCGAAATGAGAGCTACAAAATGCGTGGGAAATTTTTTAGAAGGTACCCCAACTACGGCTAATTATATAGAAATTAAAAAGCAACTACAAACGCGCGAAGAATCCGTAGAAAATCACAAAGATTCATGTATTAAATGCGTTTCCAGCATTACCTCCAATACCAGCAGCGAACAGCTTGAGTATAGTGTCAAAAAAGCAATAGGAATTTACTCTAACATAATATTTAACTTTTAAAGGATAATGGACAAATTATCACTGCAATGAAAAATATCGCAGATACCGTAAAACTTTATCTAATATTTTTAGCTCAAACTCCTTTTCTGAGCCCTTTCTGCATTTTATTGTTCTTGTTTCATGTTTCTCTTTATATTCTGGATGGAGTCCTCCCCTTCAGAGAGTAAAGTTTGGCGCAAAATATCCTACTCTGGATCTTGCGCCATAAAAAAAACAACCAACCAACCGAACCATTTCTGTCTTATAAAAAAAATTCTGAACCCTCAAGAATAAACTTTAGATCCCACTCATCACATGATTACAATATTTACTTGAAATAAATTAAGCGTTTCAAACATAGTCATAACTTGCCACTGGTCCTGATGACATATAATATATCTGATGACCAAACACTTACCAAAATACACTGGTTCTCATAATTATAAGGACACCCGTTTTTTCTATATTAACTAAACACTGAATACTATTATTTAAACAAATATATTTTTTATTAATTTGAATTTCATTAATAGACTATATTTAAAAAGTTTTATCGTTTTTCTATCTTAAAAAACTTTAAATATGGTCAAAAAGATGATTTTTCAGGTGTTCACAATTATAAGGACAGCTCGAATCTTAGCATTTTTTTTTTCAGTTATTCTTTAAATTAACCCTTTGCCCGGAACATGTTTTCATCATGCTTATCGGGAACATCGGTCCCACAGACCGCTATTTTTAGAAAAAGGTACTGAATGTATTTAGCGAAATTTCGTGGCGATAAATTGTGAATTCTTGCAGCCATAACTTTACTTTCTCAATCATGACGTATTATAGGGACGACAGGGTATCATATGGTTGATTGAATTTAATGCCGCATTAGTACTGCGCAATGGGTAATTGGCGACTATCTGGGACGCACCCCTAAGGATAGTCCGGAGACATGCCATCATAATTTTGATCCTACCTCGCTTAGGTGACCCCCAGAGCTATAATTTGGTATATTATATGTTGAATTATCTGGTTTCTGAAATTATTATTTTTTAAATATGATTATAGTGACCAGTTTAGAGTACTTTTATAAATACGAAGCATTAAAATTATTAAAAGAATGTAATTAAGGCGTTAATTTTTGAATTCTAAATAACCACTCTAATAAAAAGTTATAAATAAACAATTTCTTATTATTTTTCGAACTGCAGGAAATGAGTCTGCGCTTGGATTCGAAGAAATTTTGTCACTCTGTTTCGACTATTGAGTTACAGTCGGTAAAAAGTCCGAACACTAGCAAAAATTCCTATGTAAAAAAAGTACACTTAATACAGTTTTGTTAAATAAATCCTTATCGAATCATGTTCTTAGTCAGTCTAGTAGCAGGATTTATTCAACAAAACTGTATTAAGTGTACTTGTAATTTGCAATTATTGACATTTCTACGTAATGTGTCTGTTAGCGCTCAAAAGTTGAGATCCCTAATATTCTCATAACATTTTACATGTTTTTTTTTCAACATTAAGGGGATTGCCCAATGCGCAGCACTAGTGCGACGTAAAACCCATCCAACGAACCAAACAACCGTCAACACTAAACGGCTCCGGGCCCTGCTCACTTTTCCAACCCCAGAGGGTAGCTTCCTTGTTTGGACAGATTTTACGTTGTACTTGTGCCACGCTGTGAACAATTGTACAATTGTCAACGATCCGGGACTCATCCCTAGGGTTGTTCTGAAATATGCCATCCTCTACAGGTTGAGTGTATTTTACGTCGCACTAATGCTGCAGTTAGACTTGGCGTCTTCAAATTTTATCTCCAAACGTGCCGGTACTCTATTCTAGGAATATGCATCCGCAAGTCCCTACACTAAGCCTAATCTTTAGTGGTCTCAGAGACCGATGTTCCGGCATAAGGGTTAATATTTTATGGGGTCGCTTTTTAGGGTGAAACAGTCAGACATTCTCTATGGCGTATATATATTTTAATATTCAGTTTCAATATAATTTCATGCAGCATAGATGATATCCTCATAAAATTTAAACTATTTAAAATTGCTTTCCACCTGCATGCACAATTCTAATGTAGGTGAAGATTTTTTTTTCAACTTCCAGGCCACCGGAAAGGCAATAATATAGAAGTTTCATTCATCAAACTATTTCCTATTGCTCGAGAAGTAGAGCAAAAATGTAAGTCTTGTTGAAAAAAATATTATTACCCCCCAAGATCTAACAAAAATCTGAGAATTCCACGTTTAAAATTTGAGGATATTCTCTTGATGTTCATAATAAAAAAAATTACTGAATTCATTCTGCCTCCAGTAGAAACAGCTTCCCAGAGCACCATAGATTCACCTTTAAAATGTCCGATTCATATCTGCCTTTAGCTATCTTCAGATCGTGCCAGTAACTGTTAAAATCGTTTGGTTAATCAAGAATAAAATATTTTTCATCCGAAGATGCAACATTTTACCATTTAATATTACCTTTATTCAACTTTAACGCAGACGTTCTTTTCCCCATTAAATGTTTATTGATTATTACAAGTTTTTATTCATTTTAACATATTATTAATTATTTTAAACATGCATAAACCTTTCGTTAAAAATTACGAGCAAATTCAGCAGCAGTCATTTTGAGTAGAACAATAAGAGGAATTATGAGTCTTCGATCTCTGTAAAACAACTCTGAATTTGAATAAGATCTCTCTCCTATCGACCCAGCAGTTCAACGTTTAATCACATTTCCTTCAGCAATTTTAGATCTTTGAATTTCATTAGAAATACGACGGATTGAAATTATCCCTCCACTTAAAAAACACATTTATTATACTTCACTACATGAACGTTCTTTTTTTTCGAGGAATTATCAGTAATTTCCGTCCAAGAAAAATTGAAGGCTTATATATGAATTTATCTAGCCCAGTAGTTAACGAATTTGCATGTCAACTGTAATTTATCCGCTAGCAAGTTAAATAAAACGAAAAAAATCTGGATTTTTCCTATAATTATGAACATCTAAAAACATGGAGAAAAAAATATTTTGCATTATTTTTTTTTATTATTTTTGTTTCATATTAAAAAACGTATAGCAGTTTTGATTTTTAGAACAATAGATATATTAAGTGCACTTAGTATAATATTGTTCACAATTATTTTTACATTAGTTATTTCAAAACATAAAGTGTCCTTATAAATAGGAGAAGGAATGTAGTCTCTCAAAAATCTTTATCTTTACAATAGGATCTGGACTGAAAATATTTACTCGATGCCATTGTCATTCCTTTTTCCTAAACCCGGAAAAAGCATTTTCAGAAATAATTGGCAAATGGAGTGGAATAATCAACAAAATAATAAATTACTTGAAATAAAATCTCAAATTGCAGTCTGGCCTACACTTAGTCCTAGAAAACATGTCATAATTACTCGTTTAAGAATCGGGCATTCAAGGATCACGCATAAATACTTACTACTTCGACAACAGGAACCTGTCTGTCCGAAATGTCATTTCTGTGTGCTTACAATTCGCCATTTGCTCACTGACTGTCCTTGTCTTCGTCATCTGTATAGACATTATTTTAATTCATCTTCACACAATCTGACAAGCCTTTTAGGTGCAAATCCTCATTATCACTTGACAAATTTTTTGAAGGCGGCTGGTTTTTACTTCATCTGATTTTATTGTTTACAATGTTCATCCTATTTTACATCTGTTTGTTATTGTATACACTGTTTTTATTATTTTTGATTTTATCTTGTATGTAGTTTTACCTCTTTTTTCTACTGTGTTTTTTTTTATTACTTTCTGGATGGGTAAACCCACCCAGAAGCTCCTTTTTCTTTTACCTATTTGATTGGCGCAGCATGTCCTACTTTGGACATTGCGCTAAAAAAAGCCATTGAACCAACCTAAACCCGGTAAACATAAAACGGAAACAAAAAATTACACACCAATTGCCCTGACCAGTTGACTTTGTAAACTCCTAGAAAAAATTGTAAATACTTGGCTGTTTTATATTCTTGAAAAGAATAACCTAATCTCCTTAAGGCAAAGTGGTTTAAGATGTGGCCGCTCAACTATTAGCAATATTTAACTGTCATTGGTGTCAATTCTTTTCGATATGGAAATAGCTTATGACAAGACATGGAGCAATGACATTTTAAAAGATTTTTCTAACTTGGACTTTAGCAGAGACCTTCCCATTTTTATTGAAAATTTTTTGAGTCAGACGCTTCCAAGTTCGTATTGGTTCAGTTTATTCAGATTTTTACTTTCAAGAAGGAGGTGCACTTCAAGGCAGTTTCTTGAGAGTTACACTGTTTAAAAATTAATGACATCCTAATATAACTCCCACAGAGTGTTCACGGCTGTCTATATGTTGACGACCTGCAGATTTCTTGCCAGGGAAATGACATGCGCTTAATTGAACGCCAATTACAACTCGCTGTAAAAATATCGTTAAATGGACTAATAATAATGTTTTTTTTTTTCTACTGATAAAACACAGTGTGTGTATTTTTTGACGCAAACAAGGTCTTCACCCTGATCCACTGATTTTTATAAATGACAGACCTATTTCTGTAGTACGCTCTGCTCGTTTTTTGGGTGTAATGTTTGAGAAAAAAAACTCTATTTTAAGCCACATATTTCATATTTAAGGACAAAATGTGGCAAAATTTTAAACTTTTTAAAAGTACTGTCAAACTCATCTTGGGGTGCAGATCATATATCGTTCTTAAAAATCTACCGTTCTCTTATTTGTGTAACATATTACGCCTGTGAAATTTATGGGTCAGCTCCTAATTCGTACCTTAAAAAACTTCACACAGTTCATCACGGTGCTATAAGGATATGCACAGGGGCCATTCGCACTTCTCCAGAAAAATTACAGGCCTGTTGCTCTCACAAGTTGCCTTTGTAAACTACTCGAAAAAATTGTCAACTCCCGGCCGGTTTTCATTCTAGAAAAAAATAGTTTAATATCTTCCTGGCAAAAAGGGGTTTTCGGCGTTGTCGTTCTACAATTGACAATATTCTTATGTTGGAGACGAATGTACGAAAAGCTTTTGTTAGACGTAACCACTTGGTATCATATATATTCTTCGACATTGAAAAAGCTTGTGATAAGACATGGCAGTATGGCATTCTTAGAGACCTTGTTAATTTGGGCTTGCGTGGTAACCTTCCCATTTTTATTAAGAATTTCTTAAGTATTAGACGCTTTCAAGTACGCATTGGAACAGTTTACACAGGTTTTTATTTTTAAGAGGAAGGTGTTCCTCAGGGTAGTGTTCCGAGTCTCACGCTTTTCTATATTAAAATCAATGGTATACTGGGGTAGCTGCCACCTAATGTTCATGGCAGTCTTTATGTTGACGATCTGCATATATCTTGCCAGGGAAACGACATGCGTTTTATTGAACGTCAGTTACAACTTGCCATCAAGCATATTACTAAATGGACTAATGAAAATGGTTCTAACTTTTTTGCTCATAAGACAGATGATTTGTCCTTGAATGCCGAGGTTTTGCTTTTTCGCCGATAATTAATAGAAGAAATGTAATTTGTTAAAAGGAAAGCTTTCATGGTCTGCTCAATATCCTAAGAAATTTTGATTAGTTTTTTTTTTTTTTTTTTTTTAAGTTATTAAAAAGAACAAAAAATAAATTTAAGAAAAGAAGAAAAAAAAAAGGAAAAATTGCTGGAAGCTCTTTTTATTGTGGAGCTCTAAACAGCATAAAATAAAATTTTATTCTTGCTCAGACAAGCTATAAAATTATAAAAGTTTCAACAATAAGAAAATTTAAAATGTATGTATGTATAAATATACATATAAATTGAATAATTTAATACTATTATAACACTCAGCAATCAAAAGATAAATGAAAATACCAACATTACAGAATTAAATGAAAATACCAACATTACAGAATTAAGAGATTGTATTTGAATTAAAATTGTTTTCACGGATTTTTTATAATTTAATTTCAATGCCAATGAATAGTAAATCTTAAATTACTTACTCAGAAGTGAAATGCCACAACCATAACACATAAGCCTAACGATGAGAGAAATGTTTGCAAAAACCATTAAAGTTATTGAAACTATCAACATTAAGAAAAAGGTAAACGAAAATGTGCAAAGGATAAAAAAATATCAAAGAAATTATTGAATTGAGAATTGGATTATTAAATGCTGTAAAATAGAAATGTTCACCATCAGGAAACTTGCATTTATATCAGCAGGATGTGCAAGGTTTCGGAAAACTGTATAGCTAATTCAAGCCAAAATACAGTTCAAATTTCTATTTTGCAACAAAAATAAATGAAAAAGGAATTAAATAAATCACCAACACAAACCATCATTGAAACAAGATATAAGTATTTTTAATAATTCAACAAGTCATACGAAACCAAACTGAGATAGTAAAAAAATAGATAGTTAGATATTTCAAATTTTTAAGCGCTGAAAATTTTTATGTATTCAAAATATTTTTATAAGCATTCCAAAACAATATTTTTTTCATTTGTTAGATTTTTCTAGCATGTTCTATGGCTATTCTTGACTGTTCTTTGACTTCTGGTTAGAGCGTCATGCTGATAACACGAGGGTCGTGGGTTTGATCCTCGAAAGCCGATGTGCTATTTTTTCGCAGATATTTAAAAGAAAAGATGTCAGTTGGTGGAAGAAAATCTTTAGTTGTCTACATAGTATCCTAAAAATTTTTGATTAGTTTTTAAGAAAGTTTTTAGTTTTTAGTTTTCAAGCTAAAAAGCACAAAATAAATATTTAAGTAAAAAAAAAAAAAAAAATTAGCTTTTTATTGTGAAGCCCTAAAATGCATAAAATAAAAGTTTATTGTGGCAAAGACATTCTATAAAGAAATGAAAGTTTTAACACTAAGGAAATTTTAGAGAAAAATATAGATAATTCACTTTTGCAAGAGATGAATATTTTTAAATATTCAAAATATTTTTAAAAGCTTTCGAGACCTTTTTAAAATTTATGGCTTAACGAATAATTATACAAAAAACTAACAACTAAGACAATCAGTCTTGAATGTTTTTTAAAATATGTATCTCTTGTAAAAAGTGAATTATCTATATTTTTCTCTAAAATTTCCTTAGTGTTTAAAACTTTCATTTCTTTATAGAATGTCTTTGCCACAATAAATTTTTATTTTATGCATTTTAGAGCTTCACATTATTAAAAAGCTTCTAATTAAAAAAAAAAAAAAAAAAAAAAAAAAAAAAAAAAAAAAGCTTTTCTTCTTACTTAAATATTTATTTTGCATCTTAAGAGAATTTAATATTCACATTTTTAGAAAAATTATTTCAATTTATCATGATTTTTCATTTTAATGTAAATTCATGTCCTACATTTGTATTGTAGAGCGCTCCAATGCATATGTGGTAATTTTGTCATGCATGTTGTTAATTTTGCATTTAAATATCTGGCCGATTTTTCATCTAGCATAAAGGAGGCCCAACACGTTATTAAGGAATATGCACAGAATTTTTATAAAAAGTTATGTTTGCATGGCCCAATGCTTTTTTGATTCCTACTTTTCGTTAGTGTACCAGAGGTGTAAAAATTTATAATTACTTAACAAAGCTTTAAGTTAATTTTAGGTTTTTTAAATTTTATATAGTCATTAGATATGGATAAGCAATATAAATATTTTGTTAAACAGTTGATTTTTCTTTCAAAAAGTGTTTGAAAGTTTGTTTTGCCCCAAAACTTTTTTGAGCAACTGTATGCGTATATATATATATATATATATATATATATATATAAGGAAAATGTTGTATTCGTGAAAATCTTCGACCTTCGGTTTTGATGAATTTATCCGTTTCCAGAAGGCAACAAAAAGCATCGGGGATTTTCCGAAGGTATCCAACCACAGGTAACTATATTTTTTTCAAACAAGCTAGGGCAAATATACGAAAAATTCGTAGAAAAGCTAAAAAGAGTCTAGGATTAACTAAGTCTCAATTATCATTTCCGAAATTATCAGCAAACAATTATGGCATCGTGTCAAAATATATATGGAATTTATACCAATCAATCTACTTCTTTATTAAAAGGTATTCATCAAATAATGTCTCCAAAAAATATTACAAATGCCATTGGGAAAACAATATCAGATATATCCAGCTCTAGGTCCTATACGGAACCCTTTATCTCCTACAAACAGCACTCCGAACGCTTTGCCATTAACTTCAAATCCCGCTCCTTACAAAGTTATAATGCCCCCTTTACAGAAAACGAATTAAAAAATAGTTTAAAATGTTGTTATAATTCTGCTCCAGGACCTGATGGCATTACCTATCTCACCTCTCAAAAATTTACTTCACCTTTACAATAGGATCTGAAGTGAACACTTATTCCCGGCTGCATGGCACGATGCTATTGCTATCCCTTTTCCAAAACCTGGCAAAGATGTAACAAATCCAAAAAATTATAGACCAATAGCCCTCACAAGTTGTCTGTGTAAATTTCTTGAGAAAATGGTTAATACAAGGCTGGTTTTTATGTTAGAAAGAAATAACATTGTTTCTCCATGGCAAAGTGGTTTTCCACGAGGCCGTTCAACAATTAATGACATTTTACTGCTGGAGACAAATATCCGGAAAGCTAATATAAAACGAAACCATTTAGTGTCTATTCTTTTCGATATTGAAAAAGGCCTATGATAAAAACCGGCGCTATGGTGTTTTAAGAGATCTCTTTAATTTGGACTTTCGTGGAAATCTCCCTATTTTTATTTTGGTCACTTTTAAACATCCGACAAAGACTTTCATGTGAATTGTACTTTCGCATCCTCTCAAATCCTAATCATCCACTTCATTCACTTTTAAATAGTAACGATCATAATCTTTATGTGAATCGCCCATCTTGCATCCCACATTTCGTTCTTAGAATTAAGAATTTTCTTGATGGCACCTCTCACATGCATACCAAAGTTCGTCCTCGGTCTCTTTTAAACAATGACACCTTGGAATTTCCAGGTTATTTCTTGTTTTCATCCGTTTAATGGGTTTGACAAAACTAACACAGATGCTTCTATTTTTCAGGCCCTTTACTCATCTCATCGCTCCCATTATAAGGACTATGTCGGGATTTTTACCGACGGCTCCAAGACAACTAATAAAGTCTGTTGTGGTATTATCATTGGTAACCCAACTTTTAGCTATCAACTCCCTAATTCATTTTCCATTTTCTCTGCACAGTTTTTTGCGGTTGAGGTTGTTCTTAACATACTTCCTTTCATCGGAGTAGAAAAATCATAATCTATACAGACTCGAAGAGTGTTCTTGATTCTCTTTCTTCTAACTCTTGTAACCTGTCCTTCATATCAATTCTAAAAACTTAACGCGACCTTCTGAAAAAAGGATTGAACATTTTGTTTTGCTGGGTTCCTGACCATGTTGGCATTCAAGGAAATGAAGCAGCAGACAGCGCCGTAAGGCAGGCTTCCGTACTTTTAAACTGTCCTGTACTATACGATGAAATGAAGCAAACACTTAAAAGCTATTTTAAAAATATTTGGCAAAGGAACTGGAATAAACAAAATAATAACAAATTGCAAGAAATAAACCTTCAAATTTCAATCTGGCCTACACTCACCCTAAAAAATGTTATGTCATTATTACTAGACTAAGAATCGGGCATTCAAGACTCACACATAAATACTTATTGCTTCGAGAACACAACCTGATTGTCCGAAATGTCATTATAGTGCACTAACCATTCGCCATATTCTCACCGACTGTCCTTGCCTTCGTCATCTGTATTGACAACATTCATCTTCACCAAATCTGACTAGCCTCTTAGGTATTAATCCTCATCATCTCGTGACAAATATTTTAAAAGAAGCTGGGTTTTATCATGACATCTGATTTAATTTTTTACACTTTTAATCTGTTTTTATTATATACACTGTTTATAAATTTTTACATTTTCTTATTTTATACTCTGTTTACTATTATTTTTTAAATATTTGTCTTTTTTATATTTTATCACTTTACCTATTCTAGTTTTAACTTTCAATGTGTTTTTTAATGACCTTCTAGATGGGAACCCATCCAGAAGCTACAATATATTTGTTATCTGATTGTTTGGTGCAGTATGTCCCATTGTGGATCTTGCGCCATTAAAAGGCAACCAACAAACCAACCAACCCTATTTTTATTACTAATTTTTTAAAGCTCCGTCGCTTCCAAGTTCGCATTGGTTCGGAATATTCTGATTTCAACTTTCAGGAAGAAGGTGTACCTCAAGGCAGTGTCTTGAGTGTTACACTCTTCTCTCTTAAAATCAATCCCCGAGGAGGATACCTTCTTTAGGTATTTCGGGGGTGTCACGTACACGGGCACGAGTGATCTTTTCTTTTACCACTCTTTCCTTTATTTATTTTATTTTTTATTTTTTTCTGCTGCCAGTAAGATATCGGTCTTTTTTGTTTTTTTTTTTGTTTTATGCGTTTTCAGTGCCAATAAGCTCTTGCTCTCTTCTTGTTTTGTAGTTCTCAAAAAAAAAAAAATATATTTAATAAAGAAAATAAAACTAAAAATTTTTCTAAAAAACACAAAAATATGGTACCACTCACCTCGATTTACTAATATGCTTTTTTAATGTTCTGACTCACGCCGCTTTTTCTGTGTTGGTTGTTGTTAAAAGAAACAGAAAAAAAATTATAAAATTATAAAAGCTACAAAAAAAAATCAATATACTAACCATTAATCTATTAACGAAGTAAAGTCCGGTGTTGGTGTGGCGCTGGCTATTGGGGCAAAGATTTTGGTGATGTAGCAGAGATGAAATGTAGCAGACATGAGAAAATAAAGCAGAGATGAGAATTAATGTTAGATAGTGATAAACTACCTGATCTTCACCTTTTTAGGAAATTTGTTGAGCGCGAAGCGCGCAGTGTTGAAGATATAGAATGCACACCGGAAGTAAAATTCGCTAATTCGAAGAAAGCAAATAATGTACTTAGTACAATTGTGAAAAAGGAAAATATGTGCATTCTTTGTAATGAGCGTGATGACCTATTTAAATGTCCGACATTTAACACGAAACTGGTTAAAGAAAGGTAGAAATTTGTTGAAATAAATAAATTATGTCGAAATTGCTTACGCCAAAATCATAGGCTTGAGAATTGTAGGATAAACATCAATTGTAAAAATTGTGCCGAGAAACACAATACGTTACTACATGTTTATGTTAAAAATCAAAATTCCGAAAGGGCGAATCATGTATCGCCAGAAGTTTCGATTTCAAATAGTGCTCAGTTTTATTCGAGCAATGTTTTATTATCTATAACATTAATTAAAGTTAAGTAAAGGTAAAATTATGCATTGTAAAGCATTGATAGATAATGATAGTGAAAATTCATTAATTACTTAAGAGTTACTCATTAATTACTAAGCGACTAAATTTGCCTTTCCGGAGCATGTCGCATAGTATAGTAGAGATTAATTGCGTTTTAGCAGAGACTACTCTCAATGAAACTGAATTTCAATTTACACCTCATTTTTCGTCAGAGTCATTTTCGGTTAGCGCTTTTATCGTTGACAGGGTCACCTCATCTCTCCCTAATTTATTCCAATTGGCGCAACACGATTAGCCACAGTAAACTACAGTTAGCGAACAGTAAACTTTTGCAATAATTTTATGCTACATAAGTGATGAGTATCGTTTGGACATAATGGTACTACACTGTAAAAAATATGTCCTATTTGCTGCCAGAAATTTTCTGTAATTACAAAAAATACGTTCTGACGACGTAATTTTTTCGGAAATTACGCGTATTTTCTCAAATTACAGAGAATTTCTGGCAGCAAATAGGACATATTTTTTACAGTGTAGGTAAAAAAGGGCTTTTCCCAGATGGATAGATAAATAAGTATTGATATAGATACAAATAAGTGTAGCTTTTACCAATACAGTGAAGCATCTACAATCCGGAATTCTATAATTCGGTAGTACCCATAAACCGGTACTAATGACATTTTCTGTTTTTTTTTTTTTTTTTACTTCCGCCCGTAAATAATCGTAGTCGTACTCAACTTATTCGCTGCATGCTTGCCAATCTTTATGGATCGTTAGTAAAGGTTATGGATTTTCATTTAATTTTATTGATTTACAGACTAGCGTAATTTTTTTACAGATTAATCAGGATGATGGCAAAAATTCCGAAAAAGAGCAACGAAAATTTTGTCTCGCTATAACAAATCCAAAAGTTATTAATAAAAGAGATAGTTCCTATTCCCGATACCGAAAGTCAAAATAAACACGACCAACCGAAATTCTCGGTCAACAGTTTTCAGAAAGGTTTGAGAAACATGATCCTATCAGCGATAACCAACTAATGAACGTGCATATGTTAATCAGTCAACGACAAATTGAAAAACAAAAAGAATGAAACAAATGAAATTGACTGACGTATTTAATATAATGTAGCATTGTCAAATTCCTGATCTTACTTATTTTTAAGCCAGTTTTAATATCAATATTTTGTTGTTATTATTATTTGTACAAAAAATAAACGATCTGTATTACTGTTTTATAACTGTTATTTAAAAAAATTTAATTTATTTCAAACATTATTTTAATTAATTTCGTTTTTGACAAGGGTTTGAATACATTTTCTAAAACTAATTAAAAGAATATATTTCTTTGGATGTTGTGACTGATATATCATTTCGATATACATTTTCGGAACACCAATAATCCGGAAAAATCCGTAATTCGGCAATGTCTATTTCTCGCTGATGCCGGATTACCAATGCTTCACTGTACATAGCTGCCAACCGTTCTGATGCTTTGATATGGGTGCTTTTTTTTTTAATAGAAATTTCTACATTAAATAATCATAGAAGACTGCTATAAAAGCTTAAAAAAATTTCTTAAAAAAAAAAAAGTACCGTTATCCAAAAACCAGAACGCAACAATGTCAACGAATAAAACATTTTAAAGAGAAAACAGACATAAAATTGATTTAACCTTAACAGCGATTTTACTAAAAATTATTTTTTAGTAAAAATTAACTAAAATTAAATGACAATTTATTAAAATGATATTGAATAGATAGAGATACATTATATCAGTTTTTATCTCTGATTTACTATTTAATATATAAAAAAAAGTCGAAAATACAGACTGGTAACTGTAACGATAAAGGCGAATATTCTGTGTAAAATGATATTTGATATCACTTGTGTTCACTTGTTTTTTACTTAAAATTTAGAAAGAACGTGTAGTAATGTCTCAAAAAATGTAAAATTATGTTTATGACATTTATACGTTTTAATTTCAATAAATGAATTTTGAAGAAACGTTACTTAAAAATGTTTGGTATAACTTAAAAAAAAAAAAAAAAAAAAAAAAAAATCAGCAGGCTCTAAAATAATGTAATGTACACCAAATAAGAAATGTTATCACTGCTGCACAGAGATGTTTTAGAAACGCATTTTTGGAACTATTACAAATTGACATAATATATAATGATGCTATAGAGATGTTTTAATGACATGGCACCTGAGTCCTTTGCACAGAGCCCTCAAACTCTAATGTTATTTTATTGAAATTCAATTTGATATAACAGAAAATACAAAACTGATTTATTCATCACACAAATTTTGAAAATCAATTTTGCCAATTTTGTCATAAAGCCTTTTTCTAATTTTTTTTTGTATATTGTATAGCTCCTAACTTTGACAGGGTTCAAAACTTTACTTAAAATTATAAACTTACTTTATGACAAAAATTGCTATAAATATTTACTGATGAAATTACCAATTCTGTTTAACGCTTTTGACGAACAGAAATTTTGAACAGAAATCTTTTATAAATTTCTGTAACAGTTTAAATAAGATAAATTTTTCTACTCAATTTAAATAGTGTTAGAAAAGCGTAAAAAGTGGCAGCTATGATATTGTAATTCTCATTATTTTCACAATGGTATACCGAATTTTACTGCGTATAATCAGCAGATCTGCTAAATCTGTTACACACCGAATTTTTTAAGTAGTAGATAATGTTACTTTTAAGCAGACTGTTGTTTCCTACAATTATACCCTTATCTGTAAATTTAATTTTCTGGTGTAAAACAGATATATCCAAAACTGCATATTATACGCAATGGTAATATATGATAATTGCCAACTTTTACGCTTTTTGGCCACCGGAAAACTTTAAAAGAATTTTTTATTTTTATTAAACAGTGAAAAACTATTAAGAAATATATATATAAAATTTTGTAACAAAATCTTCTGGTATACAAAAAACATAAAAGTTTGCGACTATGCAATGCGTCCAAATTAATATTAACCCAGAGTTGCAAACTTTTATAGTTTATTCGGAAGCATTGTTAGAACCGCCTTCTTTCACGCCACATTTTTTTTCTAGAGTAATTTTCTCCATTATATAACTAAGATTAAAAAAGAAGAAAATTACTCATTAAAAAAATAGTAGGAGAAGAGGGCCGTACTAACAGTATTGCATAATAAATTATAGATGTTGGTAACTCTGCTAATTAGTATTTCATTTATAGCGCTGACGTACACTTCTTTTGTGAAATAGTAATTAATTTTTATTTATTATTTTCCATTATATATAATGCTTTAGTGTTTATAACAATAAAACTAACGTTCACGACGAATCTTAAGTGTCTTTTTACATTTATGCGTGCAATTGAACAATAGTTATACTCAGGCAATTTATTTAAACATTATATAAAAATATAGTCTACGATAAAATATAAACAATGGACCTACGATAGCATATAATTAGTGTCTTGAAGTATACTGGACCTAAAATTTTTATGTTTGAACTATGATGATAATGTTTTACCTCTATGATAGCACTTCAGGTTCAAGTTCACTTATAATTTCGAGAAAATGCATATATATAAATGACTCAACTAGCTGGCACCAACAAACCTAGGTGGCGCCTTTTACCGCACGAGCTTTCACGGAGAGCTTCTACGTCACAGCAGCAGCAATTGCTTATGACTTTTTGAGCTACGCTCCATTTATTTTCTCCTCAATGAAATTACTTAAAATATTATACACAGCTCTGTGGGTAAATGTTATAGCATGGTTTAAAACAGAGAAAAGAAAGAATGAAAGAAACAACATTTCGTTCATTACTGTAGTTTATAAAATGAGAAACCGCTCGAATATACATGAAAAATTTGTTAAAAAGCCACCGAGGAAGGAAAAAAAAAAATATTTCATAAAATGTTTAATACTGTTGATGACGAAAGGAATAAATTTAAGTACTTTATAAATTTAAATTCTTTATTTAAATATTTTGGCATATATTTACTTATTTATTCTTTTAAAGAATGAAAAGAACGATAATACACCTCATGGAAATGTTATTAATTTAAAAGAAGTTGTGGAAGATAATATAAAATGTATAATAGGGGTGCAATTGCTCAGATGTGACTCCTATACATGCTTGCCAACATCCTAATTAATATTCCGTAGTATTGTTAGCCCCGCTCTTTTTTACACACCGGTATTTTTTTAGAGTATTTTTCTTCCTATTTGATCGTGATCGAATTTGGAGAATATTACTCTCAAAATTTACTGGTGTGAAAAAAAAGGGCGGGACAAACAACACTACGAAATATTAATTAGGATGTTGTGAAGTATCCTCCTATATAAAAGCCCTTGAGGAGACTTTAAAAAATTTTTAAATTAATAAATAAAAATAAATTTATTATAAAAAGTCAAAAAGCTTTTCTCAGAAAATTGTGTTTAAATGGAAACAATAAAACAAATATTTATTTTTGTTTAAAAAATTGTAGAATCGAAAAAAAAAAAAAAAAAAAAAAAAAAAAATGCTTGCATACTGTTTTTTTAGGGGAAAAAAATTAACCTTGCATATAATATGCACGTGCATGCATGTAACTATAACGTTATCTAAAATACTCATTAATAGAAATAAAAAAATATTTTTCAACTTTTATACATAATTTATTCAGGTATGTTTATTTGAATTCTAGAGAAAGTATTTGTATTACGTTAGTTCTTTTATTAAATGTTGATTTTTAACTTCATTTCATAATTATACGCCCATACAGATCTTATATTGTTTTTAAAATATGTTTTTGGTTAAATATACATACATATATCGCAAAATTTTGCTTGTGACACTCATATATGGCAGAAACAATAAAACAAATTATTATTATTACTTTTAAAAACGTAGGATCGAAAATTAGTTTCTTGGGCAAGAGAAAAAAAAATACCCTGAATAAAATATACGTAAGTATATCGTTATCCAAAATACTTAACAATAAACATAAAAAATTATTTCTTAATTTACATCGTAATCATTTTAGGTATTTTGATTCTGATTTTAAAGAAAATACAGTCGGTAACAAAAGTCTCCGAACACTAGCAAAAAATTCCTATGTAAAAAAGGTACATCTCATACGGTTTTGTTAAATAAATCCTTGTCGAATCCTGGTCTTAGTCAGTGTAAGACCATGATTCGATAAGGATTTACACTCATGTCTATAAATTAAGGATAATTCAGATTCACACTGAAATCAAACTTTAATGCAAAAATTTCACCTGCAAAAATACCACACACATCTTTAAGAATAATACGCAAATTATAGGAAGCCATCAGATGACGCTGATATGATGTTATAGTGACCAAAGTGTAAGAAGGGGATAGATAAGGAATGGGAGCAAAGACGAGAAAATCTTCACAAGCGTTCTGTGTGCCACTCAGTGCCACAACCGAATGGTTATGACACAGAGGACGCATGCAGATAATTTTTTACGTGGGAGAATTATCGGCTGACTAGAATGTAGGCGTAATCAGATAGAAGTACAGGGGGAACTTAGAATCGCCCAAAGTGTCATATCTAGGCTTTGGCAACGATTCCAAAACGATGGAAATGCCAGTCGACGTTACAGTACTGGTCGGTCCCGAGTTACAATGGCGAATGAGCACCGGTATTTGGCAGTAACTGTCAAAATATGCAGATAAAGCTCAGAATCAGACCTGTCTCGTCAGCTGTTTGTAGCCACGAGTGCCACAGTTTCAAGACAAACCATGTATAGACGTTTGGGAGATATTGGTATATATGCTCGAAGGCATGTTAGATGTGTTCCACTCAAGGCAATGCACTGTGCCAGCGGTTAACTTGGAGTAGAGAGCATGCAATATGAACAGCGGCACAGTGAGCTTGTGTGATGTTTTTCGATGAGTCCAGGTTTAACTTTCAGTGTGATTCACGCCAGACTTTCATATGTAGAACGTCAGGTATCCGTTACCACCAAAACAACATCATTGAACGACACCGTTACGGGTAGGAGTGCTCGTTTGGGGGGGGGGGGGTCATATTGGGCACCAGAAAAGATTTGCATATTCAAATCGGAAGAATGATAGGCCTAATTTATCGGGACATCATTCGGGAACAACATGTACATTTGTTTAGGGGTGCCATGATCCCAGAATTTGTGTTTATGGATGAAAATGCACGTCCTCACCGTGCAGACGTTGTACACGGATGCCTACAATCTGAAACTATCACGCACATGGAATAGCCAGCATTCTCACCTGCCTAGAATCCGATAGAGCATGTGTAGGACATGCTTTTCCGATGAATTGTAGTCCGTCAACCACCTCCTACATGTGTACCGGTACTTCGGAGAGCATTGCTTACTGAGTTGAGTAATCTTCCCCAAGATCAGATCAATAATTTAAAACTCAGCATTACTAGGCGTTGTAAGGACTGTATTTCATCATCTGGGAGACACACAATGTATTAACCATCATACCAACCATGTAATGTTAAGTTTTTTTAAGGGAGATATTTTTTGTAATTGCTTCAAGGAGCAAAAATCGTAGTTTTTATAAATAGTATCCTACATAAACCACCTTTTTTTGTTCTTGATCTTTTGTTTAATAAATGGACTTTATGAATAAGTCATGTTCGTTTTGCTTCTGAATCTTTATTTGCCTCAGCTAGCATTATCCTTAATTTATGGACATGAGTGTATTTAACAAAACCGTATGAAGTGTACTTTTTTACATAGGAATTTTTGCTAGTGTTCGGACACTTTTGTTACCGACTGTACTTGTGTTTTATTTACGTTATTTTTTTTTTATTTATTTTTTTTTTTTTTAATTATTATTAAATATAAAACCTTTATGCGCCCAAAATTCTCACAAGTTTAAAAATATGTTTTTGATGTCACGGAAAAATGAAAAACATAGCTAGGTTATTTATAAATTGCTAGAAACATCTAATATACTTTTATATATATATATATATATATACCGGGTGATCTAAAAGTCAGTAGACTTTTTAAAACCTTATAATTATTAAACTATTTACAATAAAATGATGCGGTTTGCACAGAATAAATTCTTGTCGAATCCTGTCCTTAGTCAGTGCAAGAACATGATTCGATAAGGATTTATTTCACAAAACCATATGAAGTGTACATTTTTTACAAAAGAATTTTTGCTAGTGTTCGTACACTTTTGTTACCGACTGTATGCCAACGTTTGAATTTTTCCGGGGCACTGTTAGTAACCGCCCATTTTTCCCCAAGTGAAAGTTTCTTCAATCTGTAATTCATAGTTGCCAATATATGCTTTTTGGCTATCGGATAATTTTTACATAAATTTTTATTTTATTTAACACTAGAAGCGACAAAACCGTCTTTTTGACGTTTTTTCGTTCGCTAAAGTTTAGTTTAGACAGCCCCATCCGTTGGCGTATTGAAAGCGTACTAATTCGCCAAAGCTTGCAGACTGGAGTGAAGTTTATTTTATTGTTGACTGATTTATTGATTATGTTTTAACGGCACGCTAATATTAAGCCATGGGCGATTGGCGACATTCGGACTCACACCAACCGGTGTTCTGAAAATATGCTATCACAATTTGATCCTTCTCAGTGTAGGTGTATATTTAATGCATGAAAAAATATTGCGTATGATTTGACAGTGCTAAAAATGTACAGTCGGCAACAAAAGTATACGAGCACTAGTCACTAATTCCTATATCAAAAAAGTACACTTAATACTGTTTTGTTAAAAAAAATCCTTGTCGAATCATGATCTCAGACTGAGTAAGAACATGAATCGACAAGGATTTATTTAGCAAAGCAGTATTAAGTGTACTTTTTTTAGACAGGGATTATTGCTAGTGCTCGGATACTTTTGCTGCTGACTTCATTTTAAGTAGGATGATCAAACGTCCCAGACTCCTTCTGCATTTTTAGATACTTGTGCCCTGAAAAAATGTTGTTTATTGGAAACCCCATTTTTCATATTTTATTTTTGTATGTCCGCACTTATAATGTCGCTATATAAAACCAACAAGCGCTTTTATTTATTTATTTATTTATTTTTAAACCTAAGTCTGGCCTTTAAAAAAAGAAAGAGAAAAAGGCTTATTATGGCGAATAATTTACAGTGGTGGAAAGATCTTCACGGAAGATTAAAATTTTTATGATATGCCTTCAGCAGGGGTGAAAGGGGTTATCGTCATCGGCACCACTATTTTTATTTAGAAAAATTTAGTGTATTTTTACACTAATTTCTTTCAATTAAATAGGATACAGATTATTGTTAAAAAAATACCGGTGGAAGAATTCCGTCAAAAGACCAAAAACTTTTTCCCCGATACCAAATGCTCACTATGCAGACCTAGTGTGACGTGATCTTAAACCCATTTAACCAACATCCACTAACGATGAAAAGTATTATTTTACCAGCAATTTGTGAAACATAAAACAGTAGTGACCAGTCTTTTCAAATTTTTAGAGAGTTCTCCTTAAAATTTAACAGGAATGTGTATAATCCTATTTTAGTTTATTTATTTATTTCGACGATTAGGTGTGAAATGATTAATTAGACTGTTTCAAGACTGTGGGTATTGAAAAAACTGAAATGTGGCTTAGAGAAGACACATTCTCATTCGATTTATAGGAATTTGTCTAATTATGGGAATGTGAAACCGTATAAAATCACGCACAATGTATTAGTCATTTACTGGTCATTTATTGGTCTTTATATTTAAAAGAAAATTGCTTTTTATATGCAGAATGCTACATTTCATCATCGTTACGTCGTTACTCTCATTCCTACTTTCTGTTTCAAACGGATAAAATTAAACTCGATTGCATTTGATTATCAAATGCACCTTTATCTAAATCTAGCGAGATGAGCAATTTTTAGCAGATTTTTACACGAATATTTACATTTACATAAAATTGTGTTAATTGGCCTTTTATGTCATAAAATTTTACAAAAAAATTTCTGTTACAAAAACCCAATATAAAGTTATTTATTTGAGTAGAATAGATTTTTTTTTTTACGTCGCACTAGTGCTATGCTATGGGCATTTAGAGACTTTCTTTGATTCAGTCCTAAGGGTTGCCCGGAGACATATCATTACAATTTTCATCTTTCACGGATGGGAAGGGGGATAAATCCTGCACTTCAATAACCCCAAGGATATTATTTTTACAAAAAATTAATGCACAGTCAGCAGTGAATAAAATTCGCATTTTGCGTTCACTGATTGATGTATCGGCAATTTCCATGCATTTTTCTGAACGCTGGGCCGCGGTAGCCTAGACGGTAGAGCGCCTGGCTCGTACAGTCGGTAACAAAAGTATCCGAACACTAGCAAAAATTCCTATGTAAAAAAAAGTAGAGTTAATACTGTTTTGTTAAAAATATCCTTCTTAGACTGATTAAGAACAGGATTCGACAAGGATTTATTGAACAAAACTGTTTTAACTCTACTTTTTTTACATAGGAATTTTTGCTAGTGTTCGTATACTTTTGTTACCGACTGTAATTGGAAAATTGCGTATTCGGTACTCGAGCCGACGAAAGACCGTTGTCGTGTACACTAATGGTGATTGGTGCACATAAAATGTTTCGAGGCTGCAATGTCCTCCATGTTCCCATCAAAATTATACCCCTGGGGTTCAACGAAACGGGAGAGCCATCCCTTCCGTGAAGGACCAAAATTGTCATGGCATGTCTCCGGACTACCTCTAGGGATGAGTCCCAGACCGTCGCCAATTGCCCATTGTGCAGCACTAGTGCGACGTCAATCCCAACGAACCAACCAACTTTCTGAGTGCTATATTTTAAAATTGCTACCTTGATTGATTCTTTTAAATTTGCGTTGAACTTTATATATTCTGATATATGTTCCTTAAAACTGTGCTTTTTGTGTGTACATATATATATATATATATATATATATACATAGATACGCTTACATTATTATTATTATTTTATTTTTTTGGTGTGTGTGTGTACGTATTTGGCGTTTTGTTTTATTCGCCGGAAAACACGAACTCTTAGGTGGGTCTAGCGCTTACGGAAGCACAAAAAGGTTGCAATTCTGTACGCAATACGGAACGTCATCATGTTGGCGATCTTGAAGAAACGCGCCAAGCGGCACCTTCGACTGGATTTCTTTCGCACGGAGAAAGCTCGGTGCTTCTGGTGTTAATCAACGAAAATTATTAGATAAATATATAAAAAATTACTATTAAAATTTTCTGGTCGGCAAAAAGTGTAAATATTGGCAACTATACTAGTTACGATTAAATATGAAGCAAAATAACCAGAATTGCCAATTTTTGTTATTTATTCCGGAGCATTGTTAGCCCTTCCATAATTTCACACCACTTTATTTGTAGAATAATTTTCTGCAATATGTACAGTCGGTAACAAAAGTGTCCGAACACTAGCAAAAATTCCTATGTAAAAAAAGTACGCTTAATACAGTTTTGCTAAATAAATCCTTGTCGAATCTTGTTCTTAGACTGACTAAGAACAGGATTCAACAAGGATTTATTTAACAAAACAGTATTAAGTGTACATTTTTTACATAAAAATTTTTGCTAGAGTTCGGACACTTTTGTTACCGACTGTATCTATGATAAAACAAGAAAAAATTACGCTTAATAAAAATTGCTACGGAGTAAATTATAAAAGTGCCATCTTTTATAATTTTTTCTGGAACATTGTTACTATAGTTGGCAACTTAGCACCTTTTGGCCACCGGAAAATTGTAATAATTTTTTTTTTTTTTTACTTAATCAGGGAAAACTATTACAGCGCGCTGATTAAATAAAATAAATATTTCTATTAAAATTTTATGGTAGCAAAAAGGTGCTAAGTTGGCGACTATGATTGTTACTCTCGTCTTAATTTCCCTTCAGTTTCGTAGAGTAATTTTTTGCAAAATGTATCTATGATAGAATAAGAAAATATGACGCTTAATAAAAAGTGGCACTAAGAAAGGGCGGGCACAACAATATTCCGGAATAAATTATAAAATTTGGCATCTCTGAATATACTTCAAAGAAAATGGTGTGGAAAAAAAAAAGGAGGGCTTACTATCAATACTCTGGAATAAATTAAAATGTTGGCATGTCTGTTACAGATTGGTGAAAATAACCTAAAAGTGATGTTAAAGCATCGGGAAGATGGAAAGCTTATTATAAAAGCATTTTTCAAACAAAGGATTAAACAAAATACAATTTTTCAGTAAGTAAAATGATGAACGCATATGACATTATTCCTCTATCCTGAATATAGCAATTTTAGAAAACACTGGAAGAGCATAATTTCCCATACATTGTAGTCTAAAATAAAAATAAATAATAATTACAATTTTATATTTAAAATTCATGATTTAGTGGATTTACAGAGTTCTCAGCAGTCCACTATTTTGAATACCACTTTTTTTTATAGTAATCTTCATTAATCGTTTGCTGTACATATATTCAAAAGAATAATACAAATATTTCTTTATAAAAAAATGGTATTCAAAATAGTGAATGTTGAGAACCCTGTACAGGGATGGAACACGGGCGCAGAATTCATACCGGAATGTGTTTAAGAAATTTCTCTTCCTAAAATATCGTCGATTTAAGAGGTAGAAAATTTTCTTACATTGATAGTGGTATGAATTCTGCGCCCGTGTTCCATCCCTGCCTGTATTTATTTTCTTTTGAAAAATAAAATAATTGTAACAAATAAATATAGTTTTCTATTTAAAAATGTGTACAATTTTGTTTTACATAATGTTTAGTGTTTGCGAATTTAAAACTTGTCTTTATATAGTTCAAAGTATTTTCCAAAAAGAGAATCTCTATTTAAGGGGGTCCGGAATACCAAATTTTTGTTTTTATTATTTATTGATGAATTGCTGTAATTATTTTTTCTGAAATTAAAGCTTTTTTGACGATGAAGTTGAGCAATAAAGAATCTTAAAAAAATAATTTAAATTAAATTTTAAAAACTAAAAATTAAAAAGTTTTGATAAATTTAAAATCTCATGAACTAATGGTTTAATTTACAAACTTTTTTCACCTTTATATACAGAAAGGATTTATCTTCAGTTTGTCTTCAGGATTTCGGATAATAATAATAATTTTTTTAAATATTAATTTTAATTTGAAAAAAGTACTTATTTCATGCATAACTTTTGGATTACCAAAAAAGTTTTGCTCCTAATTAAAACTCCCGAAGACAAATTGAAGATAAATCTTTTCTGTATATAAGAGTGAAAAAAGTTTGTAAATTGAACCGTTAGTTTATGAGATATAACAAATTTTAAATTTATCAAAAATTCTAAATTTTAAATTTTTTAAATTTTATTTAATTTTTTTAAATATTTATTTAAAATTTTTTTAAGATTCTTTTTTGCTCAACTTCATCGTCAAAAAAGCTCCAACTTCAGAAAAAATAATTACAGCAATTCATCAATAAATAATAAAAACAAAAATTTGGTGTCCCAGACCCCCCTAACCATTTTTACATATAGCAAACTTTTTTCGTTGGATTTAACAAATTTGTTAAAGAAGTCCGACTGCATTTAATGTGGAATTATTTTCATGTTCTACTCTCAATCCTTTTCAAAAGTGAAAAGTTAAAAAAAAAAAAGAAAGAATAATAATAATAGATAATAATAAATATTAGAGAATTTTTAAGATATAAAACCAACCGTTCTCTAAACATCAAATATTATGATTCTATTCTTAATAACCGAATGAGGCAATAGAATATCGGGTCGTTAAAGGAAAAATGACATAAAGAAACGCCTCTCACGCTTTTCTTTCTCAAGCTATAACTTACTGAGTGAAGTTCCGCTCCTACGCAGCTGAAAACTGGTAATAAAGTTTCTTTATCATAGAGGATATCAAATGATTCCAAGCGAACACAAAGGTAGATTTTCTTAAAGTAATGGTCTATAAAAAAAGAAAAATAAACTTGTATTGTACGAAAATGACAATTGCTTGCTTGCAGTAATTTTTTTACGTGTAGGCCAGGGAGGCCTAGACATAGAAGCGAAAATGGTTCGGAATAAATGAAATCTGGGTTGATGCACTTCATTTAATCCAAATCTAATGTAGATTATTAGCTGTCGAAAAGATAATATTATTGCGTTGGCCACACAGGATAGGCTGAAAAAAAGTCAAGTTAAAAATTATAGAAGGAAACAGATCACCCAAGAACGGATCCATGAGGCAGTATATTGGTTCAGGTAAATTTATTGCGTATTCCAAAGAAGCTAATTTGTAGCGTGATCATAGATGGAATAACAGTATGAAGCGTGAAGCATGGAGTGGAGAAACAGTACCGGGCACAAGGCCCTATTATCTTCTTTAGCTACAGCATGATCGGCAGTCAGTAAGTGAGTTCGAAAATTGGAGCGAAAAATGACATTGCATTTGGCGTTTAACCCTTTGCGCTCGGCGCGTAAGACACGCATTTTGGCGTTCCTTTAAAACGTCACACGTATAATTTCCAACTTACTACCTTTTGGCTAACGAAAAATTGTAATAATTTGTTTTATTTTACTTCATCATTAAATAAAATAAATCTTTCTGTTAAAATTTTCCGGTAACCGAAAGGTAGCCTATAGTTTCACGTTTTAGAAAAATAAAATTTCATTTGCAGAGGAACACCTTAAGGCGTGGCTCGATTTTTTAATATCCCCTCAGAAGGGACATACGAGCGATAAGGGTTACGATAGAGAATGGTTGCGGTTACGTTACGAATATTTTAATGTAATTTTTGAAATGCAACTAGTACTTCAATGGCCGTTGTTAGTGAATGTTGGCATGATTTCGCCAAGTATTTTAGTTCCTGGGAAACAACCAGCTAAGCAAATATTTTATCTGGCTGGTGCTGTAAATTAAGCGACAAGAGAGCATATGAGTTATATTTCGATGTAAGAATAAAATAAACCGAATTAATTATTATCTGGTGAAACCAGAAAATAATTAATTCGATTTCACAAAACAAAAGGTTTCACAAAATTATTTAGGTTTCACAAAACAAAGGGATAGAAATAAGTCAAAACACTATCATTAACAGAGCGAAAAGAATTTCCAATACGTTAGGATTGCTATTGAACTGACTAAGAACATGATTCGACAAGGATTTATTTAACAAAACAGTATTAACTCTACTTTTTTTACATAGGAATTTTTGCTAGTGTTCGGATACTTTTGTTACCGACTGTAGAGATCTGATGCATTTGTGTAGGTTTGGGCACTTTATACACATATTTTAATCACAAACTCAAATTTGCCATTTATAGGTTCTGACACTTTTCTTGTCGAGGTATGAAATATATATACAAAATAATGTAAAAATAGAAAAGTTCTGCTTTCTCTCCTTCATGCTTTTTAAAACTTCCACATAATTTTTTCTACATAATGTATCATATTAGTGTTATTTCAGGAAACAGTAGAGAGAAAATTTTGGAACTGCACATCCAGAAAACAAATTTCTTCCCAGTATTCTGTAAATTTTCAGTTCATTAATTAAGTTTTGGGTTTAGTTAAACATACAATTTAATTAAAAATTCTATTATCATTTATAAGATAAAGGATACCATACTATTTAAAATGCAATTAAAATGAAAAAGAAAAGCAAGTTAATTATAACGGGCAACAATAATGTTGAATATAATAAAAGTCCTCGCCCTTATTATATTACCTCCCTTAATCTCATTATTAATTTAGACGGGAGACTCAATACCTTAAATTTTCTACGGCAATTTTCGCTTTATTTAACCTTTTGAAAGGGGCTCTTACGAAATCCTATGGTGAAGCGTGACAGATGCTGTCACAGCCCCTTTCAAAAAATTAATCGTGTAAAACTAATGTGAAATATTTCTATCAAAAAATACTGGTGATATATCTGATTAAAAAATTAGAAAGTTTGGCAAGTATGCATACTATACAAAAGTGTATTGATATGTGGAGTATGTATTATTGCATACTAAAAATTTTTATTTTATTTTTCAATTAACTACTTTATGCATTAAGCCTAATTTTAAAACAGCGTTTCGTACAAATATAATTAGGAACAAAATTCAATATAAGTGAAATGTTTGTATGTGTCAACTCTTTCATATTTTTCTTCTCAAGGTGAATTTATGAATAATTTTCCTTTGTCTAATCATACAAACGAATTATCTCTGTTGACATTGGTCATACGCTTCCTTCCCAATGTCAATGTTGTTATCTTAATGACCGAAATATTGAAAGGCTCAATTGACCTCAAATAAACAAGATACAAATCTGTGTTAGTAAAGTCAATAGATTGTTCATATTCTGTAGAGTGAGAGATAAATATATTAAGATAAGGCTGCCAATTTGTTTTTTCTATTATTTCTTATTATTAAAAATTAAGGTTTGATGATTTGCATACAGTAAACTTTGTGATAAATGAAGAATGCTTAAGAAAACAATACAAACAAACAGTAATGACACGATTTTCTATACTGAAAATCTTTAAATATTTTTAGTAAAAACAGTTTTTAACTATCCTGAATAAGGAATCTACAAGTATCTTTGAATAAACTGCCACTTTACTCATATCACATGTGGAAAAAATCTAATAATATCATATGGTAGACGGGGGTCAGTTGGTGCTCAACTTCTACAGTGTGTCCTAAAAGTTCCAGTACTCCAACTTAAATAATTCATTGTGTCCATGATTTTTTTAAATATTAAATTTTATCGTCTGCTTATTATTGGATCAATTCTTTAATATTTATCGTTTTTTTCTTTTTTCGCTCAAGTTGAGTGAGAATAAAGTTTTATGTTATTTTGTTCTTCATAGTGAAATGAGTTTATCACGCATTCAGAGAATTACGGTGTTTGAAGCTCATTTTGCATGTAAATCGTATGAAAGAGGCAAAGATGTTTGACGATATAAATATCCAGAGAATGCAATACCGAGTAAAAATATGCTATATCAGCTCGTTCGACAATTTTGTAATACAGGTTCTGTGCAGGTGTGTACAGGTTTCTCTACAAGAAGTCACTCCCAGCATGTTAAAACGCGTTTCTAAACACATGCGCAAACGAGTTCAGCTTTGCCTCCTAGAAAAGGGTGGACATTTTGAACATTTATTATAAATGTAAGTTCTGTATTTTTTCCACCGTTATTTTAAATGTGCCTTTTATCATTAGCATAAAAATAATCGTTTTAAGGTTTGTTGTTTTGTAAATAAAAAATACATCAGCGTCAGTACTGGAACTTTTAGGACACTCTGTATTTCCTGTCACAGTGTACATAGAGCGCTGTCATTTTACTAGTAGGGAATGTACCTATAGCTGCATCATCCACCGAAGTTTCAGTCTGCATGGTAGCGTCATGAAGGACTAATCTCTGTTTCATAACTTTTCTGACTGGTGAGTAAATTTTTTCATCGTACATTTTTTTTTTTTAATCTGGTAAGTCTAAAGATTCAATTGAGGCGCTGCTTATGCCGTTTTTTGAAAGAGTAGTTTCGAGGAGCTTTTGTTTTTTGATGTCTAATATTCTGTGGTATCCATCTTATGTTGGGTATCCTAGTGGTGATAATTAGCCTCGCTAAGTTATGGGATCAGTTGGCATTGCTATAACATAGCTATGGCTTATCTTGACATTCCTCAATGACAGTTCAAAGGCTGAAGAACCTCTCTAAAATAAATAATTTTCCCCCTCAGCCTCCTGCCAAGATGATGTTGAGGCTTTGTATTCGATAGTTCCTACGAACCCTGGACAATCTCAAAAAGATGCCGAAAGGCATTTCTGCTAACATTCTAATTAACACTTCGCAGCATTGTTGGTACTCGCCCCTTTTTCACATCACTTTTTTAAAATTTAAATTAAAACCACTTTTTTTAAAGTAAAATTGTGCAAAATGAACCCACTTGATCAAATAAACAAACACACAACTCCTACATACGTGGTTGATTTCAAACATTGGGTTAACTCTATTTGAATAACTGTGCTTACAGTCGGTAAGAAAAGTGTCCGAACACTAGCGAAAATTCCTATGCAAAAAAGTACATTTCATACGGTTCTGTTAAATAAATCCTTATCGAATCATGTTCTTAGACTGACTAAGAAGAGGCTTCGACAAGGATTTGTTTAACAAAACCGTATGAAGTGTACTTTTTTTACATAGGAATTTTCGCTAGTGTTCGGACACTTATGTTACCGACTGTAGATATAATATTAAGCAGTATTTATTTTACTTGATGAATTCATTTCTTGTTCATACATTTACGCAGAAATTTTAGGTCAAACTTTTTTAAAATAAAATGTTTTGGTAAAATAAAATGTTTTTCCATGAAATTTTCTGTTTTCTGCTGAAGTATATATTTTCATATCACGTTATACCAATTCCTGCAGGTATGCTAACTGACCACGTGTGCAGTAAGAGTTGGCATAGTTACAAGCTCTTAGAAAGGATTTTTGTAGGTCACTTAAACAAGTATTTAATTGAAGGGTCTTACATGGTTTTGCAGTCATTTCTCATGCATTCATCAGAATTTCTCTAAGTATTGTACAGTCGGGGGGGAAAAACGCAACACTCGCTGTAATTTCGTTTTTAGTTGACGGATAAAAATCTAATAGACACCATTCAAAAGAAAATTAAGTGCACTTTTTGAAAATGATGTCAAATTTTGAATTAGGGGGCATCTAACTATTGAAATGAGCGCCAACTTTGATTTTTTTTTTTTTTTTTTTCCAATAGCATCACCCAGTTTTGACTTCATAATTGGATTCTTGAGAGTCTGGCAGTGCAAAAAAGTATACATTTTGTATACTTTACTTTAATATTCATAAAGTTATAACCAAAAATGTGTTAGGAGTTTATCTGTAAATCTAGAAAAATAAAATTAAGACCCCACAAAAAGTAGACAATATTTTACTAATTCACATCGGAAAATTTTTAAGAAAAAAAGTAAAATAAAAATTAATAAGGATAAAGAGCTGTCATTTTTGTTATATCTTGGTTATCCCTGATATCGGTTTTTTAAATAGGTATATACTTCATTAGAGAATTTATTTTAGATTGGTCAGACAGCGTTCTTTGAAAATTGTGCGATAATTTTCAATTCAAAATTGTCATCGTGACTATACTGATCACCAGTAAAACTTTTTTTCCCCTTTATTTTATAGGTGTGACATAATATATGAATTGAAATAACTTATATATATATATATATATATATATACATAAAACGATACATAAACTAAATATTTTCTGATAAATTGCTGTAAGGTATCATGATGTAAACATTAAATAATTTCAATCGAACTTACCGGTTTTGGTCAGTTTTCATTAGTTTAATTCTCTGAAACTGCACAATTTGTTTTGTAATTTCTATGAAAATATAGTTTCTTAATTAAAATATATTTGTAAAAGTAATTTTTAAAGACTAAAGTATCCTTAAAATAATAATCATCCCCCCCTACACACACGCACACAAAAATAAATGAATAGAAAAAATAAGCAATGTATAAACTAAATTATTAACCTTTTGACTATAACAGTAGTTAAGAAGCGATTTAACAAGTCTGCATTGGATTGCATTCCAATACCATTCGTTTTTTTTTTTTTTTTTAATTAACAATTTTTACGTTCCACCTATTTCTCTATTTTAAACAGTAAGCCCCGCCTTTCCAGTTGATATTTTCCTTCTAGTGTTCGTTTAAAGGATTCAAAATTTATCATCAGTAATCGATGAGGCAAATGCCTCTTAAGTATATTTTTATTTTTGCCAACGTAAAATAAGGGTTTAATACGGATAAGCATTGTCACTTTCTCTTTTTTTTTTTTTTTTTTCTACATTCCTTTGTTTTAGAGGAGCGATCAAATGCGGGGATTGTTTTCTTTAGAAAACAAGAATTCGTTTGTTAACATTAATATCTAAAAATCAACTTTTTTTGTTTCATTTCTTCTCGTTTGAAATTGTTATTATGCAGTTTTACCATAAGTAAAAGTTGAAAATATTTTGTTTAATTTCTTCTGTTATTTTTAAAGATTTTTTACTTTATCTCGTGCAAAACTATATAAGAGACGGCCCCCTAAGCCTCTCCAAAAGAAACATTGATATCTCGAAAACTAATAAATGCTATGAGCTGCAAATTTGCCCACCTCTATTTTTCAGCATTAGGATTTATTTTATGTAAAAAATAATATAGGTCATAATTGTTTTGAATATGAATTTATTAATCTTTTTCATGATTAAAAATATTTTTTAGAATTAAAAGTGATAAGGGATTATGTTTGGGTATTTTCACTGTATCTCGTAAAAAAAAAAAAAAAAAAAGGTTATATCGATCAAATTATTTTGTGTGAAGATATTATTAAAAAGTTTGAAATATGAATTTAACATTAGCACCTTCAAACTTTGAATGCTTATAACTACATAAAAAAGTAAGTAAAATGTACAACCAATATACTTTTTCGCATCGTCGTGACCCCAGGAATTCAAATGTAAAATAAAAATTGGTTATTACTAGTGAAAAAGGTCAAAGTTGGTGCGCGTTTTAATATTTAGATGACCCCAAATTAAAAATTTCCTTTCATTTTCTAAAAGTACTCTCAATTCCGAGTCGAATGATAACTATTACATTTTTGAGCATCGATTAGCAACGAAATTACATCGAGTGTTGCCTTTTTTTTTTTTTTTTTTCTTTTCCCCGACTGTACATAAAAGAATAGATAAACCAAACACCAAAATCTAAGCCATTTAGCCCCAGTCTTTCCTATAACAGAATGAAAAAGAAAATATATCTGATTAATTTTTAAAGCTGTAATTCGTCTTTTTATTTTCTACCATTCATACGATTTTGAAATTTTCTAAGCATTTGAATTGATTACATTTACAATAAAGATTGTTTTTAATTTAATTTCATAATCAAACAAACTAAAGAAAACATCCGTTCCCAGATCTGTAATTGTAACTTTTATGTTGTCTGTAGCATTTTGAATGTTCCAAATACCATATCTTTGAGCCATTTTGAAGTTTTTGTCTAAAAACATACAGAAGTTGTCTAAAAACATACAGGGGGGATTTACAAGATTATTTTCTAGAATCAATATTTTCAAGAAGTAAAATTTTCTAATATTTATTAATAAATGGAGCTACAAGGATTGATGTTTGAAAAAAACTGGATTGCTATCACCCTGCTCCAGTAGTGAACAAAATAAGAGGGAATGCAAATTATAAAAGTAGACCAGCTAACTATGCTAGTTTATCCGTAAGGGTATTAGGCCCCGTCTTTTTACCACACCAGAATAGTTGTAGAGTAATATTCAGCAATATGTTCTCAAGATTAAATAAGAAGACTATTGCTCTACAACTATTCTGGTGTGAAAAAAAGGCGCGGCTTAATACCATTACGGATAAACTAGCATAGTTAGCAGGTCTATAAAAGTGCTCTAAACCATGCGACCTAAAAATAATGAAAAAAATATAAAGCGTAATTTTTTTTTTAATCCCACGCTGCCGAAAAAAAGACACGAGCAGATCGTAGTGTTTTGTATATGTTCTTCTTTATTCATTTACAAGACGAGTGTGAGCTTCTTTTCATGACCGATTCTTCCAAAAATAAATGAGCTTTCAGCCGATGAAAGAATTCAATGATGAATACAAACTTTATTCATAGCAAATATTTACACAATAATTTAAAAATTATTTTCTATTAAACAATCTTTTTGCATCAAAGAAGATCAAGATGTTTAAATATTTTTGTATTTATTCTTTTCATTTTTAATAGAATTACTTTTTTAATTCATTGAAATTTGTTAATCAAAGACATAAAGAATAATTTCTGATGAAAAATTTTCTTTTCTTTTTACTTGTAACATGAGCTGGTTTGAAAGCATAGGTTTTTTTCTTAACGTAAAACTGGTTTCAGAGAAGTACAAATCGAAAAAAGACCTTTTTTTACAGCAAAAAATGCCTAAATGCTAAGCAGAAAACTTATCCTGATGTCAAGCGACATTTTCTCATCACAAAAAGGAATAAGAAAAAAATAAAGACGAAGGTCGGTAATGTTGCAACCAAAAACAACATTAAAAAAATATCATGTTTCCATTTCACGATTTATTTCACGAATTTGTTTCATAATTGAGCATAACTTTCAGCCTTGGATAATGAATTAAATTTACACTACTTTATTGTTAAGTTTAAATTAACTTTTATGTTAATGGCATTCACAACGAGGTTAAGCGTGAAAGTTTTAATTTAATTCGCTTATTTCTACAACAGCATTCTTTCTTTAGATGTTTCTTGAAATTAAATTACAATTAATTGTTTAAATTAAAATAAAAAGAGTAAGGCCATATGAAACAGGAGCAATTGTGATTTCCTCCCAGGTCTGTATAGAAAATCTGTATAGAATTCCTTAAAAAGGTGCATTAGAGTTACAGAATTCATATCGTTTTAGTTTGTAATATTGGTATTGGTCTGTTCATTTCTGTACTTAATGATTTTTTGTAAACGGGCAAATAAAGAACCCTGATTTTATTAATAGTTGTTAAATTAAGGAAATGTCCTTTATTTTTATTTGCACGTGTGTTCAAAATTCTTTAATAGTAGCATGCAAATAAAAGTATATTTTGAGAAATATTTTATGTTATTTTAGATAGATATGTAGCACATACTCAATGGCACCTTAATATTTCAAATTATACTGAATATTATATACAAAATACAAATATTAAAACGAGTTCGTACTATTGTACAATCATAGCTTCCTACACTAGATGCCTTCCGCGTGGCTCGGAAATTCGTCAACAGTTCAAGCGGTAGACAGCGCCACCTAGTACAGATTGCGTGACTTTTTTATTCAACAATTATTCATATACCCAGCAAAACCTATACTGATGGGCTAGTGGTGGCCTAACTGTTGGCAGCCTGCACTTACCAACAGTTGTAGGTTGCCACTTGTAGGTAAAGTAGTGGCCCGTTTATGGCTGCCAGCAGTGATGGAGTTCGACAGTAAAAAGACTGATGGGCCAGGATTGGCATATCTATAGGTGGCCTTCTGAATGCTTTTAGGACAAGGCTAACTCTATGTTTGCCACGTTGTGGCCACAATGAATAGGGCCAATAGACGAAATGTTGCAGGTAAGTTGAAATGTGCATAAAAATGAGGTAGTGATGGCTTTTCTTGTTGGTTACGGGAAATTCAATCACTTATTTTATATCATTTGAAACTGAGAATTCATATGGCCTTCATACATGCACACGCACAGTCTTCTGTTATATTATCAAGATGTATTTTTCACCTAGTTTCTAGCTGAATTTGCGCTTTGTATTTTTCTATTTTTTCCATTCAATGTGTATTATTTTTATTATTTCATAATTTTCATTACTTTAATTACTCAACTACTGAAGGTAAAGAGAGTATTGTACCCGATCATAAAATTCAACATCGTCATTTTACCTGATTTATATGTTTTAACACGTTTACACCAGCGCATTCTTCCCAAAAGTACCCGAGCACTAGCCAATAATTCCGATGTCAAAAAAGTATATTTAAAACTGCTTTGTTCAATAAATCCATGTCGAATCATGTTGTTTAGACTCACTGAGAACACTACTCGACAAGGATTTATTTAACAAAGCAGTGTTAAGTGTACTTTTTTTGGACTGGGATTATTGCTAGTGCTCGGATACTTTTGCTGTGACCCACCGGTTTGTCCCGCCGACGTGAACGTGTTAAAGTTTCCTGAATCTCCTAAATATTGCTTTCTTTTTATTTTGATAAATTGTCAGTGTGAACGTGTGTATACACAGAATGTATAAATTTCAGGATTTGAGACAGATCTGGTAAATATATTAATTTTTGAAATTTTGGAGAAAATATAAAAATAATGTATAGAGAGACTGTGATCTCAAAAACGGCTCTAACGATTTTCTTCAGTGTTGCTATATAAACATCCTCTTAGATGTCCTGTATATATGTGTGATGGGGAAATCTTCTGACTATCATACATCCGAAACTAATAACTATAGAACGACTAAACTTCAGAATTAATGACAAGTCTGGTGTAGGTTAAGTGCACCAGTGATTGACACTTTTAGAGCAATCAATGTTTTTAATGTTCTAGTCATCAGAAAATATTTTTAGAAATCTTAAGTTACTACAAATGACGTGAAAGAATTTCAGAACCACATATATGTTAAAAAATATACACTTGGTAACAATTATTTTTTTTTATGAATTTTTGTTTGACACCAACTCAATGTTCCAGTAATTGACACTGACATGTTTTTCATTTAACCAGTAATTGTCACCCTATGTTCCAGTGCTAGTTATTCATTTTACCAGTTATTAGCACCCTATGCTCCAGTGTTTGACATAAAATGTTAAAATTCTTATATGTAAAATATATGACTTTATTATTTTTCTTATTTATTAATTATTTCGGGATTGATGTCAATTACTGGAGCATGCCGATCACTGGAGGGCCTACACTACATATAAAATTTCAAAATTTTCATGAAAATATAAAAACCGGAAGAGGGGCTGCGAGCCTGAATCTCAAAAACGCCTCTAACGATTTTCTTCAAAGTTGCTATATAAGCACCCTATTAGGTGTTCTTTCGGATGCTTTAGTTGGTTTGTTCAGGAAATTTGATAGGCATCATGTATGAGCAGCTGAAGATGATGTCTGGCTAGTGCGTTTCTTTAGCAACGGCTGTATGGATTTCTTTCAAAGTCGTTATATTAACTCCGTTTTCAATTTCCTTTCATGCGTAATTGTTGTTTTCCAGTCAAAAATTGTGTTTTCTAAGATTTGGTGAAAGTTATAGTATCTTAAAATCTGTTCCAGTTACTTTCTTGAAAGTTGCTTCTAAAAACTTTTTTAAGATATACTTTTTTTCTGTATTGCGGGGTTATTACAGAAAATTTGACAGTCATCCTGATTAGGTAGGTGAAGGTCAGTTAAAAATATCAGAAACGGATGCTTTAAAAATGGCTCCCCTCCTTTTTTTTTTTTTTTTTTTTTAAATCTCGATATGTGGGCTTTGTTTTGTATGTATCTGTTTATTTTTACAGGAAAATTATGGGGTATCTAAGTTTTTAGATCAATTTTATGACCTCTGACCATATATCTTTAAAAAAATTATATAATATTTATAATAATAGGTAATGGAAGTCAAGTGGTTATTACTTATATCAAATTTTTATATCTTTATTGTTTCAATTAATTTATTTTCAATGAATATTAAGAGGCAGTAATGTATTGAGATTGATTATTTTATACTATTATATCTTCGAATTACTTCATTATGCAATTAAATTAATTTATTTACTTTCTCGGGGTTTAAAATGGCATTTTTTTATACAAATCACAACCAATATTCAATTTAATTTCTGCTCTGATTAGAAAAAAGAAAATATAGAAGATTTAATTTCCGATTACTCATGTGCTACATCTGCGAAAAACTTCCCATGTAGGTGTGAGCTCCATATCACAGTAAAACCTTATCAATATTCATACTTAATGAACGAATTTTTTCTTTCTTTTTTTTTTTAATCGCTGTACTTGAAGCATCTGCTTTAAAATAAATAGCGCGAAAAAATAAGCTGACGTGCAAATTTTTTGGCTGGATTGTCATTGTGGTCAGATTCAGCAGTCAGATTCTCATTTCATTCAGATTTATAAAATGTGGTGCGCTGGTACTCTGATTGTGCTATGCTAACAGCTATTGAATTTCAAAGTAAAGAGGTAAGATATTTTTGCTATAGTTTTATATTACTTTTCAATAAAATAATTCTTTTTCTTTTCTTTTATAATTTTGTTACATTTTTCTGAATAACTGATAAACTTATATTTAAATGTTTCGGAGAAATTGTAACTAACTTTGATAATGCGATATCACTTTTTTTTTTTTTTTTTTTTTTTTTAACATTTTCCAACATACTTAAAATCTCTTATTTATTTGAATTAGTCGGTGTATCTCTGCTCTAATATTTACGAATAGTTAAAAATAATAATAATAATAATATTTTGTGAAAAATCATAACTATTTCCCCAAATTTTTTTTATTCTTTATTTATTTTTTAACTGGAGTTTCAAAATAAAAGAGGGAGAAATTAGTACATACCTTATCTGATTTGTTCCAGTAGAAAGCTTTAATAATTTAAGTTGAATTATAATTGAATTATACTTAAAAAATAAAATAAAATAAACATTATTAAACAAATAATAAATAAAAAATAAAAATTAGATGTTGCAGTTTTATAAAATTTAAAAATTTAATAAATGTATGTGCAATTAAAATAATTCAAGAAGCATAATTAAATTTGGCATTTGGGGTATATTGTAACCTACGAATCCTCTCCATGTAATAATACCTCATAACTATACTGTATTTCTTTTTGATAGTTACACAATTTTTTAATACATTGATCTTAGAGTGGTATTTGTGTGGCGGCCATTTAACGATTTTATTGTATTTGAAATATAAAGAAATTAATATATGATTTGAGGATTCACTCATTTAGTTGAATCTAGTTTTATTCCATTGAATCTAGTGAATTTACGGTTTTTTTTCCAGAATTACACTTGTCTCACCAGTGGTAGAGATATTCAAATCTCAAAATTGATTTATATGAAATGCCATATGTGAATCCCTGTCGCTTTAGCAGTAAAGAGTTTTCCATATTTTTTCTATGAAACTCGCGTGAATAGAGGCTGGCTATTACTGAATTCTAATCGTGTAATGTTAATTTAATATTATTTTTTAATGCATTTAAATTGTTATAAGTACATTAAAATGGTTGTACTTATAACAATACTTTTATAGATAGTTGTTCTCTGTTTTACTGCTAAATATTTTAGGTAATGGTCATAGTTCATTTAAAGCGAAAAACAAAATTTAGACACATTTCAATCCTCACAATCAATACGTTTTAGAATTTATTTCTAAATGTAGCCATTTATTTATTTATAAATTATTATTATTATTTTAAATTAAATTTTTGTTTCTGTAATTGTGTCCTTATTTGATTTATTGTACTGTTTTCGGTCATTTTTGACAAAAGTTGTAGTTTTAAATTATTATAATTGTTGAATGTTCACAAATTAATTATTTCTTTTTAATACGTAAACTTGCCTTTCATATTATTTAAACATCATATTTTATAGCTATTTTCTTTTAATTATGGAAAATGATCTATTGTTTTTTTTTTCCCATACGTTATTCATTATTTCGCGCCATTTTTCTTTCGTCTTTTCTTTTTCTTTACATCGCTTTTATTACCTATATAATATTTCTCTAACATGGTCTAGTTACTATTATATTTTATAGAAACGATACGATAGTGGCAACAAAATACACGAGAATTAAAAAAAAAATAATAATAATAAATCAATAAAATGAAATACATAAGCAATATTTTAGCACGTGGGCTCAGTTCAGTGATCTAATAATAATTAAAGAAAAAGAATGACATTTCTCTGATGACATAATTTTATAGAAAAATATGCTTTTAAAATTTGCACCTTTATAAACTTTGCAAGAGTCGTTTTAAACCTAAGATTACTTTAAAGATATAAACAAAATATGAACTTTTATACCATAAATTGACTAAAAAACGCAACAATAAAAATCATAATCAAGCTATTTTTCTTTTCTTTTTTTTTTTCCTTCATCCTTTTCTTTTTTTTCTTTTAAACAAAAAATTATGCCAAAATGAATAAATTAAAAAATAAATTAAATGACATCGCCAACGTTGCGGCAAAAACTTAAAAGTCGTCATGGGGGTCTATATTAAAGCTGCTCCACTCGAGGAAGTATGAAAACTGGATCGTCAAAAATGAATTTTACATTGAAATTTTCCTTTGAATGATTTTGTGCTAACTATCATTAGCATTTCACCCCCCCTCCCCCCCCCCAAAAAAAAAAAAAAATAATAATAATAATAATAATAATAATAATAATAATTTGGCTTCTAATAAATTAAAATTTATATTGAATTGTGAAATTGATAAAAAGCTTATAAGTTTCAAATTTTATACGAAAATAACAAAAAGAAATAAACTGCGAAAATTTCGCAAGCGTTTGCTAGTTATTATTATTTTAAGTAAATTATGACAGTTCCACATTGTATTATGTTAGTTTTCCAATCATTCAATATTTACATTACGATAAAGGCAAAATAAATATCATAGCAGATCAATAGTAAATTTCTACACTAAAGCATGATTATCGGAACTATGATAACTTTATTCTTAGTCTGTATAAAATTCAAAGTTATCTGCCTTCATATAAATATATATATTTATTTAAAGGTTTATTTACATTCAAATATAATTTGAGATGAGCCAAATAAACATAATGAAATGAGAATATCAAGATGAAAAGTTTATCATTAAAAAATTTAAAAAGTTTCACTAATCTTCAAATTCTCAAAATAAAGAAAAATCGGTATTTCTAGACCATCTTATGTGAAACCAACATATTTTTAATAGCGTTTTAATGTACTTCTTCTTAATTTTTTTACAAAATATTTTTTAATGTTCGAAATTGTATCCTTCTATAGTTTTAAAAGTGGTTTACTTTTATTCCATAAATGTATAAATTTAAATTTGATAAGCAGTAATATAATATTATATTTTAATGTATTTTTAAATATTATTACTTAGCTACAATTATACATAAATGTGTGTGTGTGTTATAATTCCAATATCAGAAAGTATGCAGCACGGCAGCAAGTGCCGCAGATTGTTTATTTTTTTGTATCCCACGGGGACTTTAAAGTCCCATTAAAAAAAAAAAAAATCCTCAATATAGCCTAAATTTATTACAGGATTTCATTGGAACTTCAAAGTCCCTATAGTTCAAGCTTTCCCTATAGTTAAGCTAAATTTAATATGAGATGTTTCTCATGCAGCAAAGAAATATAATAAAAAAGAATTTAATATGATATAAATATATATCTAATAATAATATATAATATATATCTAATAAAAGAATATAATAAATCAAACTATTTTTCCAAACATAAGGTAATTTTGTATATAAAGGGTTAAATAAATTTACTGTTTGAAATATTTTTATTTTCTCTTACCCATAGGGTAGAGAAAGTATAGTTTTAGGGTCAAATTTCCGAACTTGAGTTTTTGTTATATTTACATGTTTTGAGGTCCCCTGAATACGAAAATGATGTTTTTAGCAGTGTCATGGTCTGTGTGTCTGTCTGTATGTCTGTTATCAGCATATCTCAAGAACAAAGAATAGCAGAAATTACAAACTCGGTATTTTAAATGTGTAGCATATAGCGATGCTACAGTAAGATTTTCGTTGAGATGAAGCAAATGGTTCGTGTACAAGGACACTCAAAAGTATTCAAATGCATTACGTCTATGGGGGAAATTGCAGGTAAGTAGAGTTTAACATCTATAGACTGCACTAAACCAAATGAAACGAATATATATATCTTTTGTAATAGAGATAGTCAATTGGGAAAAAAAAAATTGTGCATGTAGGAGCCTCGCGTCGCCCCCTGGGGGAAGACACCCTCGAGGGGAGTAAATTTTCATGATGGGTATCTTTCAAAAGACTTCGCCAATACCTTTAAAACGAATGGTTGAACCATCGATCTGCGATAATTTAAAATAAAGTTATCGATTTTTTTTTTCATTTTTAACAAAAAAAAAAAAAAAAAAAAAAAAAAATGTAATATTGATAATAAATTCAACTATATATATATATATATATATATATATATATAGTTTTATACTACTTCTCTAATATGAAAATCATCTGCATTATCATAAAATATATATTTTTTGAAATAATAATTTTAATAAATTACTTTTTAATAACAGAATTAAATTCTATATAAATGTATATGCATTAATGAAACGGGGGGTTGAGGGGGGCGGTAGCCCCCCTCACACAGAACTATTTATTATATATAACTCTTCCGAAGCCTAATTTGAATTGTTTAACACAGGTTTACAGTACTCGTTATCTTACCTCTTAATCTGCAACCTGTATTTACAGTATTAAATTTCATGGTAAGAGAAAGTCGTGTGAGTGACACACCAGATTATTTATTTTATTTTTTGATGTCTATAATTTGTATTTTAATTAATTACAATATGTATTTTTTCCAAAATTTTGACATTTTTATTTATTGAAAAGTTATGATTTTTAATGGCATCAGTTGTTATATTAAACATAATAAACATCTCTCAGTTGTTTTATTAGCCATATTAATTCGTACTCTGCTATTACTCCTATTGAAAAAAAAATAATTAATAAATAATTTAAAAAAAAATGTATATATATATATATATATATATTAATTGGAGTAATAACCATTCTAATAAATTTATGGCTAAATATAAGATTTATTGTTTTATCGAAGGAAAAAATTGAAAATGAAAGGGTTAAAGCTCTGAGGATAAATTTTATATTTCAGAAAGAAATGACAAGGCTTAAAAACAAAAATATGTCTCTTATTAAAAATACAATTATATCTTAAAAATGCAAAATTATACATCTCTAGGTTATTTTACTGCAGCGTATTTGTTTATATTTCTTGAAAATGTAAATTTTATGTATTTTATAAATTACTAATACTCATTGCGATACGAACATCGTACGGCATCCCTGGATCGCCGATACATTTTGTTTTTCTGTAGATAAATACAAAATATTTTGCCAATTCTCTTGAAATAAATATTTTTAATAAATAAAGGAAAATATAAATATTTAATACAAAATTATATTGAAGGCATTTTAATATAAATAAAATCTATATGAATAAAGAGAAGTGTCTGTCTGTGTGAGTAACTGTCTGCGCTCTGGTGCTCATACTACTGCTCGCAGAGCTTCTAAATTTGGTACATAGGTACCTGAGACCTGCAGGTGTGCACCTCATCGAGATTTTTTGGAGTTTGAATATTTTAAATTCATATTTTTTCGATTTTAAATTTGGCTTTTATGTTTCATTTTTCATGAATTTATTCTTCGATTGTAATCGTCTGCGTATCTTAGCAAAGGCTATTACGCAAATCATTTTTTATTTAATCATTCATTTAAAGGCGAAATCTTTTTTATTATTATTATTATTATATTTATTGAAAATCAAATGGTAATGCAATAGAAATAAATTGTTACGTTTATGTATAATTTTTACAGTATAACGACTTTTTATTTTTCATTTTAAATTAACTCATTTAAATTAAAATCCTTTTTTTTTTTTATATAATATTTATGGGTTGGGGGGGATGGTAGCATATAGTAGAAAGGATTAAACTGATTAAAATTTATTTGTTTTTCACGTATTTAATCCCTTTTAAAAGAAAATCTACTTTTTACTTTATTTTATTATACTGGTCGGAATCAAATCGTAATATAGTGTAAATAACGGGGGCTATAAAATACATGGTTCAAAAAATAAAATATGTAATATATGCTGAGATACAGTCTTCTTAAAATTTCTTAAATAACAGAAGATCCACATGTCGACGGTGAATACCCAGATTGAAGTGCCCGGGAAAGATCTTTCTGTAGACTGTGGGAACCTGGACCCGAAGCAGTACGGGCGGAAAAAAGAGATGTCATAGGCTGCGGGTATCAGAAGCAAGGTCTAGAGCAATTTCATTTTCTTTTCTTTTCTTTTTTTTTAGTTTTTATTATAATGTGATGTAAAAAATAAATACTGATCCTATTCTTTTGAAAATTCATTTAAATATATTGACCAGTGAATCGGGCGTAGCCTGCTAGTATAAAATAAAGAAAAAATATAAAATAATTACAAAATGAATTTAATTTTGTTTCTCTTTATAATTAAATAATATGAAATCATGTAAATAATACAACAGGAAATTTCTTAATTCCATTTCTCGCCTATCGGGGGTTAATGTAAGTATTTTAATTTCAAATACGGGCTTCTATGTTTTCTTTTTCTCAAATTTATTCTTTCATTTTAATCATCTGCATACCTTAACAATGACTATTTCGCGTTTTTTTTTTTTTTTTTTTAAATTCATTCATGTCAAGGCGAAATCTCTCTCTCTCTCTCTCTCTCTCTCTCTCTCTCTTTTTTTTAATTATTTATTTTATTAAACGGTAAATTAATCAAACGGTAATGCAGTATAAAAAATTAAGCACATTAAATTTTAAATATAAAAACATATTTATAACAGTTTTATTTATGCATAATTTTAATACTGTAACTCTCAATAACTTTTTATTTTTCATTTTTGTAATTAATTCCCTTGAACGAAAAATTTTATTATTATTATTATTATTTACAGTATTTATCGGGGGGGGGGGTGAGTTAGTATATTGTAGAAAGGATTAAATTGATTGAAATTATTATTATTATTATTATTTATGTATTTAATGACTTTTAAAAGAATTCGTTTAATTCTTTTTTTTTTTTTTTTCATCTATTACAGTGAAACCCCGATCTATCGTTCCCTCATCTATCGTTCTCCCGCATTGATCGTTTTATTTCTATGGTCCCTGCACAAATTGTATTTAAATAATGCTAACGAAACCCGCATATATCGTTCTTCAAAAAGTCATTTTCCCACATTCATCGTTGTAAAATTTTTCTTCTGACAGAAATGAAACAGAAATTCAAACGATTCCATATGTCATTCAAACTGGAATTACTTCTTTTATCCTAAAATAACTCTTTTCCTCATCGACGGAGGATCAAAATTGTGATGGCATGTCTCCGGACCACTCTCAAAGGTGAGTTTCAGACCGTCGCCAATTGTCTATATTGTAGGACTAGTGCAATGTAAAAGTCAACAACCTCAACTATTTAACCTTATGCTGTTGTAGGCGAAGAACAGGGATTGTGCAGATATTCTAACATATATGCCTATGAATTACTGAATGCGGATCGTGTGTTGTTGCTTGGAGAATAAGTTATTCTACTTTGTGTAAAGAGGAGAACGGATGCATACAGTATGGCCAGCTACTACATTTCTTCACATTTCTAAGGCTGAGTCTACGCCAGTGCCAAGTATGTCTGACCTAATTACGGCATTTGAAAATGCACGCATTTTGTTATATGCACATGAAATTACAGAAAAGGACCAGAAAAGGTTGTAAATCTGGAAAATCCCCGTTTAATCTATAAAATGAACAAAAAATTCAACATAAACTTTCTGATTTTTAAAAATAAGTATCACTTAATGCTCTACAACTTTGATTTATTTCTTTGACAGTTCGGAGAGTAATAAATTATTATTTTTATTAGTGATATACTACATATATTGCGTGTATTATTTCAGAAACATTGCTTTCTTCATGTTTTGATTTTAACCCGTCATCATCGTTTTCGCGCTTTTATCTTTTTTTTTTTTTTTTTTTTTTTTTTTTCACATACCCTATGAAAAACAATGGATCGAGGTTCTACTATATATATATATATATATATATATATATATATATATATGACAGTTACTATTATTATGTTTGTTAATTATTATGTGTTATAATAATGATTAAATTTAAACACAGGATAATCTGACAGGAAAAAAATAGAAAATGGATTATTTCCAAAATATTGATACTGAGAGTTTGAGGTAAGTGTGTCAAATGTTAATAAAATGCAATTAATTAGCTTTCTACTTTTGTTTCTTCATCTAAAATTTGTTAGCATGTCAACATAATATAGTTTAATTCAGAAATTTATAAAAAAAATTAACTATTTATTATCTGACCAACAGGTAAGGCTACAGAAGGAATTTTAATTATGTTATAATTTTGAACTGAAATAACTCTTGAGTTGTTGCAGACAACGCCCCCCCCCCCCTTTTTTTTTTTTGAAAAAGACTTAAAAGGAGTTTAATAGATAAGGCGGAGAACCTTCACAGTGATACATTAGAGCAACTTAGCCACAAATTTCGTTTATAAATTTTCTCCTTTCCCTTTTCAGCCAGCAGTTTCATATTTTCGTGTATGGCCCATTGTAGTTGTTCTTGATAGAAGGCTTAACCCGTTAGTATTCGCTAGTTGGTCGATTTGCCGCCCATCCCTTCAGTTTTGCTAGTTTTTTTTATTCAATAGTCTCCAAAAATTTTTAGAAATGCCATTTGATATACATAAAAGGCGAATAGTATCGAAAAAACGTCGATTATATTTATTATATATCACTTCTTAAAATTACTAGTGACAGTTGAATAAAAAAGTGCAAATATGTACTAGGTGGCGCTGTTTATAGCGACTACTAACGGATTAATTTGGTATCTGAATGCTGTGGATCACTTCCGCAGCAATAGTGTTGCATTTTCATCACATAAATATGTATTTTTAAAATAAAAATTCGACCTCAGGTTAATATGACATTTTTGGAGACATTTCCAAAATTGAGGGAAACTTACACGAAACTAATTCTTTTTACCCCCTCTCTCACTGTACTAAACACTTTATATCATGCAGGGACCCTAATATAAAGTCTATCTCTACACTGCACTAGGGACCCTAGATCTCTATCTAGGGTCCTTACACTGCATGCATTTCTAGTGCCATCTACTGAAATTATGAAAAGTTATTTAATTTCAAATTTGAAGGTTAATTAATAATAATCCTGTATATAATAAATAATAAGAGTAATAATGTAATTCAGAGTAGGTATTTATAATAAAATCTTAAGCAGTTGTGTTCTTGGGGTGGATTAAAATGTTTGCTATTTTTAGCCTCTGACCAAAAGAGAGTGGCGTTAAAAAATTGAAGCAATAGTCTCTTTGTGGTTCTGTAGCTTCCAAGCGAATAGGTCGATTTCAATGTAGTGTTTATTATTAGAACTTTAATTTAACAGGGGTGTTTCTTGGTATGTTTAATGAAGATCTGTTCGATAGAAATTTTTAAAATTTATTATCATCATTATTATTATTATTTTCGAGCAACTTCGATAATTTAAAATTTGAGAGCTTGTAATAATCCAACATACAAATCATATAAGACAAAACCTGCGAGTTGGGAATTTTCTAATTTTTAAATGACGTATTTTTATCCCTGTTATTCATAAAATTCGCATATTAATTTAAAAACTTTATACTTTGACAAAGTAAATAATACGTTTCATCATGATTTCTGCTTATAAAGAAATTTTCTACTATATTCTTATTAATAATGCTTATGTATGTGTATATGACTATAAATATTCTTCTATTGTTATAATTATTACTGTCGAATTACATAGACATCAATTTCCACATTCATATGTAATAGAAATTTTGTCCCATATATCATATGTAGAAATAATTGTACATGTTTTCCTTGTTTTCTCTGATTATTATTTCAAATTACAATTTTTGGGCGAAGATTATGCATATTAGAGAGAGTATCTGTATAAATTCTTTTCTGTTACAGTTTACGAAGATATTATAATAAAATCTACAATCGAACAAGATTTTGTGTGCTAGGCTATAAATAGTGAAAATAGATTTTTTTTTTTTAACGAAAAGCTCAGCATTGTTTTCTTTCAGTTTATATTATAAAATATTTATGTGCGACTTCTTGAAAAGTATAAAACAAAAGAGTTATAGGTATATAAGTTGATAGAAAAAGCATAGAAGTAAAAGGAAGGGCAATTGTCCCAAAAACTAGCCATGCTGTATAATTGTTTTTATATATTAACTTTGTTTAGTCCCTGTAAAGAAAACAAGTGTTTGACAAAACGGGTGTAGCAGCACTAATAAATTGAATAGTAAAATTTAATATATCTATTTTAACAAAATAACCGGCTGAGCTTGTTTAGGGATTTTATAATATGCAAAAGTTATAATATATCAAAGTTAGATGAAATGCAATGATTAAAATAGTTAGACCTTTCATTGAATATCATAAATGTATCGATGAAAATATATACATTTTAAAGATTATTTAAAAGTAAAAAGTAAAATTATAAAACCTGGATTAAGATATCTAATCTAAACGTCTTAAATAATTTTTCTTATTACATTTTTATTTTATTAGGAAATCATACTGTTACGCAGTGGTAGAATTCGCAAAAGAAGGAACAATTTCTGTTGTTCCAATAACATGGCTAACAGAAGAAAAAATCCAAACAGTCTTTGCTGGTGGCCGTCCTGAAATGTGGGGTGGCATGTTAAACATCAATCTGTTCCTGATAAAACATGGAAAATGTATCATTCAAAAGTCCTTCATTTTTCAAGTAAGTATTTTTCGTCATAATTATTATTAAGGGGAACGGGGAAATCTATAAATGGATATTTAATTCCAAAGTATTTTTTAAATGCTTTATGTTAATGGTAGATGTTAAAAACATGTGGGGGAGACATTAAATTAGATGAATTATCCAGCCAAAGTGAGTGAAATTAAAACTAGAATGGTACTGTAATTTAAAATAAAAGTAATATACACATCTTAGAACTTAATTTAGAAAAAATTCTCAAATCATTGAACAAGCAATTGTGGACAAATTCCAATCAGTCCTAGCGTAATTTGATCGTAAAATTAGGATAATAGATGTAATAGATAACATACACATGAAAAGAAAAATAAAGAATTATTTAGTAAATGCTACATTTGCTATAATAATGAGTATTAATATATATATATATATATATAAAATCAATAAAAAATATATTTTAGAAGCAGTTACGTTAAAATTATTTATTAAAATAAAAATTAAATTTTTATTATAATTATGATGTATTTAACTAATGTCATGTAATACCTGCATATTTTTTGCAAGAAGATAAATTAATTAAGACAAAATTGGTTTTTAAGACAAAATTGGACTTTTTCAATACAAAGCTGTTAGTGACGATTTACACTATGATAGTCATAAAATTATATAAAAACGTAAATTAGTTATTAACTCCTAACTTACTGGTCTGCCACCTGTATTTACCAAAAAAAAAAAAAAAAAAAAAAAAAAAATCCTAAATAAAGACAATAAATTGAATTCTCACGTACAAGTTTACTAAAAGAGGCATATTTACATATACATGATCTTAGTGACGTATAGTTTTTTTTATATATAAAATAACCAATCTTCACTAATTTCTAAAAAGAGTATATTATGTTTAAAATATAATTATTGATTTGTTATATTATTTTGTTTGTTTATAAATTGCTAAATTAAATTTGTTTTAATTACGAAAGAAAAAGCAATATGTCATTCTAAAATATTTTTTTTTATAAAAATGCTTATACTTTCAATTAACTTCAGTTAAGAATTAATCATAATTGAAACATTGGTATACTTAATTAAATTTACCAATATAAAATTTTACACATAGATAAAACATACTTTTTAATATAAAATCTAAAATATATTTTAATGCAAAATTAATTCCATTATTATATATTTATTTCCAGGTGAAATATTTAGGTATATTTAATGGCAGAAATATTAATGAATCAGTGAGATGCATTTTATATCATTTAATGACTGATGAAGTTGCTAGAAATATGAATTGGATCGGAAGTAGTACAAAGAGAGGTTTTAAAGAATGGGCCACAATAATTCAATTAGTAACTAGTAAGTTTCAATTCTTATAATACATGTATGATTGTTTTACTTACTGTTATGTATAAACATTCACACGTATATTCAATAACATTCAGCTTTACTTATTTTGCTGGTCATTATATTAAAATAAATAAATAAATAAATAAAAAAGATAATCACTACCTTTTTAAATCATTTTTTCTCTATGTATTAAAAAAAAGTTAGTGACACTGGCGTCATTTTTTTTTTTTTTTTTTTTTTTTTAATATATATCTGCGATCGCATCTCCTTGCGAAGGCCAGGATTTTCCGCGTCATGCGAGGTATCAGTGTGTGCGGAATACTCCAAGGTAGATCTTTCAGTCAATTAGAAATTTCAATCAACTTAACGAAGTTATTGATTAAAAACATCGGATTTATAAAAGTATATTTGGCAGTTTACAAAAAGTGGCTGAAATCGTTGTTCTTTCAATCTTATGAGTCTTTTTTCACAGAAAAATTAAAACATGATCAATGGTGTAAAAAAATAAAATGAATGTCTACCTTTTTTTTTTTTTTTTACTTTTAGTTGTTGATTTTGCTACTGGCAATTTTTTATATTGTTTATAATTTTTTTGTGTGTTCTCTTTTATGAATAAGGTAATCAGAGGTTAATCCAGAACAAATTTAGCGCCGCATTGAGGCACTTTCACAGTCAATTTTTAGCAGTGAGGTACCTTCACAAATTCAACTTTCAGCAAAGAGGTACCTTCACAAAGTCAATTCTCAGCGATGTAGCTGCACACTAAAAAACTTTATAAGCTTCACTGCATCAAACTCATAAAAATACCCTCAATTCGAATATTTACTGGAGACAATGATAAATATATAAGTAAACACCTTCTTATCTTGCGTATAAGAAACAACTTAACTCGCCCATATATATATATTTTACAACTGTTTCATTTTTTTTTTAAATGTATTTTAAAATTTTAAAAAACTGCTTTGCGTATTTCAGTTAATTGTTCTGAAGTATCATTAATTTTCACAAACTTACTTGATGTTTTCACAAATTATTTTATAAATTCACAAATGAGGTACCATTTTTAAAAAGCTGGATTAATCCCTGGCAATGATGTCGTGTCTGTATAATTAATTGCATTTCTTTTTGTTTTTAAAGTGTATTTATCTTCATATATCGTCTATTTATATAGCAAAAAACTGAATTGTTTTGGACATTTAGTGTTATATTTTTCTAAGAGGAAAATCGTCTGTATTCATCATGGAAAATAATTATGTGAAAGAGAATTTTGGGAAATAATTTATGTACTGCGTGAAATTGCGCATGAAAATATGAAAATATAGAAGAAAGTTTTATGGTGGGTGCAAATTATTATTATTATTATTATTATTATTATTATTATTATTATTATTATTATACAATTCAATCGTGGAAAATGTTTTTCCCACACATATATAAATAGATGGACAAACAGTCATTTTCTAAAAATAGCTAAATCTTATTAGTACACCTGAAATCATGTAAATCCAAACCCGGAAATCAAAAATAATTATGAATACAATACTTTCTAATTAGAAAAAAGAAAAGAAAAAGTAAAAGTATGCATATTTTCAGTTTGAATCACTTTCAGTTTGAGTCACCAGGTAAGAATAAAGAATGATTTTTTTGTAATTTTTGCAGCAAGCCATCTTACATATATAAATGTAAGAAAACATAATTTAAAGTACCGAAAAAGTGTTTAGCATAGCTTCTGGATTTTCTGTAAGAAGTAAAAAATGCGTAGTAAAATGGCAGATGGATACTGTTGAGCTGTTATTGACACATTTAGCTAAAATGTTCATCATTGTATACACTTAGACACTGGTATATCTGTACTTTTTTTTTTGGGGGGGGGGGGGGGGAGAGGCGATTAAGGAACGTTTTTTTAACAAGTATTAATTAATTTCCCTCTTTTCACTAAAAAATGTTTTTGAACTTGTTTTATTATTATGAATAAGCATTCCTGTCATAAATTTTACTATATTTGCACATTTAATCTCACAACATACCATTTTTCACTAAGCCATGTTTGTATTGGATTGCAATATACTTTTATGGTTAAATTAAGCTATAAGACAAAAATTCTTTTTTTGTTTTTTAAATAATCTGTTTTTATTTCAAAAATGCTGATTTATTTTACAGACTGAATAAATTTGAAATTTCATCTTTTTCTGTATTTGTTTTTTTTTTTTTTTTTCAGCAGTTTTATAGACATTTTAAAATCAGATTTTATTCATTTATTTATTATTTTTATTTTAGCATCAGTCAAACAAAACCGATTGCTGAAAAATGATCAACTGAAGGAGTGTGAAGAGGTAATAAAGAAGTGGTTGAGAACAGCCTATGACAGAGATGGTGGGAGAACGAAAAGAAAAAATCAGAATGCTCCATTAAATAATGATATTAATTAGAGTATTATTATTATTATTTATGTTCAGTATTTTTTTTTAATGTATTTTTCAGTATTTGTAAAAATGTGTCAATATTGTTGTCATTCTATGTATCAACTTTATGTGTGCAAAACAATTTTAATTTTTTTAAAAGTACCTTGTAATATTTTTTTCAGAAATAAACTTTATGTATGTGTGTTTAACTCTAGTGCTTTAATTGAGTTTTTTCTTATTATTATTTTATTTCATTTTAGAAATTATTTATAAAATTAAATTTGTAAATTTTAAATTTCAGGCATAAGTGATACTTTTGTAAGGTAATATATAGATATTTCAACTGCTGCTTTCTTCAACTTTAATACAATATGAACACAAAAAATTATTTGTATTATAAGGATCAATATGAAAGGGGAATTGTTTAAAAACAATCTGCATAATTTTTTATACATTTATCCTATTATTGAGTACTGAAAAGATTTTGGATAAAAAAAAAAGACGGCAGGTAACATTTATATTGCCAAAATATTTATCTCATACCTTCCAGATAATAGCTGAAATCAGACTGTCTTCAACTGATACATTTTTAGCTATAATTTTTTACCTTGATAAATGTGACATCTAGATTTGGATAAACTGTTAAAATGTTAGTAATGGGCATCTGCATTTTATACACCGTTTTTGATTTTACACTAATCAGTTTTTTTCATTGACATATATTCTACACTTTTCTCCCTTTTTATACGTGCTGATTTAGTTTTTCGATCTCTCAGTAAAACTGAAGAGGTCAGCTTGCAATGATTGATATTTTAAAACTTTATTGATGCTGTATTATATGCTGTAAATTATTGTCTGTCACTTTCGTTTTCTATAAACGCATATCTGTATTAAAAATAAACAAATGTATGAATTTTTTCACTAATTTATACACTTCTTATGTAAATATTTTAAGAGTGGTAATAGAGTAGAAATTTTGATATTTGCATATGAATAAAAAAAAATGCAAAATTTGCCAAAAAAGAATGATTAGTTAACAATTTTGAGATCATAATTCAAATTAACTAAAATTTCCAAAAGAATTATTAAACATGCCAAGTTTTTAGAATTATATATATAGCCCATTTTAAATATTTTATTTTACTTAATATTAATTTCAATCAATCAGATATTATATATCAAATATATATATAAACTTGTACCAAATATTATTAGAATGTACAACTAAAACCAATTTTTTCTGTTGCTGAGGTTCTGTTGATGAGGTTTAGTTCTGTTCTTCCATGAAATCCTATGGGACTTTTGTTTCTTCATACTATAATGATATCTCGTTAATACTTTTAGAAATATATTTTTAGAATTTTCCTCTTTGAATATATCGCATTTTGACATAGAAAACAATTTCGTAAATTATTTAATTTAAATATTTTATTTTATTAAGCAAATTGAGGCTTTAGATTTCAATCTCGACAGTAAATATTTAAACACACACACAAAAAAAAAAAAAAAAAAAAAAAAAAAAACTACCCTCTAAGATAAAAGACAACAGGTTCAAAGAGTGCAATTCGAAAAACAGAATTTGAAAAACTTCATTTTTGAACGAAATATTCTTATAATACGAAAAAACAAAAATCCTAAATGATACATGGAGAAGAAGAAAGCGAGATATTGGTTACCAACCTCTCTTAACATCTAAGAACGAAATTGTCTGTTAATACCTAAGGGAAAATTTCGATGACTAAAGATAAAAATAATTTTTGCGATAATGGATATTTTATATTTGCATTGCTTAAATTTGCACCATATTTGAGCAAAACAATATTATTACTGGATATTTTAAAATTATTATTTTGGAGAAAACTCTAGGAAGTACATAAAAATGTGAATATAAACTTTATACAGATAAGCATAATTTAAAATATAATTAGAAAAAAAAATGTGCAAAATTTAGCATACACATGAGTAGCACCATTCTTATATTTTTACTTACGTTTTATTATTTTATCGCTACTATTTTAAAAAAGAAACTTTCTTTAAGTCATTAATACTATAATATTATTTTTAAAAAAATCTCTTCTGAAATTGTGGTGAGAAATTAATAAAACGCATGAGAAAATATAGGAATGCTACAACCCGTTAATACATAAAAAAGAAGACAAATTTTATTGATAGTAATTAAATTAAGCAAAAATAAAGCATTAAATTATTGCCATTAACTTATTAAAACTTTTTTTTTATTTAATTTCAAATGAAAATATTACTTGTACAATGGTAATATATATAAATACATCACAATTTGCTGTAGTGACCATTTTTCAAATTTAAAATAACATTTTAATAAATATATGCGCTGTTTTGATTTTACATTGTTTAGTTAATTATCTATACTTCTTTACTATATAATATTCATTTAATAGCTAACATTTATTTTATGAGTTCTTAACACATTTGCATCATAAGAAAATATGAAAATTGGCTTTTTTCACCACACTTTTTTCTTTATCACATATATCTACAAAAGCAAGCAAATTTGAGCGTATGATACATTCAGATAATAGTAACCAGGATAATCAAGCTTAATATGCTAATAATGCAAGTCGGTTAACTTTGCACCAAATATATAAAATGTTACTGTATATTAGTCTTTAAATTTGTTTTATCATTTTATAAAGCTTTATTTGAATGTTCTAGATTAGCATACATCGCATAAACAAACACAAATCCTAAACAAATTAAAGATAAATTTTAAAAGTGGAGATAAAATTATAATACAGGTGTTTTCAGAAACCCACTTCTTAAGTTAGATTAAAAGAAAATTTTTAAGTTTATATTATTTATTTATTTCACAGCTTTGAAACTATATTTAAATTGCCTTTTGCCTCAAACGATCTATGTTACATAAAATTAACAATAACAGTGCATATTAACACACATACATACACACACACACACACACACGCACATCTATCTATCTGTCTATGTATGTGTGCGTGCGTGTGTTTGTATGTACGAGAACTTCACAGATATCCTTGCCTTACCAGAACCTTCTTTTTCAGAAAAATGCTGCCTGTCGACTGGCTCATCGAAGCGCCATTTTTGTGTTTTGCTTTCTTTTTGATAAATCAAGCTGCTCAAATTTAAGATGCAAGATAATTATTATAGAGTCAAATCACTTCATTTCAATACCTAAGAATATTTATACAGTATACTTCTTTTTTTCGCATAATTTTAAATATGAATAAAAACTTTAATCATGAGTTGTCTATCTGAATATTAATGTTTACTTTCATTTATCATAAAACTGATTTCTGGCTTCATGCTTACAGTCATATCTTGGTTTCATAAAATAAAATTCTAAAATTATTTCATTATATGGCATTCATATACTCATATATTTTTATTTTTGTCCATATACTAGTAAATACCTGTAAATATGCATTTTAAAATAAAAGTTTAAAAGTATGCTGTAAAATATTACAATTAAAAATACTATATTAAAATTATAGCCTTAATTTTAGTATAGATCACTTTAAAAAAGACACTGAATACACACACACACAAATCTTTTCATATTTCCATTTGTATTAATTAAAATAATTTTTGGGGAAAATACATAGTAAATAGGGATTAAAAAATCATTTTATTCATAGCAAGTAATGGTAAATAGAGATTACCATTAATAGAACTAGCCATAATTAAATTGCTGCTAGCCCACTGAAGGAATCCAGAAATAATATGAAAAACTTATGTGTGCCATAACTTTCCCACTGAAGGCTTGCAGCAGTAATATGCGAACTTAATGTTTTACCGCAGCTGACCCAACACTGGCCCAATAGAAATTTCCATCCCACTGTTGCATGCCAGCTGTGGGCCGTTATGTTTTTTCACTCTACTGATAGCTGCCAAAACTGGCCCATCATTGGTCTATTAACATACTTCAATCTTGCTACAAAGAAGCCATAATCATATAATTGCTGTCTCACTGAAGGCTGCCAGCTGCATGTGAAAACTGCATGTTTGCCACAAGTGACCCACTGAAGGTTCATTACAGTAATATAAAAATTTTATGGTTGCCACAAGTGGCCCAACACTGACCCTTTCACAGTATCCATCCTACTGTTGGTTGCCAGCAGTGGTTCATTATCCATGTTCGTCCTACTGCTGGTTGCCAGTAGCGACCCATCACTGGCCAACTGATTTATTTCCATCTTGCTGCAGGCTGCCATCAGTGGATCAGTTGAATGCGGCCATCTGATGGCCAGCGTAACATATTCCCTTCGGCAACGTTAACTTTTGCCACCAGTGGGCCAGCATCAGCTGCTGCTGGCAGCCACAAGTTGGCCTCAAGTTGGCCGTAATTCGTGGTTTTGCTGGGTATATATGATATATAATATCACTTCTTAAAATTATTGGTGACATTTGAATAAAAAAAAGTCGCGCAAGCTGTACCAGGTGGCCTTGTCTACCGCTTGAACTCTTGCCAAGCTTCCGAGTCACGCGGAAGACATCTAGTTTAGGAGGTTATGACACAACAAATGTGTCAAGTATCCCGTTTTTTCAAGGGAGACTTCATACCGGAAATTTTTTGTAAATGCGCTGAGCTTAGATAGCCGTCTAAAATATGTATGATGATTCCTTTTGAAAAATAATAAGGGTGATAATTCAAATTTAAAGATTAGAAAAAAATGACAGTTTTGTATCTTGAACAGTAATTCCACTTTTTGTCGTCTCTCTAAATCGTTACATTATTTAACATAAGGGTTATACGTATTTTTGATAAGATTAATTAAACTTTATCCACAGCATTCTATGCGGTAAGTACCACTGGTATATACAGGGTGTAAAGCAAAGTCTCGGACTTTTGTATCCTGTTTATGTATCACCCATGTCAGGGTGTGATTTTTACAAAGGATTTTTTAATCGAACTTTAACGAAGGCCGAAAAAAATGTGGAAAATTTCCAGACATTGAAACTAAATATCTCGGTCAATATTGGGCGCACAGAAGTTAAACATTTTCTGTTATATTTGTGATGATGAGTGTTAACTTCTACTAAAAATGACTGTAGTTGTTGACTATGGGATTGTATCAAAAATTAGTTTTTGTAATTTTCAAAAAATTGATTTTTTTAAATTTAAACATGCTAATATTATAAATGCTTACATTTTTAAAAACATTTTGCAGTTGGAAATATATGTCTGAGACCAACGGTTGAGGATATAAAAGCCTTGTCCCGAATTTACTTTGTACCCTGTATGAACAGTCACAAAAAAAAAAAAAAAAAAAAAAAAAAATCGCCCCCCCCCCCACCAATTTTCGCCGTAAATTATCGTAGAAACATGCGGCTGGTACCTATCGATCTGTAAAAACGTCTAGTTTTTAATGGTGTAGTTAGATTTTGCTTAAGGGGTTATCTACATATTAAAACAGGCATAAACTTCAATAACGACCCCTATTTTTGACCTCATATTCAGATTTCTGAGATCAATGCAGTTCGGAAAACCTACCTATTTATATACTTTAAATGAATTCTAAACAGAGTTACACGTGAAAATGTGTTAGGGGACCGTCTATACATAGAGAAAAAAATAAATCGTGATCTACCACCAAATATACATTATTTATTAATTTTCACACCGGAAAAAAAGTCCAGAAATGTTAATTATAAAATAAAAAACGTTTCTAATTCGCCGAACTTTCTGTGTTTGTTTATGAATTAAAAGATTTTTATTGGTTTCTATTTATTAAGCATTGAATAGTTAAATACGAAGAAAATTAAATACGAAGAAAATTCTCTTCATACGAAGAAAATTAAATAGCTTGAATCATATGAACCCTACAATGTTGAATTACAAAAATCTAGATACCAAGGTAAAAGAATAGTAATAATGATAATAATATCAATAGCGGTAAAAAAAAAAAAAAGTGTTTAATATTTAAGAAAAAGAATTATCTACTTCTTGTTGGGTATATTTTTGTTTTATGCAGTAAGCCCCGCATGAAAGTGTTACTATAAAAATTTTCATTTAATTTTAGGCGTACAAACCAACAATATATAATATACAAAAATATAGATAACAAGATTTAAGCTAAAATCTGAGAAGGATATTTAACACTTTCGCGACCGCGGACAAAGAACCACGTCATTGGAAATCTGAAACTCCTCCAGTGGGCGTTTCTTTCACAATTTGTGTGCTACTATATTTCTTAAGAATATTCCTTATATTCATATTTATATAAACAAAATAGTATGAATACAAATACTTTCACAAGAAAGAGTATAATAATTATGTATATTCATTTGTAAAATAAATATGGATATAGAAAACCTCGTTGTTACATAATGTAGTTTGAATGAATAACTCCCACAAGCTATCTAAAAGACAGAAACATGCGGTCGCGAAAGTGTTTAATATTCAAAAAAAGTAGATACTGTTCAAAATTATTTCTATTTTAAGTAATACGTCACGTCTTTACCCCCAGGGGGGTACCTTCTTTAGGTATTCAGGGGGAGTCACGCACCCCGGGCCCGAGTGATCTTTTTTCTCTCCTTTTATTTATTTATTTTTTATTTTATTTTATTTTAATTTTATTTATTTATTTATTTTATTTTATTTTTTTTTACCTTCTACCTTCCTCTTTTATTTCTTCTTCTTCTTTTTTTTTTTTTTTTTTTTCCCGTTAATAAGTTTTTGGCATTTTTTCTTGCTTTTTTGTCGTTAGTTTTTTTGGTGTTTTACTGCCAATCAGGTTTTGGTACTTTTTCTTGTTTATTGTTTTTGTAAAAAAATAAAAATTAAAAAAAAAAAAATAATAAAAAATTTGAAAAACTTACAAAAAAATGAAACTGCTTACCTTGCTTTACTCACCTTTTTGGTTTCTACTTACCCTGTTTATTTTCACTCACCTTTATTTTTTGGTCTTGTTCTTGTTGGTTCTACTAAAATTAGTTAATTTCTAAAACATTAACCAAGCTGAGACCGGTGTAGATGTAGCGCTGGTTATTGGGTTGGCGATTTGGTGAGGGTCTCACGGTAGTCTAGCCTTGGGAGCACACTGGGAGACTGGTGCCCTTGGTGAAGGTGAGACAACGGTGACTACTCGAACGAGAAACACCGGACTAACACGACTACCACATGTGATTCCCAATCTGGGTCGACGGTCTGGTAGCTGGTGAGTGGTTATGGGTGTCCCAGGGAGCGATTCTGAAAACCCTTTGCTTTCCGTCCGTTCAAGAAATGGGCTGACTTGTGGGACTAAGGAAACCCTCGACCCTTTTTATTTAATTTAATTATGGCGACAAACAAAGGAAATACGAATAATGCGTCTGGCTCGGGCCAAGCTATTAAAAATTCAAATGAGAAATCTTGGGCTGAAAGAATGGAAGAGTTTTCTTCCACGCTTAATGAGAGTAATGTGTTTATAAATTGCGAAGCTAGATTTTTTATAGTAAAGAAGAAAGAAGGAGATTTTTCAAAAACATCTCCCTTCTTAATACAAAAGGCACTGCAATCTATAATGGGTGATCCAAAATCAGTGAAAAAACTTAGATCAGGGGAATTATTAATAGAAGCCGAAAATAACAAGCAAGCTAACAGTTTAAAAAAGTGTACTCAATTTGCAAACATTCCTGTCACTGTTGATGTCCATAGAACACTAAATACTTGCCGTGGTGTCATTTCTGAATCTGACCTCCAGTTTATACCAGAAGCCGAAATTCTTGAAAACCTCAAAGAGCAAAAAGTTATCGGAGTCAAACGTATATCTATATTTCGCGACAATAAACCAATTCCAACTAAACACATTATCTTAACTATAAACTCCCCAAAACTCCCAACATCAATAAAAGCTGGGTACCTTGAATGCCCCGTCAGACAGTATATACCAAATCCGTTACGCTGCTTCAACTGCCAACGTTTTGGCCATTCTAAAACTTCCTGCCGTGGAAAACAGACATGTGCCCGTTGCAGTGCCATTGGCCATGATAGTCAAAATTGTGAAGCCACTGTGTGTTGTGTTAATTGTAAAAAAGATCACCCATCATATTCTAAGTCCTGTGAAAAATGGAAAATAGAAAAAGAGATTCAAACCATTAAAACAAAACAAAATATATCATACCCAGAAGCCAGAAAAATAGTAGAATCAAGAACACCCACTGTTGGTAAATCATATGCTGCTGTTACTTCCACCAAAAAAACTTGTAAAACAATAGCTACACAAACTGACTCTCTAATCAATACCAGCCCACCTGTTGAAACTGTTTCACGTAATTCTACAAAAATACCCAATACTAGCTCCCCACTCGAAACTACAGTAAACAATTCCCAAATCTTACAATCCAAACCAAATCAGTCTTCCAATTCTTCACAGTCCTCTTCATCAAAATCAAAAAATTTAAAGAAAATTCCACAAACTGCTAAAACCTTATTGTCTGAAAAAAGTCTTAACTCTATATCTCTAAAGCATTCTAATTCACCCTCTCGTTTCAATATCATCAAGAAAAAGAAACTAACAAAATTGCCCACTCCCACTACAAATAAAAATAACAAAGGAAATCTTCCAAAACAAGATGATATGATCTGCCTCCATCCTTCTGATGGGGAGGACGGTATGTCCACTGCATCAGAGGACAATGACGTGGATGTTATAATCTAAAAAAAAAAAAAAAGTATGACCAATTTCATTTCATGGAATTGCCGAGGTTTTATTAATAAACGTGATGAAATCAGAGATATCATCTCTGATTATCAACCTATATGCTTCGCTTTCCAAGAAACTTACTTAAGACAACACGATAAAGTCAAAATTCGTGGCTATACCTGTTTCAGGAAAGATTTTACACAGTCTGACCGAGCTACAGGTGGGGTAGCCCTTCTGATTTCTAATAATGTACCACACTCCAATATACCTCTAAATACGAACATTCAAGCTGTTGCCATTCAGGTACACTCTCATCTATTAATGACCATTTGCACTCTCTATCTTCCACCAAATGCATCCATAAACCAGCATGACCTCAATAGCCTTATTTCTCAACTTCCAACTCCCTTCTTAATATCTGGAGATTTCAATGGACATAATCTGCTGTGGGGAAGCCCTAATAATAACCCCCGTGGTCAAATCATTGAAAATATTATTTCTGACAACTCCTTGTGTATCTTAAATAATGGGGACAATACTTACTTTCACGAATCTACTAGGACTTTCCATGCCATCGACCTTGCCATCTGCTCTCCCAATCTATATCCATATTTTAACTTTTTCGTGAGTAACGATCTACATAGTAGTGACCACTTTCCTTTATTTTTATCTTTTTATAATTTTAATGAACATCATCCGGGTAATCCACATTATATATATGACAAGGCCAACTGGACTGCTTTCACTATTAATGCAAATATAACCCATGATATGATTGAAGGTGATATCAACAAAGCAATCACTGATGTCACCAGTTGTATAAAAAATGCAGCTAATCTTACTATTCCTAAATCTTCTGGTCGTCTCCATAAACATTCAAAGCCATGGTGGAATGATGAATGCAATATTGCAAAAAGACAGCAGCAAAAAGCCTGGGGAATTTTTAGGAGGTACCCTACTACTGCTAATTATATCACATTCAAAAAAGCAAGGGCAGCCGCAAGGAGAATTCGCAGAAAATCCCAAAAGGATTCCTGGATTAAATATGTGTCCAGCATTACCTCCAATATAAGCAGCAAACAGCTTTGGCATCGCGTTAAAAAAGCAATGGGAATTTACTCTAATCATAGTATTTCTTTTTTGAAGGATAATGGCCAAACGACCACTTCAGTGAAAAATATTGCAGATACCATTGGTAGAACTTTATCTAATGTCTCTAGCTCGAACTCCTACTGCGAACCTTTTCTCTCTTATAAATACAGTTCTGAACATTCAACAATAAATTTTAGGTCCTGCTCATCACAAGATTACAATAGCCCATTTACTGAAAATGAATTAAACAATAGTTTGAAACATAGTCATAACTCTGCCCCTGGTCCTGATGGCATTACTTACCTCATGATTAAACACTTATCGATCCAGTCTCTTAAAAATCTCCTACATCTTTATAATAGAATCTGGACCGAAAATACTTTTCCTATTGCTTGGCATGATGCCATTATCATTCCTTTTCCTAAGCCCGGCAAAGATGCAACCGATCCAAAAAACTACAGGCCAATTGCTTTGACTAGCTGCTTATGTAAACTACTCGAGAAAATGGTTAATACTAGGCTGGTTTATATTCTTGAAAAGAAAAGATTAATCTCCCCATGGCAAAGTGGTTTTAGGCGTGGCCGCTCTACTATTGACAATATTTTACTTCTAGAGACAAATATTCGGAAAGCTAATGTTAGACGTAACCATTTGGTGTCAATCTTTTTTGATATGGAAAAGGCATATGACAGGACATGGCGCCATGGCATTTTAAAGGATCTATTTAATTTGGACTTTCGTGGTAACCTTCCCATTTTTATTAAAAATTTTCTGAGAGTCAGACGCTTCCAAGTTCGAATTGGTTCAGTTTATTCAGACTTTTACTTTCAGGACGAAGGTGTACCTCAAGGCAGTGTCTTGAGTGTTACACTCTTCTCTTTAAAAATCAATGATATATTAAAACAACTTCCACAAGCTGTTCACGGCTGTCTCTATGTTGATGACCTGCAGATTTCTTGCCAGGGAAATGATATGCGTTTCATTGAACGACAGCTACAACTTGCTGTTAAAAACATTCTTAAATGGACTAATAAAAATGGTTTTACCTTTTCCAGTGACAAAACACAGTGTGTGCATTTTTGCCGCAAACGTGGTCTTCATCCTGATCCACAAATTTTTATTAATGACCTACCTATTTCGGTAATTGACTCTGCCCGTTTTTTGGGCGTTATTTTTGACAAAAAACTCAATTTTAAAGACCATATTTCTTATTTAAGGACGAAATGTGAAAGAATTTTAAATATTTTAAAAGTACTTGCAAACACATCTTGGGGTGCTGATCGCATTTCTCTGCTCAAAATCTACCGCTCCTTAATTCGTTCAAAATTAGACTATGCCTGTGAAATTTATGGGTCTGCTCCTAATTCTTACCTTAAAAAACTTGACACAGTTCATCACAGTGCACTTAGGATCTGCTCAGGGTCCTTTCGAACTTCTCCAGTCGTCAGTTTATATGCTGACTGTGTAGAGCCTCCCCTTTATAATATTAGACAGCAGTTATCTTTACAACTGTACCACAGGATACTTTCTCATCCTAATCATCCAATTCATCCTCATATCAATAACTGTACTGACAATCTTTTTTCAAACCGTCCATCTTGCATCCCACATTTTGGTCTACGAATCAAGAATAATCTTGCCAGCATCCCTCATCTTCATACCAAAATTCGTCCAAGGGGTCTTTTAAATATGACTCCGTGGAACTTCCAGGGTATTTCATGTCTTCATCCTTTCAAAGGTTTTGACAAAGGTAACACTGATGCCTCTATCTTTCAGACCCTCTACAAAGCTCATCGGAGCAATTATAAAGACTATACCGAAATTTTTACTGACGGTTCTAAAACAAGCAATAGGGTTGGTTGTGCGATTATCTCTGACAATACTACTCTAAGCTATGAACTTCCTAACGCTTTTTCTATTTTCTCTGCTGAGTTTTTAGCTATTGAAGTTGCCCTTAATTTTATTTCATCTCATCCAAATCGTAAATTCATTATATATACAGACTCAAAGAGTGTTCTTGATTCTCTTTCATCTACCTCTTGTAATCCATCTTTCACTTCAATTTTAAAAACTTACCATGACCTTCTGAGAAAGGGATTCGACATCTTGTTCTGCTGGATTCCTGGTCATGTTGGCATCAAAGGCAATGAAGCAGCAGACAGAGCCGCAAGGCAGGCTTCTATTCTTTTAAACTGTCCTATACCTTATGATGACATTAAGCACACACTAAAAAGTATTTTCAGAAATAATTGGCAAAGGGAGTGGAATAATCAGCAAAATAATAAATTACTTGAAATAAAACCTCAAATTGCAGTCTGGCCTACACTGAGTCCTAGAAAACATGACGTCATAATTACTCGTTTAAGAATTGGGCATTCAAGGATCACTCATAAATATTTACTTCTTGGACAACAGGAACCTGACTGTCCAAAGTGTCATTTCTGTGTGCTTACAATTCGCCATTTGTTTACTGACTGTCCTTGTCTTCGTCATCTGTATAGAAATTATTTTAATTCATCTTCACCCAATCTGACAAGCCTTTTAGGTGCAAATCCTCATTATAACTTGACAAATTTTTTGAAAGAGGCTGGTTTTTACTTCGACATCTGATTTTATTCTTTACAATGTTCATCCCATTTTACATCTGTTTTTTATTGTATACACTGTTTTTATTGTTTTCGATTTTATCTTGTTTGTAGTTTTGCTTGTTTTTTCTACTGTGTTTTTTTAATGACATTCTGGATGGGTAAACCCATCCAGAAGATTCTTTTTGTTTTACCTATTTGTTTGGCGCAGAATGTCCTACTTTGGACCTTGCGCCAAAAAAAGCCATTCAACCAACCAACCAACGTCACGTCTTTATACGTGACACAAAATTAAAACTTAGATGTCACGTATAAACTTAGCATTAAAAGTAACAACACATATTACTTTGTTTTAAATTCTTTTTTCATAATAAATCTGACGCCAGTTTTACGCCGTGAGAAGAATAATCGAAAATAAATAATATTGCGCTTTGTTTCAATAATAAATTTAAAAACTTAAAAAAAAAAAAAAAAATAAGTAAATTAAATAAAATATTTTCCACTATATTATTTAGTATTAAAAAAACATTTAATAAAAATTTAATATTTTATTACGAATGCGAAAATGTCGCAACAAGATTAAAACGGAAAATTTGTTTTAAAAAATCTGGTAAATTATAAATATTAATTATATTAATTCAAAAAAAGGAAAAAAAGTATTGTTTACTGCGTATCCTCGTCTTACCGCTTTTTCTAAGTCATAACATTTAACTTGAGGTGCACGAATCCTAGAATATTCAAGTAAAAAAAAAAAACGACAACTGGGATAAAACAGAATTTTACCAGTGAGAATCTAGAAAACGTTATGTAATAATTAAGAACAAAGACTTAACATTTCAGAGAGTAAACTTCTTTTTGCAACGGAAGCCACGCCTTTACACAATTTTTTTTAACTTTACATTATGAAACAAAATTATTTTACATACTTCGAATTAAATCATTTAAATTTTGTCTTCAGCATTCAATGTAGTAAATGCCATTGACATTTATGCATACTAGTGTCACATATAGATTCATATACGAAATAGCAAACTAGTTTTTGTAATAATGTTTCCGCAATATAGAGGCGGGGCTTCATTTCTTTTGCAATTCTTTCCCAATCTTTCGCCTGCATTGCGATAATTTTATAAAAAAAATAAGCCAATCTGTATAATAAACATCGAAATGTTCCTTAGAAAACAATTAGAATAACATAAAGGTAAATCAAAATAGTTTTTCGTCAAAATGTATACAGATAATGACTCACAGAGGATACAAATTATAAAAAGTAACAGCCCCCTAAAAACAGTAAAAGAGGAAATATCACTGTAACTCAAAAAATAATGTTAGGAACGAGCTGTAAATTTGGAAACCCATGTTTTTGATGAAGCCCGTTCTATTCATGCAAAAATTAACCTAGGTCATAATTCATAATTTTTTCAAATATGAAATTATTAATAATTTTCATATTTCAAAAAAAAAAAAAAAAAAAATATATATATATATATATATATATATATATATATATATATATATATCAAAAATATACATGGAATATGTTTGGGTCACTTCATTCTATCATATAAAAAAAAACAGAATTTGAATATCATAATTATTTTGGAAGATGTGAATTAATGTTTGTCACATTCATTTAACATTAGCGCCCTCATATTTTGACAGATCATAACTCTGTGAAGAATTGAGCAAAATATATAAACTATACCATTTTCCGCTATGATTTGGTCCAAAGATTTCAAATAAATTATAAAAAATGGGGGTTACCATTAAAAAAAATGAAGTTGATGCCATTTTTAATATGTAGACGACCCCTTAAGTAAAATCTAACTATACCATTATAAACTAGACGTTATTAAAAATTGATTGGTACCTACCACATGTTTCTACGACAACTTATGGCGAAAATAGGTGGAGGGGGGGGGGGTTGTGTGTGACTGTACATATATATGCCGATGCATATATATGTACAAAGTGTTTGTACCCTTTAAAGTGTTTAACACGAATACTAAAAATCAATTTTTACTTTAAAAATGATTTTGCGTATTGATGGTTGCTTTAGAGCAATGGCTAATGGAAGGGTTTGTATTTAACCCTTTCCGGCGCAAGACAATTCGGATGATCTAAATTATACTGCCACCGGAATTCATGAACTAAATTAAACTAAAAGAAATTTTACGGTTTAAAAAAAAACGGCCTTTTCTGATATGTTAAAAGCGTAAGTTTTTTCTAAAAAAATTCTGGGATGAATTTTTGCAGTTGGGAAGTGAAATTAAATGGTATAAATTATATACCACCGCCCCTGAAAGAGTTAATAAATAAATAAATAAAATAAAAAGTACTTTTAGGTGTCCGGCAAGCAATGTGTTAAAGCCACTATACCAAACACAATTAGTGCAAATATTAAGGGGCCAAACGCATCAAGGATATTGAGAATTTTATGGCGAATCATGACCAGAAACGTCATGAAAAAATGGTAGTAGTGCTATAAAAAGTTACGGATCTATTATTTTGTAAGGATTCTTCCTTCTTCCACAGCTTTTCTCTAACAATGAAATTATTCTTAAATTTATAACCCTATTTTTTGACAAAAATTGCTATGTAAAATTAGAAATGTAAAAATTTAAAACCTTACTTACTTACTACGAACACAAAACAGAGATTTCCATAAACATTCATTATCCCCACTTTTATTTTTTTTTATATTAAAAATTGTATCATAGATGATATCGGTAGTACTATTTAATTAACAGTAAATTTTCACTAAATATAAAAATTTTTTAGAAAATGAAACTTTCTAGTAGTTGAAATAACTTGTATTAAAGTAAAGTAAGTTAAAAGAAAAAAAATGTCGAAAATTTTAAATCATGGGCTAAATTTTAAAATTAAATAAAATAAAGATAACTGTTAAAAATTTTTAGAGCAAAAGAAAAAGAGAAATTTTGTAAAAATGAACTTGATAATAAATAGTTATTATCTGAAGAGAAAAAAAAAAAAAAAAAAAAAAAAAAAAAAAAAATCATTCCTTAATTAATTCATTAAAGCAAGAAAGAAAAAACAGATTTTATATTAAATATTCTTGCGTGTAATTTTTAAGGTAATTTGATTATTCATATATATATAATCACGTTTCTCTTTCGTAAATTTGTTTCAAAAGAATCATAACCTTAAGCTTTGGATAATAAATTAAATTTTCCGTACTTTATTATTAAACTTGAATAACTTTCTGCTTACGAAATTCTGACTTGGTTAAAACAACTTCTTTCAGCTCTTTCGAGAAATTTAATCTAGTTCATGTTTTGCTACGACAACATTCTTTTTAGATTTGCCTCGACAAATTTAATTAAAATTTAACATTTATGTAGATATAAATGGGCATTATTGTAAAGTATGAATGTAATGTAAAAGTAGTTTTTAAACGTAAAATTTAGTTGATAATTAAAAAGAAAAGATTTTTATTTATACATTTTATGATTTAAAAAATAAAAGATGATTTTTCTTTAATCAAACATTTTTACTCTCCTTTCTCCTGCTTTTTTCTTTTGTTCATACCGCACACCGACAAGAGAAGTGTCACAACTCAAAAATGCTTTATTTAAGAAAAATCAGTTTAAAAATAGCGATAACACAACGACTAGCAATATAATAACACTGACGCAACTTCCTCTCAGAAGGATAATTTTCGAGATAGGGATGTGAAACATTTTGTGCACGTTGAGGTACTTCATACACATATTTTAATCATATAAACACAAAATTGCCATTTTTTTTCAGTTGTGTCTCTTTTCTTGCTTGTGTTCAATACGGTATTTATTATTATTATTTTTAATTTAAACGTGTCAAACAACTACTGGCGGCAATAAAGCGTCTGCAGAGCCACCTATGCGGAAAAACCTCGGAAATTAAAGGAATCCTGATATGAACAACAAAGTAAGTTTTTTCGTAAGTAAAGAATATTTTTATAAGAAACTATGTGAACTATAATATTGCAGATTTGTTTACTGTTCCATCAATGGAGAGTTCAAGATAAACGTATAAGATAAATCAGCTGTATAATCTTGGCAAATTTTGTGATTTTCTAATTTTGAATTTACAGTATAACAATTTTTCTAATATAATTGTATTAATTTATTTCTTAAAATATAAATCTATAATTTGATAAGTAATAAATAGCTGGAATTCAACTATTTAAAACGTCAGACATTATTTTTTGGGGCGGATCCCTTAGATATCTTGTGGGAGGGTGCACCCAAGTTGTTAACTCCGTCACTGGATGACAACTTCGTGGCAGCGAGAGGAATCAGAAGGCATGTATTGTGCGATAAAAAATAAAACTTTAAATAAATAGCATAATTTGCAAACGCATGCAAATTTTACTTCAAGTCAAATTTCCTCAAGTCCATTTATCAGACATGAGAAAAAAAACAAGAAAAAGGAAAATTTTGGCATGAGTACATAAATAATGTTTCATGCTTGAAAGAAACATAGCTGCAGTATGCTTGATTAGCGTTTTCTTTTCTTCATCTCAATGAAAAGCTTTTTTTTTTGTGCGTGCGTGTGTGTGTGTGTGTGTGTGTGTGTGTGTGTGTGTGTGTGTGTGTGTGTGTGTGTGATCAAACCAATTCTTTTGTTCAGAAGGCAGCTACAACCGTTCATTTTTATTTTATTTTATTTCATTTTGTGTTATCTTATTTTGTATATGTGTGTATATGTTTAATTATGTTATGGCTCACCTAAAATAGAAAATTATAATAATGTATTTCACCACTTTATTGGCGCAGTTACTAATATATCGAAATTATATAAACCAACATTTTGACAACAAAAATCAGTTATTTTTTACGAGTTGATGTACAAAAAAGCCTAAGTCGTTTATGTTCATTATACGCAGTATTACTTCGTCAGTAATACTGATAATTTTGAAATTTATAACTGATTTTCTTTTATTTGATGTGCTCACTTAAAACTCTATGATTACATAATTAATTTTAATTAATTTTCCTTTTGTCAAATTATAATTTACATGCTTAAAAATTTGCACAATATTTTTTACAGTCTTATAGTGTAATATAATATTCCACGCCTGAACATCAGCTGAATTTTATGTTAGTTTTGTAGCTTTGCTTGGTATTCTGTAATCAAAATATCATTTTTGAACTAAACATGTATCCCACATCAGAAAAAATTATTGAGTTTTTAAAGTAATGTTATCTAATATATGTATATGATATATTTGTGCCAGAATTAAACCACTCTCACTGTAAAGCTTTATATAAATTGAATAAACTAATTTTTCTGAAAATATATCTTGCATTACAATATTTCTTCTATTTTGTATCATAGGTAAATCTGAAGTGTTGGCATAAAAACAACAACAACAAGTCACTTTGGGAGTTTAATTCAAATATTTTTAGCTTCTAAAATCAAAATTTTTATTCTTAAGACACCATAATCATTAAATATTAATTATAATGGGAATTAAAATATACATTTCAGCAAGAAAAAAGTTCGATTCCATTCATTTATATGAATAGCATTATGGTAATACCCTGTAAATGTAAGGTCAGTCACACACAGAGATATTTACGTTTACACCAACATTTTCTAACGATAAACGTTATCCAATTTAATCACAAAATCTCCTATAAATGTACAATAAATATTTTTACATGGAAATAGTGGTAGGAAATATTATTTTTTGGTGTGACTGGCATTACTTTCTGCCATAGAATTACCAATTACCAATGTTTAAAAAAAAAAAACTTAAAGCAATAATAAAATAATAAATAAATAGTCTTTATATTAATCATTTATACATTATTATATTTGAAATTTCAATATATATAATGAATAGACCTTTAAATATCTAAAATGATTCTTCAAAAATATCGTATAAGTAATGATAAACATTAGCCATACACAAACAATACTTGAAAATAAATAATAAAAGAAAAAAAAATGACAGTCGTGATAGATTACCTGAAAAACAAATTGTTAGATATTTTATTCTTCTCAAACAAACTAATAAACTTTAAAAATGTATCGTCTTTCAAAATAATGAATATCCTGTCGAAAACAACATTTTAAGCCTTAGAGATGTAGCAATGGGGTGTCAAATAAAGTTTTTCTCATGAAACATTTTATTTCCAATAGTTAAGTGACATCGGTAGTATTTTCACTTTATTCTGAAATCTTTGTAACATTTCATTATTAGAAATTCTTTTAAAGGTATTGGAAACGGATTTATTTTCCGACAATGTACATGAGAAAAACTTAACAGGGAGAAAAGCAGTCTAAGAATATGGAGAATAATAGAATTATTTAAGAAAAAACTTGCATTATGTAATTTTAATAATAATATTTTTTTTTCTTTCTTTCTCGGAAATTTAAGTCTGTATCCTTTCTAAGACATAGTACGTTAAAGGAAAAATTCAACACTTGGCATTGTTAGTAAAATATAAATATAGAAAGTAGTCAAAAGGCGTATGTATTAGAGATGAGACGGGCTCAGCCCGAGCCCGATCGGGCTCAAATCTTACGCAAGTTTTCGGGCTCCGGGCGGGCTCGGATTCAAGGTAAAAGTTCCGTTTTTATTTTTCACTAACTGGAAAATGTAATAAAAAAAAAAAAAAAAAAAGAAAAGAAAAAGAAAAAAGAAAGAAATAAAAAAAAAAGAAGTTTTATTCATTTTGGAGAGCACTTTTAGTGATGTCATAATAGTCATGATAGATTATAAATCACAAAATAATCTTGAAAACCTTAGTAGCTTTGACTTTCTTTTTTCTAAATAGAACTTTTTTTTCAACGGGACGCATATTATGTCATAGTGTTATACAGTAGTCCTTCCTCCTTCGTTATATTGGGCCTCATTGTATCACTCATTCGGATAAATATTTTTTTTCCCCCGATAGGCGCGTTATGAACAATGGGCTGCACTATAAATATATATTATATAAATATATACATGTATACAAAGACACAGACATTATAAATTGTTATAATAACATTTATAGTTATTTAAATTGAGGATTTGTAATAAGAAAATTAATTTGAAAATGAAAACGGTATTTAATTTTACTATTGTGAATGCGTTGCATAGCGTACCACTTTCAACATCGGGCTCGGGCGGGCTTGGGCTCTGATCCCACAAAATTTTTCGGGCTCGGGCGAGCTCAGTTCAAAAATGTTTCGGGCCCGGGCGGGCTCGGATTGCTAAAATAGAGCCCGAACTCACCTCTAGTATGTATACGCGTTTAAAACAATGCATACTAACAGTAGTTTCATTGTATTTTTATATACTATTATTATTAAATATACTTTAGTATCGTATGTGTATTTTGCTCTCGTAGAGATAGAAGGCGCTTTTGCACCAAACGAAGGTAAATTCCTTCACAATTCACTGTATTTTCTTAAAATTTTAAGATGCTTTTAAGATGCAAAATTAATGGTATTAAATAAGCATTTGACAAGCATATACAAGCGTTGGTAAATAGGCATATTATTAATCAAATTACGCCCATCAAGTTTTAAAGATGATATCTAATTTACACAATTAGCCATTTTTTTTTCATATTATATATATATATATATATGGTTTCTTTAAATATGAGTATTTCCATATATCTATATATTAATTTGAAACATGTTTTTGTCTGTATCCACTATATTGAGAGAACTACTTGGTGTAAAAATTTGGTTGAGGTGTCTAAAAAAAGGTCTTGGTCTGTAGATGTGCTATGAAAAGAGAAAAATATAAAAAAGTCGAACGGCTTCCCCCCGGGGGGAAAACGGGTTAAAAGCACGTTTACGAGCTTAACTAAGCTCCAAATTACTTCACGGTGAAGAAATTGTACATATGGGGACTAGAGTCGAATACTAAAAAATCACTTTCTGCGAATTTGGAATTTTCGATTCTAAAAAAAAAGGGGGGGGGGGAGGGAGAAAGTCGATTTGGAGGGGAGGGAAAGGGGGGGAATTAGTTTGAGAGGGAAATCCATTCTAGACCCACACATGTAGCACCTCATTTTAAAGGTCTTGAAATTTCATGTCGATTGAGTATGTTCGTATACAATATAGTGCGACCCCTGGTGGTGAAAAATGGAACTAGGAGATTTTGATGTAGACCCTATCATGTTACATCTTATTTTAAAGGTCTTGGTATTTCCTGACCGTTGGTGATGTTCGTACAGAACACACTGCGCCCCCTGGTGGTGGAAAGTGCAACTAAAAGATTTTACAGTTGACACCACCATGTGACACCTTATTTAAAAGGTCTTGGAAATCCAAGGCGATTGGTGATAGAGGTCTTGAAATTTCATGTTGATTGGGGATGTTTGTATACAATATAGTGCGCCCCTGGTGGTGAAAAATGGAACTAGGTGATTTTGTAGTAGACCCTATATCATGTTATATCTTATTTTAAAGGTCTTGGTATTTCCTGACCGTTGGTGATGTTCGTATAGAACACGCTGTGCCCCTTGGCGGGAGAAAGTGCAACTAAAGGATTTTGCAGTTGACACCACCATGGGACACCTTATTTGAAAGGTCTTGGAAATTCAAGGTGATTGGTGATGTTCGTATGCAACATACTGCGCCCCCTAGTGGAGGAAAGTGAATTTTGCAGTGCGTGCGTAGCATGCCTGCTATACGGTGCCGCAGCCACAGGCGGCGGAAACACGATTCAGAGGTTCGTTCGGTTCAAGATTAATTTTTAAGAATTTTTTCATGTTATTAGCGACCCGCATATACGCTGCCACAGGCACCGGGGTCACGAGCCCGAGTTCCGTTCGGTTTGAGGTAATTTTTTTGCTAGATATGATTATTTGTTTCGCGATGCTTTTATTTAAAAATAGAAATTCAAACAAAATAGAGTTAAAGATATTAAATCATACAAAATTAAAGTTCATTTAATGTTATTATCATGGGCCCGGGCACCGCCGGTCGGGTTCGTTTGGTTCCAGGTTAACTTTTGGGAATTTTTTCATGTTATTAGCGGTCCGTGTATGCGCTGCCGCAGGCACCGGGGTCACAAGGCAGAGTTTCATTCGGTTCGAGGTAATTTTTTTTGTTACAGCAGATATTTTTTTATTTATTTATTTTTTTGCGATGCTATGCTTTTATTTAAAAATAGAAATTCAAACATAATCGAGTTAAAGATATGAAATCATACAAATTTAAGGTTCATTTAAGGTTATTATCATGGGCCCGGGCAACGCCGGTCGGGTTCGTTTGATTCCAGATTAATTTTTGGGGATTTTTATGTTATTAGTGGCCGGCTTATGCACTGCCGCAGGCACCGGGGTCACAAGGCAGAGTTTTGTTCGGTTCAAGGTAATTTTTTGTTACACCTGATTATTTTTTTCGCGATGCTTTTATTTAAAAATAGAAATTCAAACAAAATCGAGTTTAGGATTTAAAATCATACAAATTTAAGGTTCATTTAAGGTTATTATCATAGGCCCGGACAACGCCGGGCGGGTCAGCTAACATGTAGTCATAGTATTAAACGAAATAGAAAATAAAAGATAGCAACTGTTTATTTGGAGTCAGTTTGACGTCACCATTGACAGTACTTTGTAGACAGTGGTGTCGTATATAGTATTTCTATTTATAAGCATTTTTTCGAATTTATTTTTTTAAAGTGAAATGTCGTAAATTATATTAGATGTTTTAACTTGAAATACATTTAAATAATGATGCGACGATTTTTGAAACATTACGGTCAATAAAGTGACCGTCGAATTCGATGGGTTCCAGCTAGTATATATATATTTGAAAACAAATTTAAGTAAATTTAAAATAGGAATATAATTGCCATATCTTTTTTTTTTAACCTTTTATCTACTTCATTAAGAAACAGACAAAATATGTATTTGAAGTGCATTTTTCTTTTTTTTTTTTTTCTTTTTTTTTTTTAGTTACATAAGAGTATTTCTTAAAGATATATGCAATAAAATTTATGCATATCATCTCATCGTAGTAATTAATGAGGATTTTTTGAGGTTATACTTTAGAGTGCCTTTGATACACACAGATCGAAAAAAATATTATGACCTTAAAAAAGTGTAAAAAAAGTATTCACTTTTTATGTTCCTTATATTTTTTCTAAAACACGATTCTCGAGGTAATACACGAATTATAACACACGTAATTATCGTTTAGAATGCCAAGCAAAAGCATCAAGATCACTCTATAAAATCCTTTTTTAGAATAAAAACGGCTACAGGTTGCGTCTAGTGACATGTAGTGAGATTAAAGATGGGAATATACATTTTGTTTTTATAAATGCCTTTGACAATTCTTCCACAAATTCGATTTTATACACTTTTTAAACTAGTGGTACTTTAAAGTACTTTCAGTAGAAAAGGGGTTAAAACTCAGATTATCTCAATTAACGTAATTTACGACTGGTATTTTAAAATATTTAGATGTAAAGTTTATTTTAAAAAATATAAAATCCCTCTAAATGTCCCTTTATATTTTCCAAAAATATTTGTATCTCGTTTATTGATGCCACTGTACTTTTTATTTAATTATTTAATTATTTTTATTTTATTTTATTTATCTGTTTATTTTTGTTGTTCATGAAATTACTATCCGATTAATAAACATACAACTTTCAAAAAAGACGCAATTAGCCAAAAAGTTTTTTTTTTTTTTTTTAATTAATTTTAAGATTGAAATTAAGATATATTTGTCCACTCATCATAAAAGTAATATGTCGTATCTGAGTATTTTTTTTTTAAATAAATTGTTAAGAGTTTTTTTTTTTTTCTTAAATTTGCATCTTTAAAACTTTTTTTTAGTTTCCTGTAATTCAGAATACTTCAGAAAATCGGATGTACTTGACGTAAATAAGCAAATTTTTAACCATGAAAGGGAAAAAAAAGTTAATTTATTTTCTAGTAATATAAAAATAAATTGCTGATATGTCAAAAAAAAAAAAATTCTTTCTGCATTTTCTGAAAAACTTGCATTTTGAGTTGCGTCGGTCTTCAAATAAGAAATAACATCCACATTCTGGTAAAGTTTCGGGTAAAAAACTTCGTAGCATATGGTATTTAAATTTTTAAATAATCGTCATAGACGGATTTGAAGGAGAAAAGGGACTGAATGGGTGTACTTTACGTCCTACTAGTGCTACGCTAAGGGCAATTGAAAGAGAATAAGGAAAAATATAATAGTTTTCAAGAAAATTAAGACCGTTCCACTTATTCGAAACTTCGATTTTACGAGATACTACTGCGCTGCATTTTCAGCTATTGTATTGCATCTTTTTTTTTTCTATAACTATACTAGTTATACATATTTTGTAATTGCAAATATACTCTATAACAAAAAAAAGTGACGAACCAAGAAGGAGTAATCAGAGCCTGATTAAGGGGGAAGCACACATTATCTCCGCTCTCACCATAATATTTTTACAATTATTTTTTACTTCATATCATAGAAATTCCACGCTTTGACGAGGAAATATTTTTTATAAAAGATGAACGGTGTAAAACAATCCAATTTACTCACCGTTATTAGACACCAGAATTCTTTAAAATAATTTTTAATGAGAATTTTCTGCTTATTATAGGAGAAAAGTATTAGTTAAAAAATAACGGTGTAAGTATAAATAATGTGTGCTTCCCCCTTAATCAGGCTCTGAGAGTAATGCAAACTGGACACAAATTGACATACATACAAGTTTTGATGGAATCAAGCACCAATTCATCATTATCGTCGATCCTACGTGCAACTGGTACTTCAGTGACTTCAAATACCCTTAATAGGCGGTTCAGTGGGGTTGAGCTCAGTCCTCGGCCCAAACCTGAATTTAATTAAATAATTTTTTTATCTATAAAATCTATAAATTTCACTTGGAAGAACACTAGTTCTCAAAATATGAAACACAAACGCAGGCTTGACTTTAAATTTAGTTAAACACTATTGCTTTTTTTTTTTTTAATACTCCAATAATAAAAATAATAAAACATGACTTGTCCTCTGAACATGAATTTGAAGTTGAAATAATGAATGTTTGCAAATTTTAAAATATTAATAGAAAGTGGCCTATATATGTATAATGCCATTCTAAGTAATTTTAACAAACCTCTATAAAATCTTTAATTTTCAACCCACTATAGAGATATGTCCAATTTGTTGGACATAGTCACCATTTATAGCCAATTTTTAACTTTAGTCAAAATAAGTTTAAAACTCGCGGTTTTAGGAAAAGCGTACATACGATCCAATTAAAAAAAAAAAAGTTGTTTATAATCTAGTATGATTTAAAAGTTGGGCGATTATTAGCTTGCAGATTTTATCTAAAAGAACTTGGAAAATAAATGTTTCCCAGCTCGCAATATCAGTGCAAAAAGTGGCTTGAAACAACATTTTAATTAACTTTAAAAATCGATTTAACAGATTTTCGTTAAATGTAACATAAAACAATCCCGACTAAATCATTGTTCTAATAATAATAATAAAAAGAAACGCATTCAAAGAGCTCTTTCCGCTTAAAAGATATAATGCTACAAACAGACAAAGACTTTGAACTTTTAACATCCCTTTTTTTGGTCGGGATATAAAAACTGAACTTCTCAGATACGGTACAAGTAACAAAAAAAGACTATTTTTATCAATATATAGTGTATATTAATATTTATTAATTTATTTAATTTACATATATTTAAAAAAAATAAATAAATAAAATTTTAAAATATTCTATTGAATTAGTTAAATCAGAAATTGCTTATTCTTAAAATTTCGTTTCAATAATAGTAATTATCGGAATTTTTCGCATTTTTGAAGTAGTAAGTATTTATATTTAGTTTAAATGCACGTACCTAAATTAAAAGTTTTTACCAAGTCAAACGTAGAAAAAAAAAAAAATGTTGTGAAGAAAAAGTGAACATAGACAATAATCAAATATTCATATTTTGTAATTTAAGTAATATTAGAATCATTTAAAATTAAACAATTATTTGTGCATAAATTCTGTATCTTATGAATATGGTACCATGTTATAAATGATTCGTTTCCTCTTTCCAGTTTTATTATTTAATAGATAATTAGATAAAGTTATTTATATGAGGAAACAGTGTTTCTTTCAACTTTAAAATCAAAGATCTTAAAAAAAAAAAAAAAAAAAAATACGAAAGAGATAAAGAAAACAAAAAATTTCAATTGTGAGTAATTTTGACGAATTTTTTTTTTTACAAACGATAATCCAATGATTTTCAAGTAAGTGACATCAACAAAAATTGTTCCAAAAAAAAAAAAATAAATAAATAAATAAAATAAAAAGACGACCGAAAATAGATTAAATAACGAAAATTAATAGCGACGATCAATATCCGTATGAATAAATTTTTTTGCGTTTATTTTAAAATACACTGATGGAAAAAAAATCCCAACACCAAGAAAAAATTATTGTACAGTAATGAAATTTCAGCAATACATTTGTCTAAGTAACATATTTAATTGATTAAAGTTTCAAGATCACAGGTAGAGCCATTGGCGAGAAGAGCCATTTCAAATGCGAAATGTTGGTACATTAGTAACTGGTGTAACCGCCAGAATTTTGAATGCAAGCATGCAAACGTGCATGCATTGTGTCGTACAGGTGTCGGATATCAGTTTGTGGGATGGAGTTCCATGCCTGTTGCACTTGGGCGGTCAATGCAAGGACGGTTAGTGCTGGTTGTGAATGACGCTGGCGTTGTCGTCCAACGATGTCCCATACGTGCTCGATTGGAGAAAGATCTGGTGATCTAGCAGGCCAAGGCAACATGTCGACACTCTGTAGAGCATGTTGGGTTACAACAGCTGTATGAGGGCGAGCGTTATCCTGTTGGAAAACACCCCTTGAATGCTGTTCATGAATGGCAGCACAACAGGTTGTATCACTAGTCTGACGTAAAAATTTGCAGTCAGGGTGCGTGGGATAACCAGGAGAGTGCTCCTGCTGTCATACGAAATTGCTCCCCAAACCATAACTCCAGGAGTAGGCCCTGTGTGTCTAGGCCGCAGACAGGTCGCTAGCAGGCATTCACCTGGCCTCCTTCTAACCAACACACGGCTATCATTGCGACCAAGGCAGAACCGGCTTTCATCAAAAAACACAACAGATCTCCACTCCGTCCTCCAATGAGCTCTAGCTTGGCACCACTCACGTCGCAAACGGCAGTGGTTTGGAGTCAGTGAAATGCACGCTACAGGGCGTCTGGCTCGGAGCTGTCCTTGAAGTAACCGATTTGTAACAGTTCGTTGTGTCACTGTGGTGCCAACTGCAGCTCGAATTTCAGCTGCAGACGCAGTACGATTAGCCACAGCCATACGCCGAACACGGCGGTCTTCCCTCTCAGTAGTGCCACGTGGCCGCCCGGAACCCGGTCTTCTTGAGGTAGTACCTTCCCTTGACCATTGCTGCCAACACTCATGCACAGTGGATACATTCCTGCCAAGTCTTTCTGTAATATCGCGGAAAGAAAACCCACCTTCTCGTAGCCCTACTACACGACCTCGTTCAAACTCAGTGAGCTGTTGATAATGGCTTCTTCGTCTTCTTAGAGGCATCCTTGACTAACATTAACCCACTACGTCAAATCTCAACTGTAAATAACGATCACGAACCTTACAGCGCTTATTTAAAGCAAACCTCATTTGCATGTTCATAGTGTCGCTACAAGCGCCACACTTATGCGCGTAGCTCGAAATTTGAATCGACGTCATCTTTCAGATATATAAACACGCCTACCAAGTTTCGTTTATCTAGCACAGCTCCTTCCTGGTGTTGGGATTTTTTTTCATCAGTGTATGTTTTTTTTTTTTTTTTTTTTTTTAATTAATAGCAGTGATTAATATATAACTATACATGCATTTCATTTTTGAGTATTTATTTTATATTCAACAAATACAGATTTATTACCTATATATAATATATGTTGAATTAAAATTGAGTAGAATAGTTTTACAAATACTAGTTCAGAAATCGAAATTAAAATGAGATATATATATTAACCTTTAAGTGATGAAATTTTCTTTCACTAAGTCCTGTGTTCAGCGTTTCTAATGCTGCCTTTTACTATGCTGTTATCTATTTGTTAGAGTCACACTTAGAAAAAAAAAACTTGGATGTTGCCAACAGGTTTTTAGAAATTGCCAATGTCCAAAAGTACAACACTCTCCCATATATGGGACTTTTTGCGTGCCACAGACGCCGTCATAGATTGTGGAGATGAAGAGAACTTCAACTTGCAGAAATTCTTTCAGACAATATTACATCAAATGAATCAGACTGCCTTTTGTTTGCTGCAATAGATTATGCAATCGAACCACATTCATTCTAAAATATGTGCGCTGAATCCATTAATTCCAGAAGCAGATGCAGCTCTGATCATCGGAAGGGAAATTCTGATGTGTGAAAGAGGTTTGTTTATACCAGCCTCAATAACTTCTGACAAGAATGGTTGCTGCAAAGTTTGGGTATCGAACTGCTCTCGAGGAACCCAGATAATACCGAAAGGTATGAAAATAGGCTGCATGACGACAATAACAAATGATCCGATCAATTCGCGCACTGATAAGGACGAAAAAGAGACTAAGTGACACAGGTCCAGGAAGCGATTCAGTCGGGAAAAAGCTTACAAAAATTCTGGATCCTGAGCTAACTGCCGCTGAAAAAAACGACTTCAACATAAAAATTAAGAAGGCAAGATGTAATACTGTGATGAACAAGATAGACACGGGTGACAGTGTTCCAATCAAACGAAGACCTTATCGCACATCAACTACTGAGAGGCGTGTGATTAAAAAAGAAGAATAGAGGATGTTAAAAGAAGATGTGATACAGTCATCAGACAGTCCATGGTCATCTCCAGTTGTACTTGTAAAAAAGATAAATGGTGAATGGCGTTTTTGTGTCGACTACAGAAAATTGATCAAAATGACAAAGAGAGACGTGTATCCGCTACCACGAGTTGGAGGTGCTTTGGACTGCCTTGCTGGTGCAATATTTTTTCTATGATGGATCTGAAGTCAGGTTACTGGCAAATAGAGGTTGATGAGAAGGATAGAGAAAAGACTGCTTTTTTGACTACAGATGGTCTTTATGAATTTAAAGTCATGCCATTTGGTTTGCCAAGCTACTTTCGAACGAATGATGGACACTGTATTAAGAGGCCTTAAATGGAACATCTGTCTATGCTACCTAGATGACATCATAGTATATGCTCCGAATTTCCAAGAACACCAAGTACGTTTGAGAAAAGTTTGGAAATGTATTCACGAGGCTAGACTGACGCTTAAGTCTAATAAATGTGCTGTTAGAAAGAGGAAACTGACGATATTGGGGCATTTGTTTGATCAGTATGGTGTCTATCCCGATCCAGAAAAGATAGCAGCCGTAAACAATTTCCCTGTGCCAGGAAATACTGCAGATGTTCGAAGTTTTCTAGATCTTTGTTCGTATTACCGACGTTTTATTAAAAACTTCAAGAATATTGCAAAGTCTCTACATGACCTATTGAAGAAAAATGCAAACTTCGTGTGGAGCACTTCGCAGGAAACAGCTGTTAGTACTTTCAAATATTTACTGACCAGTGGTCCTGACTTGGGGCATTTTCTTCCAGACGCAGAAACGAAAATACATTCACACGCCAGTGGCTATTGAATCGGTGCTGTACTACTGCAAGTCCAAGATGGTAAGGAAAGACCAATAGCCTACGCATCCAGGTTTCTGACTGCATCTGAAATGAATTATTCTACAACTGAAAAAGAATGTCTTGCTTTTATATGGGCTATCAGTAAATTTAGACCCTACCTTTCGGAAAGCCTTTCACCGTAATGACAGATCATTACTCGTTATGCTGGTTGGCTAATGTGAAAGACCCTTCCGGGAGACTTGCTCGTTTGGCCTTGCTGCTGCAGGAATATGACATCAACATTGTCTACAAGAGCATTCTGATGCCGATTCACTTTCGAGGAAACCCCTTCAAGAAGCAGTGGTCGAGCCTGGGAATAGCGATGCAATTCCATTCCTTGCAAACATCACGGGCTAAAGAAAAGAGCAGTTAAAAGATAAGCAGTTGAAGTCCATTACTAAAGTTCTCAAGAGTGGTGAAGAATACTAAAATTACGCTTAAAAGACGGTGTACTCTATTTTATAAAAGAAACTACGATCCTATGGGATAGCAATGGCTTTTAATAGTACCGAAACAACTCCGCCGCGATCTTCTAAGAAGCTTTAAGATGCTCCAACCGCCGGTCATCTTGGGTTTGCCAAAACATACGACAAGATACGGAAGAAGTGTTGTTGGCTAGGACTCTATGGGTGCGTACTCCGATATCTGTCTCACTGCCGTGAATGTGAAAGAAGAAAAATTTCTCAGTTGCCACCAAGACAACTACAACCTATAAAGCCTCCTGAATCACCAATTGCTAAAATCGGAAAAGACTTACTTGGACGCTTTCCAGTTACCCGAAGCCGCAACAGATGGATAGTTGTTTGCACAGATTATCTCACGAGATTTACAGTTACAAAGGCTTTACCTACTGCTGAAGTTATTGAAATTGCTAAATTCATGGTTGAAGAAATTATACATGAAAATGGTGCTCCGAGAGAAATTATAAGTGATAGAGGTCGTTCCTTTCTATCTCATGTTATAAAATAAATCAACGAAATGTGCTAGACATCTTATCTGTTGGCAACCGCCTATCATCCCCAAACCAATGGATTAACAGAGAGATTTAATAAAACATTGGCAGATATGTTATCTATGTATGTTGACGTAGATCAGAAGAACTGGGATAGTATTTTGCCTTTTTTGTGACATTCGCCTACAACTCAGCAAAACAAGACACCACAGGATTCAGTCATTTCTTTCGCGTTCATGACAGAGTAATACAGACACCTCTTGATGTGACTTTTCACATGGAATAGAGGAGTATGATAACTACGTACAACATCTGCTCACCAAGGCCGAAGAAGCAAGACAATTAACAAAAGTCCACATACCTGAAGCCCAAGCAACGGACAAGCGACGATACGACGAACGTCATAGACAAGTCAGCTACAACATCGGAGATTTAGTTTGGGTCTTCACTCCTGTACGAAAAGTCGTATTATCTGAAAAGCTTTTAAGACGTTACTTCGGACCGTATCGAGTATCAAGACGATTATCTGATGTGACATACGAAGGAGAATCCATGGAAGGACACAGAAGACGAAATCCTAAAGACGTAGTCCACCTGTTGAGGGTAAAACACTACTATGATCCAAAGGAGTAGTTAATTGACGAAAGAGAGCAGGAAAGTTATAGGCAACCGGTTACAAGAAGCCAGACAAGATTGCAGCGGGACGCTGCTTTCCTCTAAGGGAGAGGATGTCGTAAAAGTGTAAAAAAAAACTCAAATAATTTGTGTTTTAATATTTCGCTATTAAATAAAAAGGGAACTATAATGCGAATAAACTTTTTTAACCAAGAGAGACGATTTCCATCAATGTACGGGTAGCTAACAAGAATGCACCACTCCTAACTTTAAAACTGATTACTCATCACTTTCTAATCTCTTTCTGCCGCGCGCTGTGTAAAATGTAGATGTATCTTCACTGATAAAAATGTAATCGCCAAGATAGGAGCTCTGTTAAAATGCTCCGAGATGTCAGTTATTATAATTAATCTACTATTATAAATAATATACCATATTTAGTCAAGAAATAAAATTTTTTGTATCAACTAGAAGCTAATCTATGGATGGATTTTAAATGAGAAAAATAATACTTAACATAATTAATAGATTTTCTCCATACACACAGTTTACTTTCAGATGCTGAATTGCAGACGTCTAATTGGAGTCTTTGGATACAACATTATGGACTGGTGAGAAAGTGAGTACAAATTCTTGCCTTCACTTCTATAATAATTAACTTTTAAGTTGTTTAGAAAGCATCAGCTCTCTAATAAATAAAACAATATTAAATTAAAATATTATTTATATAACTGAATTGGAATTTTGTATGCGCTATGCGCTATCTAATCTATTAAATTTGACCATAAACAAAAGATATATGAGACTGAGAGTCTCAGTTCCATTCAGTTTAAATAAATAGCCCTATAGGCAATTTGAACAAAAAAAGGAGAGCTAAATTATATAAACAAAAATATATGATTATAAAAGAAGAAATGAAAATAAAGAAAGTGTGTGTAGTAATAATAAATATATATATATAATTGGTGTATTAAAATATTATAAAGGTATCATAAAATATATATATATAGAAATAAAAAATAAAATAAACATACATATCTGTTTAACAGTCATCCATAATGATTAAATATATACACAAATATTTTTGAATATAAATAAATAAATTAAACTTCAGTTGTGAAAAGAAAAATAATACAAATAAAAGTAAAAATGACGTCATCTGTGAAGGACATAACATTAGTTGAAAAACTAAATGAGAACAATTATGATTTATGGTGTTTTAAGATTGAAATGCTCCTCATTAAAGAGGATTTATATAATGTTATAACTGATCAACCCCCAAATCCTCTGACTGCTGAATGGCAGGCAAAGGATAAAAAGGCAAGGGCCTTAATAAATTTATCGATTGATGACAGTCAGATTATAAATGTGCGTCATTTGACCACCGCCAAAGCAACCTGGGAGAATCTCCAGAACATTCATCAGAGATCGAATCTAACAAATAAATTATTCTTGCTTAGGAAATTATACTCAGCTAAATTGGCTGAGAATGGGAACCTCATTGACCATATTACAAATATTTATCAAATAAGAGATAAATTGATAGCAATAGGAGAAGAGACACATGACCATCATTTGGCGGCACTTATGTTGTGTTCTCTCCCCCCCTCATACGATACATTCATAACTGCTATTGAGAGCAGAAATGAACAGGAATTGACAGCCGAATTTATACGAAATAAATTAACAGATGAATATATTAAAAGATCACAAAACAAAAACACTCAGGGAGAAAACGCATACAAAATGCAGGTTAAAAACAAAACACAGACAGGCAAATATTGCACTTACTGCAAAAAATCCTCACATACCCGTAATGAGTGTTGGCACTTAAAAACCAGAGGAGGTAATCCACACCGCAGTAACAATAATTTCAATAACAGTAGTGGGAACAGTACTAAATATAGAGGTAAACAAAAAACACAGTTAATTAAAGAGACAGAAAACAAACTGAAAAATTTAACTTTTATTATAGACAAAACCGAAAATGATAGTTTCGTTGTCGATAGTGGAAGCAGTGCGCATGTCTGCAACGATTTAAGTAAATTTACATGTTTAAGAAGCGACGAAAAGGTAAATGTGATGTTAGCAAACGGACAGACCGTAGTTTCTCAGGGACATGGGGACATAAATATAGATGTAGTTAACTCCGATAGAGAAACGAACAGTATTACATTAAAGGATGTATTATATATACCTGATATGGCTACTAATTTGATATCCATAAAGAAAGCAACTGAGAATGGCTGCGTTGCCATATTCAAAGACAAAAAATGTCAGATTAAATACAACAACAAAACATACATTGAGGCTAACTTAACCGATAATTTATATGAGATAAAAACACATAAAAATTTATCGGAAAGTATAAACATTGCAGAAACATGCAATGACAAAAATTGTATTACAATATGGCATCAGCGGTTAGGTCACAAAAATTATCAACAGATCAGGGAGCTCACCGAGAAGAACATGGCGACAGGAATAAATTTAAATAAGTGTAAACATAATGAGGAATGCGAAATATGTATAATCTCGAAACTAGATGATGACTCATATCCAAAAAAGGCTAATTACCGAGCGAACAGACCCCTAGATCTAGTCCATTCGGATATATGCGGACCTTTTCAAACGTCGACCGTAGGTGGTAAAAATTACTTCTTAACGTTTATCGACGATTTCAGTCGATATACGTTTACTTATCTATTGAAGTATAAAAGTGAAGCATTCGAAAAATTTAAAGAATATCATGCGTTAACTGCGAATAGGTTTGGAAGGAAAATAAAAATACTCCGCACTGACAATGGTGGGGAATATACAAGTAAAGAATTCGAAGAATTTCTCACCAATGAGGGAATAGAACATCAACTTATTGAACCTCACTGTTCACCTCAAAATGCCGTTGCAGAAAGAAAAAACAGAACCTTAGTTGAAATGACTAGGTGTTTACTAAAACAAAGCGGATTACCAAATAAATTTTGGGGCGAAGCAGTCATGACTGCAACTTATCTGCAAAACAGATTACCCACGAGAGCTTGCGACGTAACACCGTATGAAAGATGGACAGGAAACAAACCAGATCTTTCAAATATTAAAACTTTTGGTTGTAAAGCATACACATATACTCATAAAATAAATAGAAGGAAACTAGACAGCAAGGCTAAATTGGGTACATTTGTGGGATATGACCTCAGAAGCAAGGGATATAGAATTTACATAGATGATAATGTAAAAATATGTAGAACGGTCAAATTCATCGAAACAGATCAAATGCGCGAAATAAGCAAAAGCAATGACGATAATCAGTTACTAATGAATGAAAATGAAAATGAAGCCGGTACTGGTGAAATAAATAGTAAATCATCCTTTCCGGTAGTTTTAACTGAACAGAATCAGGAACCAAATTCACAGAATGAGGAAATTTCAGATCAAAATATTCCCAGAAGATCAGAAAGAGCCAACAAAGGCGTTCCACCTGATAGATTCGCTTTATTAACAGATACCTTGAAAGTAGTCGAACCTAAGACCTTTCGTGAAATATTAGAATTACAAAACCCTTTAGAAAAAGAAAATTGGCTAAAAGCAGCCAAAGATGAGATTAATTCACTCAAAGAGAATAATACATGGACATTAGTAGACCCTCCACCCAACGCACATATAGTAGGTTCTAAATGGGCGTTCAAAGCCAAATACAATCATATGGGAGAAATTCAAAAATATAAAGCGAGGTTAGTGGCGAAAGGATTTAGCCAAAAATACGGAGTGAATTACGATGAGACATTTGCCCCGGTGGCGTCTCACACAACTATCAGATCATTTTTAGTCATGGCTCTATACAATAATCTAGAATTAAATCATTTAGATGTAAAAACCGCGTTTTTGCATGGGGAATTGGAGGAAACAATTTACATGTCACAACCAGAAGGATTTATAAATCCCGGGGATGAGAAAAAGGTCTGTAGATTAAAAAAGGCAATCTATGGTCTCAAGCAGGCAGCCAGAGCCTGGAACTTGAAAATAAATGAGACATTAATTAATCTAAATTTTACACAAAGGTCAAGCTGATAAATGTCTATATAAAAGAAATATTAACGGTAGAAAAGTCTACGTGCTAGTGTACGTAGATGATATTTTAATCGCTGGAACTAAGAACGACATAAAAGAAATTACTGAAAAACTCAGCCGCGAATATAAAATTACTAACCTAGGGAATGTAGTTAATTATTTAGGTATAAACATTACTAGACCGGATAACAATACATTGTTATTAGATCAAACCAACAAGATTAAACAATTAATAGACAAGTTTAACTTAACAGATTCAAAACCTACTAATATCCCAATGGATACAAATTATTTAAAAAATAATAATAACGATAATTTTTTGCCAAACAATACAGACTATAGAAAAGCAGTAAGGGCATTATTGTACATTTCCACAACATGTAGACCAGATATAAGTGCGGCTGTCAACTTTCTGTCCCGACATAATGAAAATCCCAGGAAATGCGACTGGGAAGCTGTTAAAAAAGTCATGAAATATCTCAAATGCACGATAAACTTAAAATTAGCGTATAATAAAAACGCAGCTCCAGCTTTAACAGTATATGCAGACTCAGACTATGCAAATGATCCAGGTGACAGAAAATCTGTCACAGGTAATATTTTCTTCATTGGAGAGAACCCAATATACTGGGTGTCCAAAAAACAAGGCAATATTACATTATCTACAGCTGAGGCAGAATACGTTTCTGCCAGCAATGCAGCTCAAGAAACTGTATGGCTGTTGCAACTGCTAAATGACTTAGACATGAAACAAGAAAAACCTATCGTGATTTTCGAAGACAATCAGGCATGCATTAAAGAAATAGAAAGTAACAAATACCAATCAAGAACTAAACACGTGGACTTGAAATATCATTATATAAAAGAACTGTACGAAAATAAGATAATAAAATTGCAATATGTCGATAGCAACAACATGACTGCCGACATCATGACGAAACCATTACCAAAGACAAGTCTACTTAAACTTAGAAAGAATCTGAACTTACTGGATTACAGCGAAATATAAAACAAGTAGGGGTGTCGTAAAAGTGTAAGAAAAAACTCAAATAATTTGTGTTTTAATATTTCGCTATTAAATAAAAAAGGAACTATAATGCGAATAAACTTTTTTAACCAAGAGAGACGATTTCCATCAATGTACGGGTAGCTAACAAGAATGCACCACTCCTAACTTTAAAACTGATTACTCATCACTTTCTAATCTCTTTCTGCCGCGCGCTGTGTAAAATGTAGATGTATCTTCACTGATAAAAATGTAATCGCCAAGATAGGAGCTCTGTAAAAATGCTCCGAGATGTCAGTTATTATAATTAATCTACTATTATAAATAATATACCATATTTAGTCAAGAAATAAAATTTTTTGTATCAACTAGAAGCTAATCTATGGATGGATTTTAAATGAGAAAATAATACTTAACATAATTAATAGATTTTCTCCATACACACAGTTTACTTTCAGATGCTGAATTGCAGACGTCTAATTGGAGTCTTTGGATACAACATTATGGACTGGTGAGAAAGTGAGTACAAATTCTTGCCTTCACTTCTATAATAATTAACTTTTAAGTTATTTAGAAAGCATCAGCTCTCTAATAAATAAAACAATATTAAATTAAAATATTATTTATATAACTGAATTGGAATTTTGTATGCGCTATGCGCTATCTAATCTATTAAATTTGACCATAAACAAAAGAGGAAATGTAACGAAAGTCGTTTCATCTCTGAACGCCGTGGCTGTGAGGCAAAGCGCAGAGCTACGAACCCAAAGGTCGTGAGTTCGATCCTGCTCGAGGACAAGGGATTAAATATGGTTCTTGTTTAATTCTAAATTGTTTAATTCTTATTTATTATGTTAATTATGCTTATGTTAATTATTCAGTTAATGTTATATAATTTTTAGACTTTTCGAATTCTAGACGATTCTGCTCTAGAAGATTCATCAGCTGTATTTAAGCTGATGTAAAATTCAGTTAAGTTGAAAATAAAGTACCGAGTTGAGCTTTAAGTGCTCTGTGCCATTTCGCTCTAGTGTTTCTGCACAAACAGTTATCTAAGTTTAATCTACGTGACAATATTTAATTACATGAATATTTTATGTCAAATAAAGTAAAAATAATCGTAAATAACGAAACAGATATTTTATGATTCAATGTTAAATAGGTATTTTAGCTATATATAAAAGTACACTCTAAAAAATAACGGTAGCTATTAAAAATAAATAATTTACAAAGAAACATCTGTAAAACAGTTTCACTTAACAGATGTTTCCACTCTAAATTACCTTACTTAGCAACAGAATGTGCTGCGAAAAAAAGTGCAGCACATTCTGCTTTAAAACTACCGTAATTCCTTAGGGCGTACGATTTTGGCTGTGGTTAGAGCACTGGCAGCAGGGTAAGTATTATAGACCCGACAATCTTCTGAGCTTGCGTGTTAGAACTTCCGGGTATGGCATACTTGATCAGTAGCTGAAGTGCCGGGTGACACTGAGATGAATATTTTTTTTTAAATGATTCTTATTCCTAACGGATAAATACATAAAAGTAAACAATAAATAGCGTCAGACAAGCCTATAAGTCTGATGTGTATTTTAACAATTAATAAACAAGAAAACGAATAAATAGCACCGATAGCTGTTTTTCAACCAGTCAACTGTGTAATCAATCTAGCTGGTGCTGCCATCTTTCGAATTGGTTTGAAATCGAAGATTTTCAAAATCTTATTCTTTAGAGAAACCAAGCAAATTTGAAAAATGAAATTTCTTATAGTATATAGATTAAATTAAACTTTAGATTAATTTTTTTAATAATTTAGTTTTAAAAAATACTAATATAATAGTATAAACTACTTTGGAGAAACCATGCAAAGTTGAAAAATTAAAATTCTTATACTATAATGATTGATATTTTTTTTTTTTTTTCAAATATATTTAGTTTTTAAAAATTCGAATGTAATATTAGAATAGTCATCTGAGAGATCATGCAAAGTTGAAAAAAAAAAAAAAAAAAAAAAAAAAAAAACTTTTTTTGTACTATACTGATTAAATTAAGATTTTTAAAACTATATTTAGTTTTTAAAAATCAAAATTTAATAAAATATTAGAATAATCTTTCGAGAAATCATGTAAAACGTTTAAAAATTTTCTTTTACTATACTGATGAATTTAAACATTTTAAAAATATATTTAATTTTAAAAATCTAAATGTAATAATACGTTAGAAATGTGATGACTTTTGTGTAATGTAAAATGTCCCCCCCCCCATGAACTATCAAAGTACGTAATGATAAGAGTCGTTCACTTTACCGGCAGATGAATAATGAATCACTAGGCAGTCATACTGCGCAAACATCAGAACTGTCGGGAATATAATAGAGACCCGGCTGCCGGTTCTCTAACCTCTCCGTAAGAGGCCATATTCGATTTTTTTTCTTTAAAAATAAACATGAAACATGCATTAATAAATTGAATCTATAGCAAATAATTCTTAAATTAATGGTTTAACATATACAGTCGGCAGCATAATGTTTCGAGCACTAGCCAATAATTCCTATATTAAAAAAGTACACTTAAGACTGTTTTGTTAAATAAATCCTTGTCGAATCATGTTCTTAGACTGACTAAGAACATGACTCGATAAGGATTTATTTAACAAAGCAGTATTAAGTGTACTTTTTTAGACAGGGATTATTGCTAGTGCTCGAATAATTTTGCAGCCGACTGTATATATGTATATATATATATATATTAAAGTATTTAGATTAACCTTATGAATAAATATATTTAATATAGAAAATGTGTTCTGTTTAAATCGCAAGTTATATAAAAATTGTCTTGAGACTTTTTAAAAGCACAGTAATTTAAAGAAAATTGCATCGAATATAATAAATTGGATATTTTAAAGTTTAATGCCAATTAGATTTTTTAAAGATGCATATAAAAATGAAAGTTTTTTCATTCAATATTTTTCCTTCAAAACGGAACATGAAGCATTATTGTCGTCCTTATTATCTTTAAATGAAAACAGGTGGTTTAGGTAGAAACTTATTACTGTTTTAAAAGCAAATCTTCAGCTGAAAACTAAAAAGCCAGGGTAACTCAGTAACAACTCTATATATATAGAATAACTGAAAGACATAAAATTGTCTTCACGTGAAAGAAAAACCTTTGTTTTATATCCGACATAACCCTCATCAGTTTAAAATAGCATCTCTAGACAATAAAAATAATAACACTATACTATTTATGCAAAACCTTACTGATTTATCTGATTTGGCATTATACATAAATTGTTGTTTCGTATACTTTCTTTTAAATATGCTAATAAAACGATTATTATTTTATATTCATTCCACAATGAAGATAAAAAAAAACTTTCACTGCCACAGCAAATGAATAAAATTTAGATTCCCCCCCCCCCCATAGATGTGACGAGCCCCACCAGTGGCTGAGAGGTTCTGCTTTCGAAGCTGGTAGGCGTGAGGTGCCGGGTTTGAACCCAGGTCATGCTCGTCAGCTTAATCGTTCGGAGTTTTCGGTGGTTTTCTCAGAAACTTGCGAGAATAAGGGCTAGGATCGCTTAGAACGACTACCACTTCTCTCTAGGCCTAGGATCCTAGCGCAGTAAATTGGTCTTTAACCTTAACACCAACACCATCGTCGCATAAATAGGATGTTTAAAAACACATTTGTAAACCAATAAAATAAAATCCTACTTTATTTTAGTTTTATGTTTGTCAATATGTGTAGTATTCCATACAAACTTTTACACTAAAATCAATATTAAAAGTCAAGTAGAATTTCTTCGTTATTCTTTCGGTAATGAACTAATATTACATTTTTGTCAAAAGTTTCGTTTTATTGTTTAATGTCGAATTCGAAGTAGTATAAACACATATACTATTATTCACTGTAAAACAAATTATCAATGAATGGTGCTTATCATATTAAATTAATAACGAATAATCGGAAATATAATCCTATTTTATTTAATCAGGCTATTACTTGAAGCCTTAAATGTTTATTAAGCTTGGAAAATTCCTAGAAAAATTTCTTGAAAATTTACCCCCAACTCTGTAAACAATAGATAAAAATATTTATCCTAGTCATCAGAATATTTCGTTTGCGTTTGTAAAATAATAGTTTTATCATAAGACATTTAATAAAATGATATAACTCTTATAAATTAATTAGTACTCATATGAATTTATCAATGTTAATTCCCTCTCTCAAGAAGCACATGCAAACTGTATTAATTATATTAAATATAAATATGTATTTTATTTTTATTTTTATAAGAATAGATAAAAATGATAACTAATAAAATAACCAGGGTTATTTTTTTAATCCCCATGAAAATATCATAACTAATATGTATACATATATGTACATATATTATATTGAAAATCCTATACTGAGTTATATGCGAGTAATGACATGAAATACATATCAAAATATTTTAACATTAAATTTTTTCTTGTAGTAAAATTTTAAAAGGTAATGTATTTTATTTTTAATTAAATACTAATTAAGTACAGAAGGAAACAGATTATTAACTTTATATATTCTTTAATATGATGCCAATTTACAGGAAACTAATTAATTTTCGAAAATAAAAAAGACGCCATATTATTTTTTTAAAAATACTTAAGTGAAAAGAAAGGGAAAACGATTTTTTAAAATAATATTGGATAAAATAAACGAGTAGAAAGTTAAGATGTTTATAATTTCATAGCACAGAATACTGATTTAATCTCATCTAATATTTGGCGCGTATATAATGAACCATCAAAAAATGTTATGAAAAAAAAAATATTTTTAAAGAATTAATTAATTTTAAAGAATTTTATTTTCTCAACGAGATTTAATCTTAATAATATTCCTTAAAGAAAAAAACTCAAAAGAGGTAAGTTAGACTTTATTGTTTTCTCGAACTTTATTACCTTGCATTGATCTGTTTACAAATAAGCTTTTGTTTTTATGATACACACACACACACACACACACACACACACACATACACACACACACACACACGCACACGCACACACATATATATATATATATATATATATAAGATAAATTTTAAATATAAGATGGAATAAGACTTGAACTTTTAATGTAAAAATAGAACACAGTATTTATAAACCAATGCGGAAATGCAGCTAAAGGAAATATAAAACCATAATAAATAAGCAAAATAATCAAGGATAGATGAAAATTAATTCCGAAATACATGAGGGCCTTCTTCAAGGGAGCTCCCCTATGTAGGGAAGGAAATATGAGAAGTTTCTGACGAAACGTTGGCTATTTAGCCGAAAAATACGTTTCTAGCCCCCAACTTCTCACAGATGGAAGCAAAACCATAAAGCAAACGAATTTAATTAATATAAATCATAAGTTAATAAATGAAGCATATAAGTAAATTTCTACTCAATAAACATTTCACTCCTCTTGATTACAACCTTTCGGGCGACATTTGAGCCCTGTTAAGTGGCTATACCAGCTGAAAGCGAGCTTTATGTTTAAGATGGGGGGGGGGGGGATTTCGATTTTCCATTGACTATTCGAGTTTGTTCAGTATGTATATTTTTTATTAATATTTATATTCTTGTATTTTATTCTGATGTATTTGCTTATGAGCTTCATTTATTAATTCATGCTTTGTATTAATTAAATTCATTTGCTGTGTGGTCTTGCTTCCATCTGTGAGAAGTTAGTGGCTAGAAATGTATGTTGTGGCTTAATAGCCAACGTTTCGTCAGAAACTTCTCATATTTCCTTCCCTACATGGGGGAGCTCCCCTGAAGAAGGCCCTCATGTGTTTTGGGATTAATTTTCATCTATCCTTGGCTATTTTGCTTATATATATATATATATGTGTGTGTGTGTGTGTGTGTGTGTGTGTGTGTTAAGTTGCTCATGTATTTAAATCTATACGTAAAGCAGAAAAAAAAATCAATTAAGCAAAGTACAAAATCATTAAATAAAAATAAAATTCCAGGCATTAAGAGAGCCTCTCAATGCAGAAAGAATAAGAAAAAATTAAGATATTTCTGGCAGAGATGAAAATTCTTTAACAAAAACACCATCTGTGAAGAAGTTTTATTGTCCGTGAAATAAGTGGCACCATCATGTAGTTGTAGTACATCGCTTACCGCAAAACACCAGGGCTGGAAATCCATAGTCTTTTAAAAAAGAGTGAAACTTGACAATAAATAATAAAAGTCACTTGCAATAGAAAGTGTTCTTTATTTTTATGTTAAAAAAACATGAATTATCAAGCATTCACTTATAATGGTTCTCATATGATCCAAAAAGGAAGAGAGAGAGAGGGAGAGCAAAGCAGGGCAGTAGTTTCTTACACCAGTAAACAAGAGATGTTGACTGTTTTTTTGATGCGAGAGGAGTACTGAATTGCATTCGCCAATTCAAACCCGAAATTAATAAACTAATGCCAAATAAAGCGCCAAAAGAATGTTCTAATTGGTTAATTCAAAAATTTAATCCGTTATTCAAAAGACAAAGCCAAGCTTGGCAACATAAATTACGCCAAAGTAATTATTTTTTATTGGCGCCATCAATATATCATTAAGAATTTATCTGTTCTTTTTTATTTTATTATTATTATTAAAAGAAACGAGTTGACGCCAATCAGACTGAACAAAGTCATTATGATAGCACAAATGACAGGAAATGAAATAAATTTTGCAACTTCTGTTTATATTATAAAGTAATTTAGACAAATAAATTATTTTCTATCTATGACTAAATGAGATATTGAACATAACGTTATTGAAAAGGGGGAAATGTATCTATCTACAAACGAATAAGTCCCTTAGTAACAATACAAATTAAATTAAATAGAGATTGCCTTTTATAATAGAATGAATTGAATTCAGAGGATATTACAGAAAAAATGTTCTTTTTTATTGGAATAAATTAAATTAGATTTTATATGTTAAATGAATGAATTAATTTTATAACTATTCTTAATAAATTGACTTTTTTATTTAAAATTATAAATTGAATTATTTAGAAAGAAATTAAATATTTAAAAGAACATATGTGTGAACTTGTTCTCACATATTTCTCCCCAATGCCCTAAAAAAAAAAAAAAAGTTTGCTCTCTCTCACCCAGAAACAGCACATGACAATTTGAATATCTCAAGTAATATTGCTGAAAATAATACAAATAATCTTTTGTCAAACAACAATAAAAACAAAGGTGGCATATAAGAATAAATTTCAAAATCTGAATAATATACATAGTTATAGAACAACTCACAAGACATATCATTGTTATAACATTGTGTATTGAACATGAAATAGTCATCTAATAAGTGAAGTATACTAGTGTGACACAATATATAATTTGTTGAAAATATCAAAGTTCCCATTCATAAAATGGCATATATGCTTGAGAAAAGGAAATCAGTAGCAAAAATATATGTAAATCAACTGATTTAAATTTTTAATTGTTAATTTAAATAAAATAATATAGCATTAATATGAAAAATATTCCAAATAGTTTTAGAGTATATAAAAATTTATTCTGCACGTGAAAATCTAAATTTTAACAAAATGAGCCAGAGAGTGTAGAATAGTACAATAGCTATGACCAACATGGTTTTGTGATGCCATACCGAACATAGCGTAATGAACTAAATGTGAGGGAAGCAGAAGAGGCTTCATGTTGTGCAAAAATGACAACCAGCATTCTGCAAAGTGACATAATGAAATGTCCTTTGTATATGTAAAAAAATGTGTAGAAAAAAAAATCTAGCCCTATGTTAAAAAAAAAAAATCGCACATGTAATAGTTCTAGTAATGTTTTAAAGAAAAACAAATTATTTTTATTTTTGTATTATAATTTATTTTCTCTGCAGAAATTATGAAGAAACTTTATTTCAATCTATTGTGTTGTTCAAAAATTATTAAAAAATACACTTATGAAATAATTTCCTTTTCCTGAACAGAACTTTAACAAGTAACTTTTTTTTGTGTGTGTGTGAGGATCCTCTTAAAATAGCGCAAATATTATGTAAAGCATGGCCATAATAACGGTTGACCTTTTCAACAGAATACGTCAACTCAAATAAATCAGTGCATATGCAAAATATATAAAAATACTGGTTGACCTTTTCAACAGAATACGTCAACACAATTTAAATCATCAGCTGGAATAAAATGAAACGGCAATTATATTTGCCTTCAACAAGTGTACACAAAAATATGATTCATATGATTGAATCTGCTAGCATATTTATTCATGAATTCTCATTGACTAAAATCAGTTGATCTCATTGATCATAAATCAATTCCCTTTTTTTGTTTTTATCTTATTATTTCTCTTAAGCAATTCTCTTCATCATCAAACTTTCAAAACTGCTATCACCATGTGTTTATACAAAAATAGTCAATTAAGGTAAATGAGAGGAAAAAAAAAAAAATGTGTAACTCAAAATATTTGATCATTAAAAAAAATAAATTTCATTTAACTGCATTAATTTTTAAATATGGTAAATTGACAAATGAAATAAGTAATGTATTTTAAAATGAGTAAATGTGTAACTGTATTTTAAGACATGAGGTGTTTAATTCACGACTGACATAATTCAAGATCTCGATGATCCAGCCAGGTTTATGTGAACACATCATAAGTAAAATTTAATCTTTGTGTGTGTCAAAATAACTTATAAATAACTTTATGGAACCAAAATCACATTTGGCACAACAATTAACTGTTCGTTATTATGTAAAAAAAAAAAATGTGTCTTGACGAAATGCAATTTCTGTGCCAATACCATAAATAAAATTGTAATGTGCAAGATAAAAAAATAAAAATATTAAAAAAATATGAAAGGTGATAAACTTATACCTGTATGAAAACAAAATTGCATTATAATTTATTTAAAAAAAATTAGCACATCAAAACATATATACATATATATATATATATATATATCCGAGTATACTGAAAAAAATCTATTATGCAATGAAGGAAAAAAAAACTGAATATTATTTGTAAATTTTTGAATAAATTTAATGTACAAAACATTTAATTTTTTTTTTTTTTTGACTGAGGATGAATTATTTTTTTCATAATTTATTCAAGACCCAATACCTGCAATACAGCTTTCAATTATTAAAATCTAAATAAATTGTGTAAATAAAATTATAAACTTGTGTGTTTCCTTAAAGATTTAAAAAAAATAGGCAAATAGATATTTTATACAACTGAAAAAAAAATATACATGTAAAAAAAATGGTGCAATAATTTTTGTAGATAATATTTTAGATTGTGTGTACTATGCATGTATAATACTGTGACTAGCAAAGTTTTCTTTTTTTAAAATGAAACAGATCAGGCTAGATTTACACAATCATGCATAGTTTGTTTTGTAAAATAAGAAATCAAAACTAGCAAAACAGTTTTAAGTTACTGACACGGCTAGAATTACTTGATATTTTATAAATGTTAAATTGTGAAAATGTTTATAGCTAAAATTATTTTATGAAAGTGTAATAAAATGTGTATTATGCAAATTAAGTTACTCAAAGCATACCCCCACTCAAGACAATTTTTGGCCAGAAATCAAGAGAAAGGATTATGCGTTGAGCATCAAAATACCATTTCCATATTTAAGTCGACATTCAACACAGAAATGGGGCATAAATACACAACGTAAAAAAATAAAATGCAATTATGATTAGTTGTTCAAAATTGATATTTCTTTAAAAAAAAAATGTGCATATTATCAATTCAATGTGATACGCGTGTACAGTGTTCATGTTGTTAATTAGTAAAAAATATTGTAGTGTAACAGCTTCGTATTCAGCTTAATTAAAGCAGATAAAATTAATCCTAAGCTATGATCTCAGTAATGAGTTAAAATGAAAATCGTCCATCAATGTATATATCAACATTATCTACCAATGAAATAAAAAAAAAGTCTTTTTTGTTATCAATTCCTGGTAAATATTCATGTAATTGAGTAAATTTGATAATGACATGGGCAAAAACATAATTTTCAAATATCTATAAATACTCATATCAATAGAAAAATTATTTAAGAAATAACAATAATCATTTTATGCAAAATAATTTTGAGAAAATAAATATATAACTACATATTACTGAAAATCAGAGTGCATGCACAATTTCTTTTTATTTTATTTATTTATTTATTTTTTAACTATAATTTTAAATTGTTACCTTATGTAAATTTATGTAAAAGGTCCATAAGTTATAAATTTATAGTATACTTTTTAGGAAATTGTTTGTAAATGTGAATTTAAATGGGAAGTACAAATGTACACATTTGTTGTAAGTATATTACAATTATACACTTCCCTAAAAATAGTTTGTTTGCAATAATAGTGTAAAAAAATGAGTTTTAATTTTATGTAAATTAAATTATTAAGTTAACATTTTAAAATTTCTCAAGTAGGTTGTTTAAAAGTGTATGTGAAAGTGTAAAATAAAAATAGGAAACATCGGTGTAAAGTTATTTAAAACATTATAATGTGCATTTTCTAATATATTTAACACATTATTTACACTAGTTCCTAAAAAAAATAAAAACTAATTAAAAAATATGTATATGTGGATTGTTTAAACCCATCGAGAAATTAAAAAAATCATTTTTAGAAATGCAAAATCCTAACAAAATTTCAAATTTAAATCCTAATAATACATTTTCATGCACACGATCCTCAAGCAATAGTATTGAAAAATTTAACTTTAATAAAATGACCTCTCCATACAAAAACTGACCATATCAAGTATAAGTATAAACACATATATAAACATAACAAAGAAAAACAGATAAATTCTCATATCAATTATAAATGACTCGATAATAACTCCCAGTGCATTTAATCTATCTACATATGTATAAATATACAAGACAACATGAAACGATATATTAATTAATTTTCCCTTAAATGTATTAAAACAAGACCCAAAAAAAATTTATTCAACATTAAAAATACCTGAAAATTTACGAGCATAACCAAACATAATATACATATGAAACACTTGCAATTTAAACGTAAAGAAAACGCTTTAAATACTAACGGTATACCAAGTCTATGGAAAAATTCTGCGATGGAAAAAATGGATATACTCACGTGAAAAGAGTCTTGGAGAAAGTGTATTCAAATCATCCTAAAAGTTCACTAATTTTTGTAATATGTTTTTGAAAACATATTTAATATTCCCCAATTATCTGATGAAGAAATTGTTTGTATGAAAACTGGTATTATGTCTGGTATAATTCTGGTATTATGTCTTTAACAAAAATTTAAAAAAATTATGAGCACTGATGTTCATATAAAAGAGGCAGTTTTCTTCCCGTTTATAATTTCTCTTTTGCGCAATACATATGTGTTTTTCAATAGTTTGCACACGTAGGATACCTGAATGTATATTTTCAATCGTCAATATAAGATTTCACTTAATTAGGACGTTCCTTTAAAAAAAAAAATGTGCACAAACACTAGAAAACGGCAAAATAAATCCAAACGGCATGGCTTGAATACACAAAATTCGGAAATGAAGAAGATCGGATTGGGACAGAAACCGCTGCTGAAAAAACAAGAGATCGTTACACTTTCAAAAGCACTGTACATACTCACACATATGGAAGCATCATATTACAGGTAACTGTTGCTCAGTGACGAAGCTTGGTAATCGAACGGAGGACAGGAGTTGACAAAAAACTTTTATGCAGATAATCCACTAGCGCATTTTCACTTAAATCAATGACACGCAAAAAACTGCACGAAGTTCTGGCTTTTAACTTGTATGTATGCAAAAATGCACTGGTAAACAGTTGAGCGTTTTTTTCGTTTCTTTATACAGAGGAACATTAAAAAAAGGCTACTAGCACAAGTCGAGACATAGTTCATCAATGGAGGAGGCATTGCCGTCCAGTAATATAACTTAAATTGTTTCTTTTTTCCGTTATGTCCGATAAGCGTAAACGTAATCCATGAGAAAAGTTTGAGTATACTGCGAATAATGAGGATTTTCAACAAAATAAGAATGAATACAGCCCCTCCCTCTCTCTTGATCCTTGTAGAAAATAGAGAGCATCCTGGTCACGGCACCAAGATTTGTGAAGAAGTTTTATTGTCCGTGAAATAAGTGGCACCATCATGTAGTTGTAGTACATCGCTTACCGCAAAACACCAGGGCTGGAAATCCATAGTCTTTTAAAAAAGAGTGATACTTGACAATAAATAATAAAAGTCACTTGCAATAGAAAGTGTTCTTTATTTTTATGTTAAAAAAACATGAATTATCAAGCATTCACTTATAATGGTTCTCATATGATCCAAAAAGGAAGAGAGAGAGAGGGAGAGCAAAGCAGGGCAGTAGTTTCTTACACCAGTAAACAAGAGATGTTGACTGTTTTTTTGATGCGAGAGGAGTACTGAATTGCATTCGCCAATTCAAACCCGAAATTAATAAACTAATGCCAAATAAAGCGCCAAAAGAATGTTCTAATTGGTTAATTCAAAAATTTAATCCGTTATTCAAAAGACAAAGCCAAGCTTGGCAACATAAATTACGCCAAAGTAATTATTTTTTATTGGCGCCATCAATATATCATTAAGAATTTATCTGTTCTTTTTTATTTTATTATTATTATTAAAAGAAACGAGTTGACGCCAATCAGACTGAACAAAGTCATTATGATAGCACAAATGACAGGAAATGAAATAAATTTTGCAACTTCTGTTTATATTATAAAGTAATTTAGACAAATAAATTATTTTCTATCTATGACTAAATGAGATATTGAACATAACGTTATTGAAAAGGGGGAAATGTATCTATCTACAAACGAATAAGTCCCTTAGTAACAATACAAATTAAATTAAATAGAGATTGCCTTTTATAATAGAATGAATTGAATTCAGAGGATATTACAGAAAAAATGTTCTTTTTTATTGGAATAAATTAAATTAGATTTTATATGTTAAATGAATGAATTAATTTTATAACTATTCTTAATAAATTGACTTTTTTATTTAAAATTATAAATTGAATTATTTAGAAAGAAATTAAATATTTAAAAGAACATATGTGTGAACTTGTTCTCACACCATCTTAATTATTTTTGTATTTAGGTAGGATGTTCCACTTGGTTTTTTTAATATACTTTAAAAACAAAACAAAATAAAAAATCCAGTATAATCGGTTATTAATAATTGACAAATTTTCGCGGACTGGGATTATGTGAATTAACAAAATAAGCAAATTTCTTGCAGAATTCTTTGGAACAAAAGTATGCAACTTGTAGTTGCTGCAATGGAAATCAAATATATATTTATATTCAATCTAAAGAAAGTGGACTTAATGCAATCTACACTATCTCCCAATAAGTATTTGGACATTTTCGAATTTAGACGTTTTGTTAAATATCTAGAAAAGTTCTTTAAGTATCAATCTTGGCACTTTGGCAGTGTAAAGAACATTTTATACCTCATATATATTAACAAAAGTTGTGTCCTAAAGAAGAAGAGGGGACAAATAAAAGTTAAATATAAAACAAAATGCTTTGGACCATCCTGTAAAAAGTAATGCTTTAAATTCGTTTTGGTTGTAGCGTGTGATTATGAGAATATTTCTCATTATCTGTATAAATAATTTTTAATTACGCATGTGTTAGCTTTTAAAAAATTTCATTTGCATAATTTAATAGCCAAAAGTATTGAGCAATTTGTATGAAAACCCCAAACAAATATTGTGTAACGTTAAAAAGTTATGAGAGACAAAATGAATAGAATTTCAGTTCTCTTAAAATAAAAGCTAAGCTATTAGGCGCAATCCTTTCCTTGATATTTAATTATCATGCTAATATTATAACGTTATGTACAAAATATGTACAACTATATACAGGTAAAAATTCTTAAGGACCATAGTTCCAAATCTAATCATTTACTCTGATAAAGAGAGATCGAAAAATTTTTCTCGAACGTAGCCGAAGAAGCAAATTCTGAAACTGACACATTCATTGGCTGTTGCCAAAATCGAAAGACAAAATCATATAAGTCCTTTTCTTCATCAGCGGCGACGCTGCGCCGTCTAATAGCGGTTATTTTTACTACATATGTATAAATAAAGCTGCGCATGCATTTATATGTATGAGATTTCTTTTCATATACAAAGAACATATTTCTCTTATAATTTGAAAAAATGTATATAATTTTAATGGTAAATGTTAATTATAAACTACGTATTAATAATGCTATTTCAAAATGCGTGATGTTTCAATTTTTTTGTGAAATCCTCTCGTTTTGATAAAGGATACTAAATATTAAAATTTTATTTCTATACACACTTTAAAAAGAAGCATAGTTAACCACTTACACTCTTAATGAATCATTCCAGTATATTAAGAAAGCTATTATAGTCTTCAAATTTTAACATAATTTTTTAATGACAGTAATATTTATTATGTTGTTGATGATAACAATTCCATTTGAAATCGAAAATTATTAACAAAAAATATTCCTGTTAGTATTATTCTTTTACTTATTACAGTCATTTTCAAGGACGTTGTTTTTCCTTCGCTGCTTTTACCAAAGTATGTTGAAGTTGCTACATTTTAAACTTTATTTGAAACATGGGATGTAAATATATATATATTATTTTTCATAAGCTTTAGAAAGTGTTCACAAGCTCAAAAACATTAAAACCCCCGTTTTTATTTTGACTCAATCAATGACCAATGTTAATACAACGATCGCTGATTGTAAATAAATATTGATAAAAACCCCTATCATCTTCCTTATTTTTGAGAAGAATTGAAATTCTTTTCATTCTATCGCTCATAACTTTTTGAATTTACACGATATTTGTTTGGGGTTTCCATATATGTTGCTCAATACTTTTGGCTATTGAATTATGCAAATGAATTTTTTTAAAAGCTAGCGCATGCGTAGTTAAAAATTATTTAGTAAAAATATTCATATTTCGTAATATGTTTAACATTTTTGCATTCTGATTGCAGTATGCTGCGTCTAATGTAGTATGCAAAACTTATTAAAAATGACTTTGTACTGGGTCTAATACCCTACGTGTTATAATTAAAAAAGTGGAAATTATTTTTCCATTTTCAGTATATATATATCCATGAATACATAAGGTAACCTCATAAAAATTTATATATATAAAAAAAAAAATTCCACATAATCATACGCTATCGACAAAACGCATTTAAAGCATTACTTTTTACAAGGTGATCCAAAATATTTTGATTTTTGCTTAATTTTTTACTGGTCCCCTTTTTCTCTTCAGGACACAACTTTTGCTGAAACATATGAGGTATAATGTGTTTTTTACACAACCAAGGTTTCAAGATGATTCCTAAAGTACTGTTTTAAACATTTGACAAAACTTCCAAATTCGAAATTGTACAAATACTTATTGATAGATAGTGTATATTCTCAAAAAAAAAAAAAAAAAAAAAAGGCATAGAAAAGCCATAACGCATTATTTAGGAGCAATCTAAATTTACATTACGTTACTGAATGAATGAGAAGTTCGCACTGGTAAATAATATATAATAATGAAAGGGATAATGATATATAATGAAAGGGAAGATACAAAAATTTAGGAAAAACACATGAAGGATTTTATACGAATTCAAGCTATTATTCACGGGTTAAAATAGACATTTCATTATATTAAGAACGGTTTGTAAGATTGTATTATTACATTTATAAGTTTACTTATTTAGAATATTTATCCAACTTTTTATGAGCAAACAAATTTTTATAAGGAATAATTTACATCACAAAGGTTGTTCAGAAAATCTTAATTAAAACAACAAATACTATAAATTAAATTATTTAAATTATTCAAATTTACATTTTTTGTTTGTCCAGCATTTTTATAATCATGAACATCATTTTCTATAGACGCGAATTACTAGAGAGGGTTCAATTTTGTTAAAAGCCATTAAAACACATTATGTTTAGAAAATGATATGTTTTTGAGCTTGTGAACACTTTCTAAAGCTTATGAAAAATAATATATATATATTTACATGCCATGTTTCAAATAAAGTTTAAAATGTAGCAACTTCAACATACTTTGGTAAAAGCAGCGAAGGAAAAACAACGTCCTTGAAAATGACTGTAATAAGTAAAAGAATAATACTAATACCTACCAAACAGGAATATTTTTTGTTAATAATTTTCGATCTCAAATGGAATTGTTATCATCAACAACATAATAAATATTACTGTCATTAAAAAATTATGTTAAAATTTGAAGACTATAATAGCTTTCTTAATATACTGGAATGATTCATTAAGAGTGTAAGTGGTTAACTATGCTTCTTTTTAAAGTGTGTATAGAAATAAAATTTTAATATTTAGTATCCTTTATCAAAACGAGAGGATTTCACAAAAAAATTGAAACATCACGCATTTTGAAATAGCATTATTAATACGTAGTTTAAAATTAACATTTACCATTAAAGTTATATACATTTTTTCAAATTATAAGTGAAATATGTTCTTTGTATATGAAAAGAAATCTCATACATATAAATGCATGCGCAGCATTATTTATACATATGTAGTAAAAATAACCGCTATTAGACGGCGCAGCGTCGCCGCTGATGAAGAAAAGTACTTATATGATTTTGTCTTTCGATTTTGGCAACAGCCAATGAATGTGTCAGTTTCAGAATTTGCTTCTTCGGCTACGTTCGGAGAAAAATTTTTCGATCTCTCACTATCAGAGTAAATGATTAGATTTGTAACTATGGTCCTTAAGAATTTTTACCTGTATATAGTTGTACATATTTTGTACATAACGTTATAATATTAGCATGATAATTAAATATCAAGAAAAGGATTGCGTCGTTTTAATTTTTCATTCTCTTATCTTAGAGCAACCCGGTATTTTTTCTTTTGTTTTTAATTTTGAAAACCACTGAATCACGAATCTTTATTACATATACACCTCGCGACAAAAAGATAGGTACAAAGGGTTTTTTCTTTGATTTTTCATAAAATAACATTATCTAAATTGTGCTTATCATTTATTATTATCATAAAATAATACTATTCCCGGACTAATTTTTGTTTTAAGACTAATTTAGAAAAGTTCTAAGACTAAAATTTTTCTAATTTAAGACTACACTCCGCGAGAAAAAGATAGGAACAAAGGTTTTTTTTAAATTTTTCATAAAATAGCATTATCTAAATTGTGCTGATCATTTTTTATCATAGCAAAATATTATCATATCAAAAACATATTAAATATTTGAATCATATTCAAAATATTCATATTCAAAATAATCATGTTTAAAAAAAAAAAAAACTTTGTTCTCATCTTTTTGTCGCGGTGTGTAGTCTTAAATTAGAAAAATTTTAGTCTTACAATTTTTCTAAATTAGTCTTAAAACAAAAATTAGTCCGGGAATAGTGTTATTTTATGATAATAATAAATGATAAGCACAATTTCGATAATGTTATTTTATGAAAAATCAAAGAAAAAAAACCCTTTGTACCTATCTTTTTGTCGCGGGGTGTATGCATATGCAAGTACGAGCATGAACTCAGAGTGCATATATATGCATACACATTTATTTTACATTTTCTTATCATAATCAACATTATATTTATTTTCCGTATAAAGAAAATATCACAAAAATACTTTATATGTCGATTGGTTTAAAAAAAGAAAAAGATATTATCGAAAAACTATGTTCCAAGTTGTAAACAAGCGTATTTATCAAATAATCCTAAACAAGATTCATTTTACTCTTACTTATAAAGTCTTGAGATCATTTGAATGAGAAAAAGTATTAGTTACACTCTTGTTTTTTGAAAAAGAAAAAAAAAAAAAAAAAATTGCTATTTTCTTAAAAGTATCACATTTCAAACTAATGAATAACGTCTTGTAAACAACATCTTAAACCCCGCGAAGATAAAGAGACGAAGGTATATAAAGCAATTCTCTTTGAAATTTAATACTTTCCGGAAAATAAATGACATCTGCGATTTTTCTGCCTTATCTTGAAATCTTTGCATCACTTCCTGCAGGAGAAATTCTTCTTATATCGACTGCAAATATAATTCCTACTATAGTTAATGGGAAGGCATTTAAGTGAGAAAGTAGTTGACAAAGTCTTTCGAATGATATCAAAATTCTTTTTTGAGAATTTCACTGTTGACAATACAGCTTGTTCAATTATTCTCTTTTAAATTTGATCTAGAAGGAATTTAAGAAAGCGTGTCTTTAATCAAAAGTTGCAATAAATTGAACCATTTTCTGAATTTGGATATTGAATATCAGCATTTAATAAACACGGATATATTTTTTCTATTTTTCTAAGGTTGTGATACATATAACCTTTTCTTATTTGCTATTTTTCGTAAAGTACGTTTTTGTTAGAGTGTTTTAAGAAAGTTTTGTTAGAGTGTTTTAAGAAATTTCATGAATATTTACGGGAGTTAGAGCGCAGATAGACAGATAGATGGACAGACAGACAAACCGAATTCATTAACACATTTCAACGTTATTGGAATGTGTTAAAAGCATTGAGAAAGCGATAAAAACGATTAATATAAACGAAAATGCGATTCCAGCAAATTTCCAATACTATCCATTTATGTATATGGATATTTTTGTGTGGCCCTGTAAATCGAATGCTAATCATACTGCATTCTATCAAAAGCATTCTTTTGTGCATATGAATAATATATTTTAATTTTATTAAGATTTGTGAAAAGTAAAGTTCTTCAAATTTGGTTTATAGAAATACCTCTCATAGAGCGCAATGCTTAGGAATACTTTCGGGTGTCCCTGTATACAAATCAGTGATGTTATTTACTTCATTTACAATGGAGAACATGCGATACTGGACTTGAGTAACATATTTCAATTTCATAAAGATTTGTGTAAAGTAACGATATTAAAATATAGGAATACCTCTCATAGGACACAATGCTTTGGAATACTTTTGGGTGTCCCTGTCCACAAACCAGTAAAGGTTTTTACTCCATTTTCAATAGGGAACATCCGATAGTGAACTTGAATAACATATATCAGTTTCAAGAAACTCCATGAATATTTACGGGAGTTAGAGCGCGGACAGGCAGACAAACCGAAGTCATTAACACTTCTCAACCTCGTTGGAAAATGTTAATAAAAAGATAAAGAGAGTAAACCTGATTGCAAAAAGATTAAGGTGCCTCTCCAGGCCGGCATTCTTTCGTATAAGACATAATTGGATTATATTGATATAATCTATTTACAGCACTCCATCGCATTATTACAACAAAGAAGCGCATCGTCAGAAAGTTTGCTCTTAAAAAAAAAAAAAAAAAAGTTAACAGTTGAATTATGTATGTATGCAATTGCAAACGCTATAAAGATCAGTTAACTTTGATTCACATCCGACTGATAGTTTTGTGGATATTGTTGTTTTGTTGTTGAGTTGATTAATTTAAATGAAAAATTTAAAGCCGTATGTCTACTCTTGGAACTTAAACCTCGTTGGGATGTCCTGTGTGTGTGTGTGTGTGGGGGGGGGGGTCTTTCTAAGGGTTCTAGCCCGCATTCATGCGAGCCAAATAAAACATACTCAAAAAATCTACATGACCAGTGAGACCTAACTTCGATCCTGGCATAGTCTGTCCATCAGCTTTGAGGGCAGAAATTTTTGGGCACCGGTAGGGCACAGGTAAGCTGTGGACAAAAGAACAAAAGAAACAAAAGTTTTTTGGATGATCTTCATCACTAGATAATGCTCCTCAGGAATCGGAAATTCAGTCTACAAAAGGACGGTGAGTCATTCCATTACCAGATAACATGATAAGATCCGATGGAATATATTATCAATTGAAGGCAACGAAAGGAGTAAACGAATCTCGACGTCAAATAGAGGGTGCAGTGGAAAATCTAGAACTAAATGCTGTATATTTTTGTTAACTGTTAAAAATTTACTTTCACATTTCTCAATAAAATATTAATATATAAACCAAAATGAATTAAGAATTTTCTTTTGATAATTTTTAAATGTATATTTAAAAATATAAGTTCTTGATAAAGGTATATCGTAAAAAGAGAAACATATAAACGCACGCACAAAATATTATACAAATATTAAATCAAATTTCCAAAACACATTAAGTAAATCATATGAACACATGTAAGTGTTCATGCGTCCAATTCTGTACATATATATATATATATTATAAAATAAAGCAAAATTTTCATTTATCTTTAAATTTACGTTATATATGGGTCATTTAACCTCGATAAAACCTAACCATATTAACCTAACAAGTACCTGGAAGACCGAGTTTAATCGGCCTCATTGCACAAATCATTCGTAGTGTAAATACAGTGATTTATTATATTTCTTATTTCATTGCCGCGGGTGGAGCGCTGATTACCAGTAAAACCTATTTTTTCTACAGATAATAAAAATTAAAATCGAATTATCATCTGAATTTTCTAACTATAATTTTTTATCAAAATCGTTCAAACAGTTTCTCAGAAACTATATTTCTGTTGTATTTTGTTCCAGGCAAAGCACTGGTTACCAGAGACGGCTATTTTTCCTGAAGAAGAAGATAAGTCAGATCAGTTTTACGTCTCAAGAAAACATGTAACCCTACTTTTTTTTTTACCTTAAATCGTTCCAGCGATTCCCAGAAATCCAGATTTCTGTCGTATTTTTCTCGTGTGAAATGTGGATTACCAGTGAACACTAGAATTATTCTGAAGATGAGGGCATTTCATATCGAAGTATCATCTCAAAAACACACTAATGCTAAATTTTTATCGAAATCATTCGAAAAAAAAAAAAAAACGACGTTCATGCCATTTTTCCCCAAGCAAAATGCGGGTTACCTGTGAAAGCTACTTTTTTGGAAGAGAAGGGCGATTCACATTGAATTGTAATAGCCCCTAAATCTAATTTTTTTTTTCAAAAGCATTCAAGTAGTTTCTTAGAAAATCCAGTCTCTGCCCCTTTTTGCCACGGATGGATTTAGGTGAACGCTAATTTTCGTGAAGATGAGTATTAATCAGATGAGTTTCTCATTTCGAAAAACCCTTAACACTATGCTTTCATTAAAATCGTTCAACCCATAATCAAAAAATCAAATTTCTGCCAAATTTTGCAATTGACCGAGTAAGGATAGCAGTGAACGCTTCCTTTCTTCAAGACGAGGATAAATCGAATGGGTTTGTCTTTACATTATCTCTAAGTTTTTATCAATATATTTAGATTTTAGATCCATCTCCGTGTAAAAGAAATGTATGACGTCCCAAGTTAAAATCCATGCTAGTACCAGCAAAGAAAATAGGCTAGTTATTGCTATGTTTTGCTTTGTCTGCTAGATTTTCATGCTGTTATATGCTTTATAATGCTAGCCAGCATAAAATGCTATATTAGCTAGCTTACACAGCAATAGCACGACAAGCTATATACAAGCATTTTATGCTTATTTGTTGTTTAAGCTTTTCCAAAGCCTGGAGAGGTATGTACCTTAACAAGCTATTATGTGCTTTTCTATGCTTGCCAGCGTAATATGTTATGTCGGCAGCTTAAGTAGAAATAGCATGGCATGCTAGATGCCAGTGAGAAGTGAGAAAATAGCAACAATAAAGCATCTGTTGGTTGTGAATTACTGCTAGTATAGCAGAAATTTCAAGCAAATAGTAGTCATAATTATTGCTGGACCAGCAACATACTATTCAAGCAACAGAAGCTGGATTATGTATGCTGGACAAGCAATAAACTGTGCCAATACACACCATGACTTGCTGGTAATTTTGGTAGAACCAGCAAATATTTTTGGTATTTTATGCTATTTTACTTGCTGGGATACAGCATTTAATGCTAGACTAGCAAACAAATACCAGCAAGAATTTTAACTTGGGGTATTTTGCAATCGGTGGTATAACGTTTAACAGCGAGCGCTAATTTTTCGAAAGATGAAGAAAAGTCAAATGGGCTTTTCCTGTCAAAAAACCCTTATTTCTAAGTTTTTACCGCAATCGTTAAAGACATTTTCGAAAATACCAAAGGTTTTTGCCATATTTTTTTGCAGGTGGAGGCTGGACATGTGCCGGAGCTCCGTATCCGTATTTGTATCCGTGGATATCCGCGAGAAAATAAAAAGATGCGTATTCGTATCCGTATCCGTTTCAGCGAGACAAAAATATCCGTATCCGTATCCGTTTTTTTTCTTCAACGGATCTAATACGGATTTTTGTAGAAATTTCCACAAAATCAGGAAGAAACTGTTATAACTCATTATAAACTATTTTTAATGTATGACTAAAAGAAATGCAGTATAGCCTCTCTTTTACGTTCTCGGAATTTACTTTTTTCCCATAATTTATAATTTTTCTTTTAAATCCCTTCATTTTTTCTATGTATGTAATGAACTCTCGTCTACACTTTTACACGATGAAATTTTGAGTTTTCCGCCGTTTTCACTTAATATATACAGCGTTTATAAATGAAATACTGGCTGTGATTTAATTTAAAAATGATATAAAATAAAAACATCTGATTCAGTAAGGCAGATAATATTATACTTTAACAAATAAATAACGCACCAAAACCGATACCAAGTAGCTGTTTGTACTCAAAGCAACAGTTTGATAGCTGGTGTTTAACTGTGAATCATTAGAAATGAAACATCTATTTTTATAAGATCAATCATGCATTATCTCTGAGACTGTAAATTTTAAGAAAAGGAAATTAATTGCAAAAATTAATACATATATTTTACATAATGTATAATTTTCTGTTAACGTAATACTTAAAAAAATAAATATATAAAAATGGAAATGTATAAATAATGAATAATTACGTAAAATTATAAATATCTAAATAATCCCATCTTTTTTTCAGTAAAATTCACATAGATTATATGAGTTAATAAAATATTAGTTCATTGAAAATGTGCTTAAATAATTTTTTTAGAACAAGTTTTTACTTTCTCTTACCCATATATCTGGCAGAGAGAATATTGTTTTTCGATTAAATTTTCAAAATTGAGTTTTTGTTATATTTACACCTTTTGAGGTTCCATGAATCCGAAAATCATGTTTTTAGCGGTTGATTTGTGTGTGTCTATTATTAGAATATCTCATGACTAAATAGTAGCAAGCAGTCCAAACTCTGTTTCTAAATCTGTATCATAGAGTGATTCCACACTAAACTTTTTGTTAAGATCAAGCAAATAGTTTGTGTACAGCGACATCCAAGAGAATTCAAATATATTACGTCTATGGGAGAAATTTTTGGTAAGTACAGTGTAACATCTATAGGCTGCCCTAAACAAAATGGAGCAAACATTTTTTTTTTTTTTTTTTTTTTTTAATATTTATTAATACATGCTTCGTGCAGATTGTGGAATGGAAATCATTCATCATTCGTTTACAGGGCTACTTAAAGTATTTGGATATACTGGGACTATATTTGGAAAATGCTGAAAATTTATTTCATTTTGTGTTAGATGTTTTTCATAAAAAACTAAATTTAAGAACACATTGCGATGGTCATATAGTTTATAGACAATACAGGTATATAGGGCTATCTGAAATTAACCCGATCAGGTTATCATGGGTCATTGGAGACCCGAGCCATTTTTCTTTTGTCTCATCCCTCAGAATTCACATATTGAAGAAATACCTATCCATTGTGTTCATGAATTTTTCCGTAAAAATTCCATTCTTAAATTTTATTATGCAATTTGAATTTTTCAAATATCTCAATTTGTTCAAAAGTTATGAATTTTTTAGTAAATTCCTGCATATTATGGAAATAAATGTATTTCTGATGAAAAATAAAATATTTGTTTAAATCTTTTTGCAATATTCATTGTTTACCCTTAAAATAGAAATATTCAAGAGTGTTCAAGAATTTTATCAGATTTTTTTTCATTAAACATTGCGTGTTCTAATATTGCTCGGATCTTTAGCGACCCATGATAAGCTGACAAGGTGCCGAAAAAGCAATAACCTGATCTGGTTAAGCTGAACGCTCTTTTCTGTTGAACATAACTTATGAAAATGCTCTGCTATATTTTACTATGTTCACGAACACTGCCTATCAGTTTTCCCGATTACAGCTTTGTTTGAGATGCATATTTGTCTTTTTCGGTTTTTCATTCCCATTTCCAGATTTTTATTTTTTTCCTTAATTTTTACCAAAAGTTAAAATATGAAGTTTTAAATATAAATTTCCGTCGTTCTATCTTTAAATTTAGGAGATTCATTAGTCGTAGTCAAAAGATACACGCCCACACCCTACACACACATACATACACAATGAATAATTTCGAAAAACCACTTTTTTGGACCTTAAAACATGCAAATTAGGTGAAAATAGATACTGAAACCGAATACGTTACTTCCATTAGGTACAGTAAACGGGAAACGGAAGCAAAAGAATTGTTACATATGTATTGTTACATATTTATTGTAGATTTTTCAAAGATCCGTATCCGTATCCGTATCTGCGGATCTTGAAATAAAAGATCAGTATCTGTATCTGTATCCGCGGATATAGAAAAACTTATATCCGTATTCATATCCGTATCCGCGGATCACAGCTTTGACCATCCGGCACATCCATAAGAGACGAGCAAAAGTCAGATGAATTTTTCATCTCAAGAAACTCTTAACTGTAAGTTTTTACCAAAATTCTTAGATCCATTTCCAAAAAAAAAAAAAAAAAAGTTTTTGTCATATTTTAGCATTTTTTATAGCAGCATTAACACTGAACGCTTTATTTTCTAAAAATGAGCATAACTACAACAGATTTTATTACGTATTATTTTACTTATTACAAATTATGTATTATTGTACTTATTACGTACCAGTTACGAATTACTTATTACGTATTACGATGGGTTTTAAAGCGTATTATTGTACTTCAATTTATTTTGCAGAATTTTGTATTAACATCCCTTTACTAAATAATAATTACAAGATAAAAAGAACTTTTTATATACTACGTTTTTAAATTTTCTGTTGAATCACATAAACCTGCCGAATGCAGCGGGAACCCGGAACAATTAGATAAAAGTATTAAAAAAATTCATTGCTATCGTGTTTTGAGCTAGTATAAAAGTTTCAAATGGCTATCTAGCCGGGAAGTTAGTTAAAAATTGGTTGCAAGCTTTGTACTGGTAACGCTGCTGAAGGCAGCAGGGTCTCGAAGCAGTTGGTTAAAAATATTTTTAAAATGCATTTTCACCGTATTCTGAACTATTCTGAAAGTTTCAAATGTCTAGCTAGTCGGGAAGTTAGTTAAATAACTTTTCTGTTGAATCATATAAACGCAGCCGAATACAGTATGGACCTGAAACAGTTGACTATAAGTATTAAAAAAATGTATTGTCACCGTGTTCTGAGCTATCCTGAATGTTTCAAATGTCTAGCTAGTCGGGAAGTTAATGAAAAATCGATTGCAAGTTCTGTACTGGTAACGCTGCCGAAGGCAGCAGGGTTCCGGAGCAGTTGGTTAAAAATATTTAAAAAAATACATTTTCATCGTGTTCTGAACTATTCTGAAAATTTCAAATGTCTAGCTAGGGGGAAGTTAGTTAAATAAATTTTCTGTTGAATCATATAAACGCTGCCGAAGGCAGTAGGGGCCTGAAACAGTTGATTAAAAGTATTAAAAAAATGTATTGTCACCGTGTTTTGAGCTATCCTGAAAGTTTCAAATCTCTAGCTAGTCGGAAAGTTAGTGAAAAATCGATTGCAAGTTTTGTACTGATAACGCTGCCGAAGGCAGCAGGAACCCGAAACAGTTGGTTAAAGGTATTAAAAAAAATGCATTTTCACCGTGTTCTGAACTATTCTGAAAGTTTCAAATGTCTAGCTAGTCGGGAAGTTAGTTAAATAAATTTTCTGTCGAATCATATAAACGCTGCCGAAGGCAGTGGGACCTGAAACAGTTGACTAAAAGTATTAAAAAAATGTATTGTCACCGTGTTCTTAGCTGTCCTGAAAGTTTCAAATATCTAGCTAGTCGGGAAATTCGTTAAAAGTCGATTGCAAGATTTATACTGGATAAACAAAGAGACAAACAAAGAAACAAACATACAAACAAACATACAAACAAACCAGAAACGACGTTAATAAAAACATTACCATGTTTTTATTAACTTCGTTAATAAAACTTAATCTTAACTTAACTAACTTAACTTTATTAACCATGTTTTTACCATGCTGTAATTTGGGCAGTTTAAATGATGCCTCACCAATAACCCTAATGCATAGCTCTAGTGCAACATAAACCTATTCAGTCTCAACCTCAACCGAAATAATGTAAAAACATATAAACTTTTTTTTTTTTTTTTAATATACTGTTTAAATATCTTCAAGGTTTTTTTTTTTTTTTTTTAATACACAATTTAAATATCTTCAAAGTTTTTTTTTTATTATATATATATATATATATATATATATATACTGTTAAAATATCTTCAAAATAATTTTTTATTTTATATATTGTTTAAATATATTTTTTTTAATATACTGTGTAAATATCTTCAAAAGTTGTTTTTTTTTTTTTTTTTTTTTTTAATATTCTGTTAAAATGCCTTCAAAGCATTGTATAACATCGCAGCGTAATTTTTATATGGTTTCCTATACGATAATACTTCATTAATATTCAGCATATATATGATAACTCCAACATTAAATGCAATATTACTAAAATGAAGAAAAAATAGATTATCTGAAATGATGTAATAAATTTTTTTAGCCATGTGACTGGATAGTAAAGTAAGTTACTCAAATTTTCTCTGAAAATAAATATTTTTAAATAAAACGATGCTTTTTGAAACATTCTTTGTGAATGACATCGAAATTTCGCAATTTATGAATTATTCATAGTTTTCTTTTGCATTAAGTTAATGTAATATATATAAAAGACTTTTTTTAGTACAAAAATAGGTGTTTTCAGATTTTATATGTATGTAGATTTTTGAGAACAGTAATAATTTATCAAAATTTCTCAAACATTGCTTATCTTCCTGAATATTTTATCTTTTAAACGTTTGTTTTTGTAGAGGAATATTTGATTTCAATTTTTGTGAGTACGCAAAAATGTTAATAAAATGTCATTTTTTAAACTTTAAATGTTCATTTTTTTTTTTTTTTTGTACTTTGATCATAAAAATATTTTGAATCTTGTTTTAAAAGTTACCTTTTCCTTTTAGTGTTTCTGTGTATTCTTCAATTTTATCAGATCATTAGTTATTTATTAATAGCAAATATGGGGGATTAGAGGGCTCAATATGAACTATACTATATTTTAAATTTAAGATTGTTATGTTTAATACATAAATCCAACAACTTGTAGATTCTTTAACCCCTTCACTGCCAAGGGCGTATATATACATTTTTTCGAAGTACAATATTTTGTATCGTAATACTACCAGTGAAACTACTGACACGGCTTGACAATGCAATGAAATAATCTTGAATATGAACTTGACAGTGTTTAAAAAAGATTTACTCTTTTCAGACTTGAAAGAGAATGATGGCATTTTGAAGTGAATCTCGTAATTTTTCCTCGGCAGGCAAGGGTGTTAATTGCGTTTCTTAAAAAAAATTCACACAAGAGTCTCAATTGCTGAACAAATAGCAGTTTAATTTTCTTGTTATTATTTTCAACAACAACAAAAAAAAAAAAAAAAAAAAACGAAAAACTTTACAATATTTAATAACTTTGCAGATCAGAAGACTCTATACCAATTTTTTAGCATGTTAATTGAGAAGTTTTTAAACTTCCAACCAAAGTTAGAATTACCATAAATTTTATATACATATATGTACATTTAATATCCGACAATATGAAGTCAAATTTTTTATATTAATTTAGTTTTTTATTTTAATTGTACAATATATAAAACTTTTCAATTTCAGTAATTTAAACTGTCTCTATAATTCCCCGAATTTTCTGTTTAAACTAAAATCTTTCGTTGCCTTTGACTTAAAATGTTAAATGTCAGAATGTTTTCAAGATTGAGAACAAAATATCAGGTACAGAGTTTCTTTAAAAAAGTGTCTGTGTCTCGATAACGCATAAACGCTGACTCTGAGTATAGTATATATATATTTTCTACAGAGCATTATTTTATCAGTTTATAATATAAGTCATAGAACGGCTAAGGTTTCACTTACCAGGAATTATAGCATAAGATGATTAAACAGGATGATGGCAGAACACTGAGAAAAAATTCTGTAACTGACATCTAGAATCTAAATTGTGGCTCTAGAAAAAATAGTTCCATGTCATCCTTAGAAATTCTAGTCCCCTTGAAAAGCGGGTTCTAGAAGCCCCTATTATAATTCTAGTGCGTTTGTCTATATTCTCGAGGGCAAAGTTATTTAAAAATCGCTGCAAATAAGTGAGACTACAAGAGGCGGGTTTCTGCAACTATAAGCTTGGTTTATTACCAAATTCTAGAAAATCAAGCATGAATTTCACGCAATATAAATTATTCAGAATATTTAGAGTATTCAGAATATTGTTTCACCATCTAGAAATGTGTACACTAGAAATTTTCAATAATTTCGTCTATTCACTTTATTGGGGTGCCTTATGCGCATAGCTCGAAAATCTATATTTCTAGTTAAGGGATTTAGAAAATGGCCACTTATTCATTCTAGAGAAAGGCGGTATATTTTTTTCCCAGTGAAGAATTTGAAGATTTTATATCAGCACAGATAACTGGATCAGACCACAAATCACTGAATACTTTTGCTATACTGAAATGAGACTTGAAAAACGTGATTAGGAAATATACATATAACTCGTTTAAAATTTCTCGTACAAATTACTCATATTTTTGTTTTTCACAGGTTTTATTTCTGGATTATTTGAAAATAGTTTAAAGTATAAAATATAAAATATTCATATTATACCAGCGTTCTTAAACGCGCTACATCGTAATACAACAACATTAGAATAAGCGCGCGAGAAGAGAATCTATGAATTTGCTGACACATACAGTTCATAGAGTAAAATGGGAGCAACGCATTTTTCTTGCAACATGTACATTTAGAGAAATTGTTCTCTGAATGAAATGTCTTTTATTAAATCGCAGTCCTTGAATTTTGAAAAATATTGGGCATAAAATAATTGCAGTTTTCTTTCCTTTTACCTCACCCCTACTTGTACAATATTTTCCCTATTCAAATAAATTCAAGTTATTTCGAATTTTCACGAAAATTGTTCCTGGTAGGGCTTTCGTGAAGATATTAGCAGTCATACTACTGTTCGGAATGCATTCTAATTCTAATCTAATTATCTTATCTTCATTTATTTTTTTATTTATTTTATTTTTTTTTATTATTATTATTATTATTATTATTAGATGAAATTTTACATTCACATGTTTCGTTCTGGCCTGGTGTTTATCCGACTCAACTAGTCTTATGGATGACTGGTTGTCTTCGTATATAGTTATTGGTTTTGTTTGTTTTAAGCTCAAATCTTCGAGTGAACGTAATAACCAGAACACTTCTTGCGCTGCACTTGAAGCGGAAACGTATTCTGCTTCCGCAGTTGATAGTCTTATGCAATTTTGTTTCTTTGAAATCCAATATATCTTGTTTTTTTTAATGAAAAATATGTTGCCAGTAATGGACTTTCTGTCGTGGGGGTCATTTGCAAAGTTTGTGTCAGCAAATGCTGTTAACACTAGTGGATTCTCATTGTTATATGAAAGTTTTATGTTAATTGTAGTTTTTAAGCATCTTATTAGTTTCTTTACTGCTTTCCAGTCACATTTTCTGGGTTTTTCGTTATGTGTAGATAAGAGGTTTACTGCTGCACTGACCTCAGGTCGACTTACTGTTGAAATATGTAGAAGCGACCCTACTGGTTTTCTGGAATATGTATTATTTGGTAAAAAAAGTATCATTTCATTGTTTTTCAAATAATTAGTGTCGATGGGGGTGTTAGTGGGTTTTGAATTTGTTAAGTTAAATTTTTCTATCAATTGCCTAATTTTATTGGTTTGGTCAACTAGTAAAGTGTTGCTATCCGGTCTTGTAATGTTTATACGCAGATAATTAACGATGTTGCCAAGATTGGTAATGTTATATTCCCGCTTAAGTTGTTCTGTAATTTCGTTTATGTCATTCTAGGTTTCGGCGATCAAAATATTGTCTACGTACACTAGTACATAGACTGTTTTATTGTTACACTTTCTTTTATATAGGCATTTGTCAGTTGTGCTTTGTGTGAAATTTAAATTTATTGAGGTTTCATTTATTTAGAATTCCATGTCATACTTGAAATTCATTTCTGTCAAAATCTGTTCTCTATCGTACTTATAAATAAAATTTCATAAATTACTTTTTTTTTCCTTTTATTGTAGATAGTAGATTGTCGATGAAAATAAATCATTGTATTTATTATTCATTATTTATTTATTTATTTATTTATTCATTCATTCATTCATTTTACAGTTTTTAAGGAAATCGAAATATATTTATATATATATATATATATATATATATATATATTATTAATATTATATATATATATATTTTTTTTCAAATTATATACTTTTGCAAGAATGTTTGGCAGAAAATTGGTTTCATTCTTCAAAAAAAAAAAAAAAAAAAGTAATTTTCATTCACTTTTAGCTGTATATTATTTTATTATAAACATTATTTATGTTTTATGTTATCTTCCATAGAGTCGATTATGAAGAAGTCTATAATGAACTATCTATTAGAAGTCTATAATGAACGCGGTATAACTCATTAACAAAACTCGAATGTTATATCTTCGGATAATGAAAAGTTGCAGATCGCTTATAAATTGTTAATTCATTTCTCATTACTCAAAATACAAAATCATTGTTCAACATTAGCTATAATGACTCCATTTTATAAAAAGTACTTTTAGAATTATTTAAAGTGGTGCAAATAAAGCCCTGAATTTCCTGCATGTATTTGCGTGAAAATGTGTGATCTGCGTATATAAAAGATCGAATATTTAATGAATTTTTTATCGGTTTCTAAGAATTTATCAATATTTAATAAATAACGAGTTTTCTTTACATAACAGATGAATACAATTTTCTTCTAAAATAATTATTATGCGGAACATTTTTTTGTTCCTGCAAATATTTTTGCCAAATTAACGCAGAAGTTAAATGCCAAAGCCCATACATTCACTTGACTGCTTCTTTTTCTCGATGAATCGTCGTGTTTAATTTCTTCTGTTCGAAACGGTTGTTGAGGTCTGTAAATTTTATTGTTGTTTTTGTTATTCTAATATCTTCAACTTTCAGGTTCGAAACTTTCCGCAGTTTTCTCTAACATGAGACTATGGCCCAGGACCGCTTAGAGAGACCCAGCATAGGGCATTTCTACTCAGTCTTGGTTCCCTAACGCAAGCAGTTGGCCTTAACCCCTACACCACCACACCTTTACCTTTCAAACATACTCAGCGAAGTAGGCCGGGGTTTATTATTATTGTTATTACGTATTACATTAAAAGTAAATAAACATTTAAGGCACACAATTTAATGCGTAATTTAGATCATATTAATACCTATTAACATATATTTTAAAGCTTTTAAATTTCTAATAAAAAGTTAATTCACGCTGAATTAAAATAGAACAAGGTGTCGAATTAAAATAACTCATTAAAAATATTAAAATGAAAGAAATCCTTCGATGGTTGTATTAAAATTTTCTTTCTTTTAGCAGCATTTATGTATTACATAAAATTCCTTCAACATTCTCTCTAAAAGTGAAAGCAATTCAGAAAAACGTATTTTAGAAAGGTTATAAAATGTGAAGAAGAAATTTTGTCTCACTCATTTTGATTTGTATCATATACTGACTTTTTTTTTTTTTTTTTTTTTTTAAGAAACGGCATAAATTTGTGTTTTAGTCAGTAAACTCTTCACTATGTATACCAAAATTACCACTTTTACTCAAACGACTTATTTCAGTTCTTTCAATGATGTTACTTTATCATACAATCTCGTAGGGCTTCACGTTTTATGTCGTAACATAACATACAGTCGTCTGAAGAAATAATGGCGTGATCACGAAATCAAATATTGCGTGGTGAACATAAAAATAAGCCGTGTGATTTACTTTTTTTCTCTCTCACGACAAGTTGAAGTGCACATTATCTTACACAACTCCTGATATAGCATCTAATATTGTCTTAATATTTCAGTTAAATCGTATATAATAACTATTCCCAAAGAGTAAGTGAAGGCAAAGGAAAACCCCATCGTTTTTAATATATTGAAATATCATGCATTTGTGAGATTAAAACAGATTATCCGAACCTATATACATATTTAAATATTTATTTATTTATTTATGTTTTATTTTACGTTTGGGCGTTTTTTAATGTTTCTTATAAAAACCGTGCTAATGTGTTTTGTAAATTATTTCAGAGTTTAATAATAATGCACATGCATGTTTAATTACATTCCACCGCATAATTAATTATTTTTGTCTCCTTAGTACCCCCTTATCTTATTTATGCGATTATGTGATGTTAATACAATTTAACAAAAAATCTATATATAATTTGTATTTTATTTATATAGTTATATTAAGTATTTTTCTACTTGTTTTTTGTGGAGAAAAACTGCGAAAGTTATAAAGATAAATGACGCAATAAAGAATTTTTTAAGGAAGGTTAATTAAAATGTTTAATACATAAATATAAGAAAATTGCGTAAAAGGGTTGGAAATTGTACTTATATAAAAGGTACAACATTAGATAAAGGCAAAATATCGATTCATCGAAATTATCATTCTAGTGTGAAAAAGAATAAAATGCTGCGTGGAAAATACCCACCCCCTTCCAAATTATAATATGTATAATATATATATATATATATATATATATATATATATATATATATATATATATATATATAATATATATACATGAAAGGGATAAAAATAAAAAGTTTTAAATTAGTAAAAAACCCAAATTGAAAGTGTAAAAATCGCTAGTCGAAATTATAATCGTAAATAATTCGTAATTTTCCCTTTAAAGATTGTTTTTCAGCAGAAGACTTTACAACTCAGAAATCAGAAAAGGAACGAAATTATAAGTCGAAATTGACTGACGTTAATGCAATTTGCAACTGTCGCTGCATTGAGCTGCATATTAATTAATCCCAGAATTTCCTTTTAAGGGCCCAGACAATCTAAAGAACCAATCAGCAGCTCAGAAAATGAGATATAAAAGCCCAAACATTAAACAAACTGACACTTCTTGCCACGATTTTGACTTGTTAAACAATTCCACGCTGCAGTCTTCCTCCGAAATTACGTAGGCGCTACAGGCCTTCCCAACAGATTTTGCTGCCCGGGGCGCCGTTTGAGCCGCCCGTCGCTCGTGGATCGGCAGAATGTCGGATTAAGACTCCATTCGCATTACCCTGTCTTGACTTAGAAATACTGAAGCAGTAAAGATGTTTCCTGAAAGAAAGCCTAGTCGTCATTGGGTGCTACGCCTGTCATCTCTCTCTTATCCAGTAATTAATACATTGCATATATATATATATATATATATATATATATATATATATAATTTTGTGAATATGCCTAGCTTTATAACAACAATAATCTTCAAATATAAGACTCTAGGTTATTCCTTTAAAAAGCAATATTGTATAAATAAATAAATAAATAATAATAATAATAATAATAATAATAATAATATGTGTGCTTGATTACATGTTTCAACTTTTATCTCGGATTATTCTTCTGCACTAACTTATTTATGGCAAAAATCTTTATCAACCATTCTTGATCTAATTTGCAAATAATTTATACTTTAATTTGCATGAACTTTTTAAAGTATTTTATAAATTATTTATTGTTTAATTTCCATAATTTTTTTAAGTATTTTCAGATTCTATGTGCAGTTATTGATAACGGGATCTGTAAGTGCTGCTTATTGTTATATCAGTTATTAACTAATGGTGAATGTAATAGTTTTTATATAAAACACACTGTGAAATATCTGTTAATTGTTTTGTGCACCGTTAAAAATTACAGAAGAAAGACTACTGAAAATTATTTAAATCTTATATACAATTATTGCTAAAATTGTACTGATGTGTTAAAAAATCCATTTTATACATACATTTTCATGGCTAATGTTATTTTAATTAGATACTGCAGCAGGAAGTATATTAATAATTTATACTGCTTTTAATGTGGCAGATATATTCATTTTCATTTTTTATTGGGAAATAAACTATTAAAAATATAATAATATAGACTGAATATTGAGAGCCTCTATTCTATATTTTAAACAGAAATTTATTGCCAATTCACAGAAGCTAAGTATAAACATTTCAAGACGTTCATGTAGAACGCTTTTACACTGTGCATTTGACTTGTGAGAAATATGTCTTCAAATACACAATACGTTGTAAAAATATTCATAACTTAATTCAAACTGATAACATAATTCATAGTTGTTAAAAACAGAAGTAACTTTTAGCACCAACGCTTAATGCGTCACTTATTAAGATAATTACCATAATTTGTAATTCGTCAAACATGAAATCTCCTCGATTTCTCACATGCAACAAATGATATTTTTAATGTTGAAACACTTAGCTTTAAACTTTCTGTTCAAAATGAGCTTTATTTTTCTATTCTTTCTCTCTTTCTCTTTTTTTTTATTTATTTTTTTGTTTTTCTTAATGCGAATGTCGGGGAAATTTCTAGTTGATTATTTTATTTTACTTTATTTTTATTTTTATTTTTATTTTATTTTATTTTTTTTGTTTGTTTTCTTGTTCCAGTTGATGAGAATATAAGGGAAGTGTTTAGTCTAATATTTGAGAACTTTTTTTTTTTTTAAGATGTTTATATACAGCTGTGAATTGTTGCCAAAGCTGCAAATAATAATAATAATAATAATAATAATAATAATAATATATATATATATATATATATATATATATATATATAAAGAAAGAAAAAGAAAAAATGTAATGCATGTTTTTTTTCCTTACTATTACCTACCACCTAGAAAGGTTGATTAATGATAAATATGGTTATTTTTTTTTTTTTATTATGAACTGAGAGAAATTGTACTTTGAAAACTGTACATTTCTAATGACATAACTTTAATCTTATTCAGTATAATCGTATATATTCATAATTCATTTAACAATAATTTTGCATATCTTTGTAATACTCTGCATTAAAATCTGTTAAACATTACTTTATTTTATAGTTTTATAAATATTACTGACCTTTTTCCCTAATTATATTGAGTAAGCATACTTAAATAACTACACACTTTAAACTTTCTTATTGTAATGGTAACGAATGTAATTTTTAACTTTGAAAGTGTGCAATAAATAATTTAATAATTTATATTGCTTTTTTATAAATGTAACTAATACTAAATTTCTAAAATCATTATAATGTATGTTTAATGTGCCTTCTTTTAGATGATTAGTACCAATAGCAAATAAATAGTATTTTGATAATCATTGTTATTATACTAATTACATTTTGTTAGAAAATTTCATCGCGAAAAAAAAAAAAAAAAAAAAAAAAAAAAAAAAAAAACTTAAAGATATTACTGAAACAACGTAAGTTGTATTAATAGTAGTTTTTAGATAATTCAAACGTTGTATAAAAAAGTAGCGTTTCCGGAATATTTTTCAATATTATATTAGGATTTTACTAATCTCAAATAAATATGGGTATATAATGCTTTGTTAAATGAAATAAAAATTGTACAAATAATTTAGCAATTTTATAATGCAAAAATTTAGTCCAATACTGTATTTTACCGATTATAAATAAATTGTGAAATGTGTTGCTTCATGAAAAGTAATAAAAAGAAATATAGTACTGAAGCAATTAATTAGTCAAGGTGGTTATCATTAAATTTCTTCTATTAACAATGTCCTGCAATAGAACGGTTGAGTAGGTTCCTGAAGTACTTTAAACATAAAGTAGAGAGGAGATGCGCTTAAGGTATTTAAAAAATAGTTTTAAAATGTTCACTAGGTGGCGCTTTGCATGGAAAAATGGTAAATTTAGCAAAAGTAATTACTCGTACAGTCCCAAAAACTAAATGAAATTTTTATGTATTCCATGTTTTTCATCTCCTTTGTTAACTTACAGTTTTCATGCAGAGCAGCCCCACGCAGCGCACATTTTTAATTTTTAATTTTCTTTTTCCTTTTTTTTGGGGGGGGGGAGGGGGAGGGGGCTTCCTTGAGGTACAGTCCGCATACTAAATTTGGTACTAATCCGCTCACCCATTTTAGATGTAAAATGCTGTTTATATGAAAATTAATTATTATTAATCTGTAGAATAATTTTAATCCCATATAATAATAATAGTGTATTATCTTTTAATTTTTGTTTGCTACATGTAGTTAAGCTAACACTGTAAAGCAACATAAAAAGGGCTTTTAAATAAACTTTTTATATTGTGTGTTGTACATTTTAATAATTAAAGAGAATCCATACACTTATTTGTTAAAAATTCGAACAAATAAAACCGTTTTTCAGATATAAATTGAAATATATAACGAAAACTTTTTAAACTTTCACAGTATTTATAATTTATCATGAATTTAAAGCGGTTTCATTATTATTTCTTTTATATGTAACATTACAAACAGTCAAATAGTGATAAGTTCTGAATTCACCATTACGTTTTGACACTGCGATGTCATGCAGTCCGAATGTTTTATTTATATTTTTCTCAGAAGTAACAAATTCTCAAAACTTCAGTGTTTAATAAAATATAGGGTTATAAAAATGCCATTTCATCGAGTCGGAAGTCGAAATCTTCAGGTTTATGTAGTCGTAAAATCGCAGGTTTAAGTTAATGTGCATTGAAATCTACTAGTCTGGCTTTATGAACTTGTAACTTGAATTCACGCATATATCTGAAGACATATTTTTAATCTTTCTTTCTATACACTAACCTTTCCTAAAGATCTATTTAATTTCTATTTAAAGATTTAAAAAAAAAAAATTAAAAATAAAGCAAAAAGGAACGTTTAGAAATAGATAAAAAAAGATAACTTTATTATAAGAATAATTAGAAATATTTAACAATATTTTTTTTAATTTCTCCATTTACATAAAAATTAGATTAATGGATTAAATAAGTCAAATTTTGGAATAGTTAAATTAGTAAATGGTTTGTGCAGATTTTACCTTACTCATTTAATGAAACAGAAGAGATTAATAACAGGAAAAGTACACTATTAAAAATAAAGTTCAACATTTCACAAGAAAAAAAAAAAATCCCAATTCAGGTTAGTTTAGAACCATTAATTTTGAAATCTGGTACTAAATTTCACTATTTTAGTGGCACCTACTACATATAGTGCTTATTACATTGGAGAAACTGAACATTGAATTTTCTAAAAATGTTTATTGCAGTTATATTCACCTAAATTGGCGCCATTTCCGATTAGATGTGGAAGTTTATTTTCAACAATGTGAACGAAAATGGAGTATATTTATATATACACTTACACAACATTAGGTACATTTAAATTTATTCTCCTTCATATTAGGCTTTAAAAAATGTAGCTATTTGATAGATGACTGATTTTTTCTTTCTTTCTTTTTTTTTTTTTTTTCTGTTTAATAATTGCAAAAAATGCAAAATATATATATATATTATTTCATATTTAAGGTCAGGTTTGAGTTACTTTCGGGTCAAAGTGTGAAGAGTTTTGAAAAAATACAAATTTTTTGTCGACCTTGATTTGTTTTGGGATTAAAAAAAAAAAAAAAGAAAACAAAAATGCCGTTAGTATTGAGTCGTTTTGCATTAGATGTTAAAAAATAATAATAAATAAATAAATAAAATTTACCTGTAATATAATACAATGCGTGGAATTTTCTGTCCTTCACCCTTTCACATGGCGTGATGAAATAATCGCAATACATGAGAGGTTCCCTTTCAACTTGGAAAATTATCTGATTATTGACTGAAGAATGATTTTTTTTTTTTTTTTTTTTTTAATGCGACCTATTCACGTAAATTTGCTAGAGGTGGTGTGCAGAGATAAAGTCGCTGAAAAGTAATGTCCTTTATTCAATTAAGGACATAAGGCTTTTATATGTTTTTATATCACGTAGAAATTGTAGATTATAAAGTAAAATCTCTTTCCATATTACATGAATGATAGTTCTTATTTGTTGTAATTTGCAAAGTTTAGAAATTTTATTAACATATTTCAGGTAAAACAATTAAAATTTTTAACAATATCACCACTCTTTAACTTAATTAAAAACATATTTATATGAAATTTCATGAAAAAAAAAAAAAAAAAGATATTTAAATATGATTTATCTAAAAATAATACAACAGTTTTTTTGTTTTGTTTAATAAATATTTTACATAAATAATTTTATTATTGATAAAGGAACATACTAAAAATTCAAAGTCAGATTTTCACATTATTTATTTAGTTAAAGTTTAATTGACTTAAGCAGATTTATACGCTTAGGCTGTTGAGAATGACATAACTTACTCTAATGCATTTGGAGAATGGTTTATTTTAATTAAAGTTTAGATTAAGATTTGACTTGTAAATTAGCTTAGAACTAATAAAGTCGTCATATGCTTGCGTTAGCGTATTAAATAATAATATTTTCTTTATGAAACTTTTGTTTGGATTTCGAAAGTGCTGCCGAATCTAAAATAGTAAATCATACTCTACGGAGTTCACAGTGAAATAGCAGACATTTATTTGAATATATGAGTAATATTTCACTTTTAATTAACAGGCAAATGATATGAATTCAGAACTGTTTATCATAGCAAAGTTAATAAAAGGAAAAATTTATTCTGCCAGATAAATGTAATTTTAAGATCATAAATATTTTTTAAAAGAACATAAAATTGTTTTATATTTCAAATATCATTTACAAGTGGTTAAACTTGAAAATAATAAATAAACAAATACAAATAAATAACAAAAAGTCAGAAATATATATATATATACATTCTTTTCCCCCCACTTTTTGTTCTCTTGTGTAAATAAGATTATGGCACTTAGTAAAATTACGTTTGCCATTTTTATTATATATATATATATTAATACTTTATTATTATTATTGTATTTTTTCGATTTTCATGGATATAGTTCGAGAAAATATAATTTTTATAGTGAATTTTAAATAAAATATCTTGATATTAAAGTTAAATTAGTTTGAATCAGAGATTGGTAAAGTAAAGGAATTAGTGATAGGACTATTTTGAAAGTCGAAAAAATAAAGAAAAAGAGAACTGATAAAAAACGTTTATACATCTCAAAAGGAGAGGTCACGACATGGAAAATTCATATCGGTACGAAATTGCGCAGGACTGTAGTATATATTATGAAGGTAACAACATATTAAAGCAGTAGGACCATCTAGACACAGAATTTCGAGAAAATAGCGTTTAAAGTTTGAGTGATCTTTAAATAATAGTTATTTTGGAATATAGCCAACGTTTCAGTGGCGTGGTCAGCAGAGTGAATGGTTGTCACGCGGAGGGCCCGGGTTCAATGCTACCGACGGGAATGTTTTTCCCCCCCTTTTATTTATTTAATCTAAACTTTTTATTTTACTGTTACTTTCTCTTATAATTCAATTCAAAATTGGAAAATCTTAATAAATAATAATTACTTTTTTTTTCTTGAACTTAAAAAAAAAAAAAAAAAAAAAAAAGAGGAGGTTTTAAAATTTTAACTTAAAAAATACATTTTAGCTTTGTTTTAATTATAAAACAAAATAAAAATAAAGGGAAACTTTTATTTAAATATATATATATATATATATATATATATATATATATATATGCATATATATTTATTTATCTAAGCATTGTATTTTATTTTTACTTTAGTTCATAATTAAAACAAGCTAAAATTTAGTTTTTTAAGTTGTAGAAAATATCAAATATTATATGCATAAAATTATAACTATATAACCTACATACTTTTTTAAATCACAAAAGTTCAATAATTATTGTTCATTAAATTTTTAAAATCTCAGGTTTAATTATTCAAAATATTAAATTTTACAGTCATTCGCCCTTCCCTGAATAACAAATACAAAAATAAAGAATAAATAGACAAGAATTAAATTAAATTAAATTAACTAAAAAATAAACCGAAGTGTAAAACAGCAGGTGTGTTTAAATATTGGTTTAAACTTCCTGATATGGTTTTAATATGCATGAATTACTTAACCGTTTTGAGGTTGTTACTATTAGAGAGCAGCAGAAATTTTATTTCGTGCACAGAAGGATAAAAAACAGATTGACGAAGAAAAACGTACGTTGATTAATATTTAAAATCTATATCTAAAGATAATGTATATTTCGGGTATATTTGTTTGCCTGTAATATAATTTAATATAATCGGAATCCCGTATTATAATTTTTCAAGAAGCTGAAATGATTGGAGAAGTAATTAGTTAATTTGTTTGCACCGTAATTATATGTACAATTAAAATCATTATTTCTCTGTAATATTTTATTTTCTGAAACTTAAAAAACAAAGTTTAGCATTGTTTTAAATACATCTAAAATGAAATAAAATGTTTCGATTTTAAAAAAGGTCTGCTTTTTTTTTTTTTTTTTTTTTTATTTTACAGTTTAAAAAGTATGGTTGAAAAAATTATTTATAATATTTATTTTTTTAAATATAAAAAATAGAATATTTTAAAACAAACATGTTTCTTTTCTTTCTTTTTTTTTTTTTTTTTTTTTTTTTTTTCTTTTTTTAAGTTCAAGAAATTTAAATAATTAATTAAAATTTTCAAATTTTGGATTAAATTATAAAAGAAAGTAACAGTAAAATAAAATGTTTACATTAAATAAATAAAATGGGAAAAACCATTCCCGCCGGTAGTATTGAAACCGGGCCCTCCCCTTGGCAATCATTTATTTTGTTGATCACGCCACTGGAACGTTGTTTCTGCTGCGAAATAACTTACATTTAAAGATTACTGAAATTTTAAACGTTTTTTTTTTTTTTTTCTCCAAATTCTGTGGCTAGTGGGTCCTACTGCTTTAATATATTGTTACCAACATAGTATACTGCAATACTGCGCAATTTCGTCCCGATCTGAATTTTCCGTATCGTGACCTCCTCTTGTCAGATCAACTCCTTAACACGATCAAGCCGGCGTGTACCACCGATGGCACACAGCTTGTTCAAAATAAGAACACAATCTGTAAACAGTGGTCCTGAATGGCTTGTTTACGTTTGGAGATTTTTTTTCACTCGCCAAAAGACCAAAGATATAAATTTACGACATAGCAACTTAAAACAGAAATATATATATATCGTTCGGTTGAGAGGGCTTCACGTCGCACTAGTGCTACGCTATGGGAAATCGATAAAGTGCCCATGTTAGAGTACCTTTATAATAGCATAGCGTTAAAAACTATTATGATTTCTTCTTTAAGGAGGTATTTTTTATTCTATATAAATGAGGAATAATTTGGTAATAAGTCTAAGTATTTTTTTTTTTTATTTATTTTTTTTTTTTTTGCCACATGTTTTTTAAAAAAATAAGAAAAACGATTTTAAAATAGAAGCTGCTTCTTAATTTTGAGGACATACGTTCACCCTACATTTCGGTGACTGTCTGAGACTCACCTTTAATGATGATCCGGGACATGAAATCAGAATTTTGATCTTCCTCGGAGGAGTTGGGTTCCCAGGCTTTGGTTATCCCCAGAGATATAATGTTTGTGGACTGATTATCAAATTTTAAAGATCACGCAAGGCCTAGCAAAGACAACCCAAGTACTATTGATATTAGATAACCACACGTTACACTGCACCTTAGAAGCAGTTAATTTCTTCCGGGCTAACCACATTCATGCTCTTACAATACTACCTCACAACAGCCACAAAACTCATCCACTTGATCGCTGCATCCATAACAGTCTTAATGTTTTTAACGCATTGGAATGTGAAAAATAGATGCGTAATTAACCTGGTCGAGTGATAACAGTTTAAAAAATTGCTGAAATTTTGACTCCGGCTTATCTCAAAGCAGCTATTTACGCAAATGCCATACAAAGTTTCAAGGTGTCAGGAATAAAACCATGAAACTCGGACATTTTTGGAGAAGTCGATATCTTATCCAGTGAAGTGACATAAAGGCCTTTGTCGGAAACTCGAGATGAACAAAATTTCCACCAAGTTCAGGATCCAGTACAAAACTTTGGTTTTGAGGAAAACGCTACCTCTGCCGTAGCTGACGCCGTTGGCGACGATAATGCGGATCGGACTAATTAGGTGATAGAGCAACTTCAGGCTGGCAACTTAGGGGGGATTGTGAAGTCCAAGCAGGAGCAAAGCAAAACTATCAATGAAACACTAAAAGAAATTACTGTTCCAACTAGTAACGACAATGTACCGAGCAATTAACCACTGTCCTCATGCACAACAAATGAAATATCGAGCAAATTGCAGGGTGAGAACACTTCATTTTAAGATAGTCAAAATATTTTTAAAGAATGAGCGCATACACCACTTTCCAGCATTAAAAAAAATGGAATTAAATCGCCTCACGTACCGCTTGCAGATACAGCCCCACTACCACAAGCTGAAATATTCTTAAGTTCTAACTGCAAAACAACAAAAATCAGATATTTTTAATGGGTCTCAGTACAAGTTGGCTATCAAAGAGAATTCGGCCTCTAAACAAGTACAAAAGAAAAAACCAAAGAGAATTTCAAAACCGATTACTAAAGGGGCGAAAAAACGGTTTCAAGTTCTAAAGAAGACACCCAAAAAGAAAATATGGAAATGTCCATCATGCGGTGAAGTATAGTTAGACCCCCCTTCCCTCCCCCAGACGAACACTGGATAGGATGCTCCAAATACAAAAAGTGGTGGCTTGAAGCTTAAACAAGCTATGAAGGTGAAGTAAACTTTATTTGTGACCACTGCAAGTAACGTAGGCACGAATTTTCAGATCATTTTTCCTGAGTACTCTTATCAACTCATATACTCTTATCCAACAGCACTTGTAAGAGTACGCAATTCTTACTTTTGTTATTTTTAAATTTTTACAAAGATGTGGTATATTTTTGTTACGTTTTATGTTATTTTATGTAAGATGGGTTAATTAAGAACAAAATAAAAGTTAAGCTGATTATCTAGAATTAGTTTTTTTATTTTTTTTTTTATTTTAGAACAGTTTGAACCTTAAGTGCATATTCCTAGACCAGCCTACCCTACGAACAGCTATTGAATGCACTTGTTCGTGAATTCTAGTAATAGTTGAATTACAGTTATTATAATAATTGATAGACTACATGAAAATATTGATTTTCGTAACCTCGATAAAAATATTACATCAGCTGTTACACAGCAACGTATTATGTTATAAAAGATAAAGTATTTTAAAATCATATATTTATGTTTGTTTTTATTTATTAGAATTTTTATGACTGCTAAGTCAAATTAGTTTTACAAGAATTTACTCTGAAAATTTAGAAAAAATTTACATAACATAATTCATCTGCATTTTCCACTAAAATAATTAAATACTCTCTCTCTCTCTCTCTCTCTCTTTTTTTGTTTTTTTCAATTTCAATTTTTAATATACTTATCTAGATGTAATTGTAGTTTTTTTTATATTATTATTACTACAGATTAAGCTATATTTATTATCATTAGCATCGTAATTACTTTATATATTTTTCAGTAGGAGACGTAAATGCTGGACGGATATTTTCCTAAGTAAACTCATAAAATGTAAGCTAATAAACTTAAAGTACATATTCTTTTAGACAAGTCTTAGTTAAAGAATACCGGGTGCACCAAAAGTCTGTTAGAGCTATAAAATTTCATAAAAAATGAACTACTCATGATAAAAATTTTGGTTTGCACGAGAGAAATTAACGAGAAATATTATTATTATTAAACAATGTAGTTAAACATGACCGACAGATGCCGCTGAGATGTATAAATGAAGTGAATTTATGCAAATTAAGTTGTCCATTAGATATCTTGATACATAGGGACTCTTCATTATACCGACTGTATGCTATTATTACCAGATCGAATGTTGTTGGTTAAGCTCATTTACAAAAACGATGACTCTTTAACATTTAGATAAAACAACCGTCGCAATGCGAAAATTTTGTACTGTAAAAAGGACTCAAGAAAAGAAAAATCCCATTTCATGTGCAGAGATCATAGCCTCCTAAACTAGATGCCTGCCGCGTCGCTCGGAAACATGGCAAAAGTTGAAGCGGTAGACAGTGCCGCATGGTACAGATTGCATGACTTTTTTATTTAACTATCACCAATAATTTTAAGAAGTGATATATGATATATATATAATCTACGTTTCTGCGATTCTATTCGTATTTTATGTATATAATATCCCACTTTAAAAAAAATTTTGTGGCTGCTGAATAAAAAAGTCATGCAATCTGTACCAGGTGACGCTGTCTACCGCTTGAACTGTTGCCAAGTTTCCTAGCCACGCGACAGGCATCTAGTTTAAGAGGCTATGCAGAGATACTGTAAGTAAACCTATGAAATGAAATTTTGTATTGTTATTGTCTTTCCGTTCACTGTTTTTCAATGTAAATTTAATTTGCATTTATGTGCTTCATAAAATGAATAGCAGCGCAACATTTTGGTCATTTTTACTACACCCTTTTTGTTTTTAAGCAAATCCTACCTACTTTTATTGATATTAGTGCAAACCTCAATATTTTATCATCGTTTGTTCTTAATTAATGAATTTTTAACTTCGTAACAGATTTTTTGAGCATTCGTTTATTTATTTATTTTGTCACGTTTTGTAATACACATTTAGGTTAAGAACTAGAATTTGAGAAGAATCTGTAATTACGTAATAGAGTTTTTTTTAACTATTCAGAACCATGGAAAATTTGTCTTCAGATAGATTTACTGGGTGTTTCATATTGAATAAAACAAATAGAAAGCATACCCGTGAACGCTGTAAATGCTTTATTTTAATAAATTCAAATTTACAGTGAAACTACAGCTAACCACGTTTCTGTAGAGGCTCTATGGATCCAATGACAGGGTAAATGTCTATGTGGTATTCCATTTCCTGCCACACACGTGATAGAATATTCTTTGTAAATAATTCGATCATTACAGTTATCCACTGCATCAGATACTGTAAGTACTGGGGAAATACAGACACAAACACATTACCTTTAATATAACCCCACAGGTAAAAAATCATAAGAGGTGAGAGTGGAGGATCTCGATGGACAACAAAGCAATGGCATATCGTTTGATCCAGCACGGCCAGTCCATACATTCTACGCAATTGGTGGAATCATTTTGATTAACAGCACCTCTAGCGGCGATTTCGTAACCATTCGGTTTTTCGCTGTTGCCAGATAAAACTTATATAATTGTAGTTTCGTAATTAATTCGTTTCGTCTAAAGATATTAAGAACAGAATTTGTACTATGCTATTCGTTTTGTCCCATTCAGTATGAAACACCCTGTATTAAGAGAAATTAAGTATTATTTCTGTCCAAAACAAAGAAAACTAAACTATAAAAAACATAAACGATCTGCTTGTAGTATTCAACACCGAATATTCATCTTTTTTTTTAAGATTTTAAATTAGTATATATTATTTTCAATTTTCTAGACTACCAGATTAATCATTTAAAGGTGAAAAGTTGAATATCTGTTTTGCGTTAAACTATGGTATGGTACACTTTAGTATCATCAAATTGTTACATGAGATTTTCAGAAATAATCATAACATTAAACTCTTTATTTATTTATTTATTTTTTATGTAAATCTAAAACTTTATGAGAAAATTATAAACAAACGTATTACCTAATAACCATTATTATCTTAATTAATGTTTTAAAATGCAATTTTATCATTACAATATAATCACTGTTTTTTAATCAAAGATCTTCAAGTAACAGTTATTGAGAAGATTGCAAGTTTACAAGTAGAATTATATTTTTGTTTTGCTTCTGTTATTTGTTCAAAGAATAATTTTAAACAAATCTGGATTAAAAAATAATAAATATGCTACGCAGAAATTTTAACTATGATTTTAATTTCAAATATGTGATATTATATTTTTACATGATATATCCGTATGTATTATAATAAAATGATTCCAAAGTGATTATAACATTAATTTTATTATATAGTTTGAACACGAACACATTTATTGTCGCATATTTTTCTTTTATTTACATTGTACAGTCGGCTGCAAAATTATTCGAGCACTAGCAATAATCCTTGTCAAAAAAAAGTACACTTAATACAGCTTTGTTAAATAAATCCTTGTCGAGTTATGTTCTTAATCAGTCTAAGAACATGATTCGATAAGGATTTACTTAGCAAAACAGTCTTAAGTGTACTTTTTAAATATAGGAATTATTGGCTAGTGCTCGAATAATTTTGCAGCCGACTGTAAAAGGTACAGTCGGTAACAAAAGTCTCCGAACACTAGCAAAAATTCCTATATAAAAAAGTAAAGTTAATACTGTTTTGTTAAATAAATCCTTGTCGAATCCTGTTCTTAGTCTAAGAACACGATTCGACAAGGATTTATTTAACAAAACTGTATTAAGTGTACTTTTTTACATAGGAATTTTAGCTAGTGTTCGGAGACTGTATAAAGTAAAAAATTGTTTCAAAAAAAAAAAAAAAAAAAAAAAAGAAAAAGAAAGAAAGAAAGAAAAAGAAAGGAAGAAAGGAACAGGAAAAAAAAAAAAAAAAAGGTGGATGATTTTTTTAAAAATAAAATATCTTTCCGATAAATGATTTTTCATGATTTATAATTTTCTAAGATATCCATGACAATTTTCCAAGATATTGTATCTTCAACCTTTTGCTTAAAAGAAATTTAACATTAGACCTGGAATCATGGGAATAATAAAAAAAGTAAATAAAATTAAAATTTATGCAGCAGATTAAATTGGCATCATTCCACGAATATGTAACTTCTTTTATTCATGTTTCCTGATTATGATAAAAGCAACATTAAAAAAATAATAATACATTGTCTTTTTTGTTATTTAGAATCATGAATTATATGTAACGACATGTTTTATTAATGGCAGAAAAATAGATAGGGAATTTACGAAATATTTCAATGTAAAATGAGAGATAATGTTATAAAAAAGAATAATAATGCTTGCCAAAGAACATAAAATTTCAATTAAATTATTCTTTCAAAGATATAAAAAGTTTAATTCCAAACTGAACATTTTGATTTCAATTCAATTATTTTTTCAAAAATATATGAAGTTTAATTCCAAACTAAACTTTAAAAAAAAGTAGATTTTATAGTAATAAGTATTTCATCATGAAATTTTCAATAAACTTATCTTCTATTTGAGAAATACGAAAAAAATCTTGGTGATATTAATTGTGTGATGTTGTGGCTAGTTGACCGCACGCGAGACGTGGGCCTGGGAGATATGCCCTAAGCGGGTGGTCTTTCTGAAACCTCCTAGCCTAAATTCACGCGATTGTCGGTTAAAACCGCTGGAAATACAAAACGGCTAGGCGTGACCTTATTTACAAATCGACGCTTCCCGTTAACTAACTTATAAGATTTTTGACTAGAAAATGAGTATTTATTTAAAAAAAAAAAAAAAAAAAAAATCAATAATAATAAATAGCTTACCATGAAATTTTTAATAAACTTATCTTTTATTTGAAAAATATGATAAAATCATGGTAGTAGTAAGGGTGTAGGGTTAAAGCTCATTGACTACACGAGAGACGTCGGCCCGGGAGAGATGCTCTTTGCACTGTAAAAAAATTTGTGTAAGAATACACAACATTATTGAGGGAACTTATTTTTCTCAACCATGTTGAGAAATGCATACTTGCCAACCATCTCATTAATAACTGCACAATTGTTAACGCCCCCTGAAAAAACGCCCCATTTCTCACACCACTATATTTTTAGAGTAATTCTCTCCAAAGGTTGTTACTATTAAGTAAGACTAAAATTACTGTAAAAAATTATTGGTGTGAAAAAAAAGGCGGGTACTAAAAATTGTACGGCTCATAATGAGATGGTTGGCAAGTATGGAAATGTCATCAGCTATAGCTGTGTAACAGAGGCATACAGTGGAACGTTAAATAATTATAACTGGTAACATTTCTCTACATGGTTGTGGCAAGTAAGCTGCTACAATACTGAGGCAGCTTACTTGCCACAACCAAGTAGAGAAATGTTACCAGTTGTAATTGTGTAACGTCCCATTGTATGCCTCTGTTACACAGCTATAGCTGATAACATTTCTCAGCATGATTGAGGAAAATAAGTTCCCTCAATAATGTTGTGCATTCTTACACAAATTTTTTTACAGTGTGTGGAGTTTTTTTTTAAAGTGTCCTAGCCCAAATTCGCGCATATTTCGGTGAAATCCACTGGAAATTCCGAGCAGCTAGGCGGGCGAACGCGACCCGGGCTAGAACCCGATGCACAGGTCGCAGCATTTCTATATCTTTACAATTACTTTATTATACTCTCACCACAATTTTCTAAAAGAAATATTTCGTGAGAACTTTTACGCTATTTTACCATGAAATGCTTCAGGAAAATTTTCTTTTTAAAAATTGTGGTGAGAATATAATAAAACGATCTTAAAAATATAGGATCTCTGCGAACCCTACCCGACGCCTCCCTTTTACTAGTTTTCAGAGCATAACTTTCCGTCATGATAAAATCATAAAAAGTGCTGCGTGTCACTTTTTCTTAATGCGAAACAATTTGGAAATAGAGTATATTCGAAAAAAAAAAAAGAACATTCAGATACTGGTAATTATCATAAAAAAAAAAAAAAAAAAAATGTTGTTTAAAATTATAAAATTAGATTGTGCTTAAATTTAGGTAACAAAGGACGAAGCACTCGTACAAATTGCTTCTCCTTAATTACATGAATATATTTTACATATCCTAAATCGTAAATATTCTGTTTACTTTTGTGTAACTGAAAATTAAATCGACATTCACTCATGTTTCATTAAATCATTTTGAAAAAAAGAAAAAAGTTTTAATTTCAACAGTATTAGCAAATTAAAATATAGTTTGTATCCGAAAACTACTTTATCACAAATGTAGTAGTCCCTCGTTATTTTTCGCCTCAATCTATTAAAAAATAAAATGCAAGTAAAATAACGAATTACGGAACTCAGTAACTTATTTCTAAAGAAATTTCAGAAAGACAATAAATAAGTATTGATAAACAATATGTACGCGATTAGTACGTGCTTATTAAATTAACAATTGCTTAGCAGTGTAAGCTTATTAAGTGAATACTTACGGTTTTTTGTTTATTAATTTAACAATTAGATGTAACTTTTATTTGTATATCATTATTTTTAATTTTCTTAAAGTTCACGGTTATTCGGAGTCTTGACATATATATCGTGTCTCTGTTATCTTCGGGCAAACCCAAAATAACGAAGTGATATTGCACATTTTACACTCTTTTTAGGAGTTTCACAATAAGACTGGCAGATGATATGGTGTCATTTTTCTACATTTCGAACGTCCACTTCATGACGTAATGTTTAACATTTTCTCGTGCAGTTCCCGCATGCACGCTCAAATCCCGTTGCATGTATAGATATTCATAGTGGTTCGTAATATTTAAGACGTAGATCCTGGTCCGACGAAGCTTAATAAGCAATACCTGATCGTATAGTGTAAATACCGGCTAAGATCCCTCATAAGCCCCCCTCCCAAGGAGGACGCACCACCTAGGCATAGGATAATCGTCTAGTCAATTCGTCTGAACCCTTACACCATAGTCGGATTTGTCGCTATACGCTTGACCGTATAGCGACAAATCGAACTTGTACATTTTCTGGAATATCGTCGCATTTTAGACAAAGCAAATTAAATGGCAAAAAATTCTTCAACATTCTTAAAATGAATGACGAAACTCGAATATGGATTGGAATGAAAGACCTCGTAATTTTTATTGATGCAATAGAATGCAACCTCTGATTCTTTGGCAAAAGTTTTTCGTTTCTTGTATGTTATTAACTTTTTCTTTTCTTTACAGTAGAATATTTAAATACACTGATGTTGAATGATGAAGACAATTTTAGAAGCAAACACCATGAACTGAAAAAAAAAAAAAAAAAAAAAAAAAAAGTCCTTCCGGATCATTCGAAAGGCTAGGTTGATTTCTTTCTCCTTATCAAGTAGCTGCCATTTTGAAACAAAATGGCCGCGAAAAATTATTAATGGACTTGGTAGAAATATTCATGTAGGCTATGTATATATGGAGTTTTAAGCAAATCGGTTCATAAACACCTTTTTATGTGAATTTAAAATTTTCAAGTGTCCAACACTTGGAAACAAGATGGTGGGTCAAGTTGGTGAACAAATATATCGCATTTGTGAGATAATTCTACTGTACAAATTTAATTCGAGTTAATTCAGAATCTCAAAAGTCATCGAGTTGAAAAATTAAGTATACGCCACTTGGATCAAAATGGTGGAGCAAGTTATGCAGTGAACTAATCCCAGATAATTTTAAGATAAATCCACTGTCCAACTTTCGTTCGGATAAATTCAGTATTTCAAAAGTTATTGTGATAACAAAGTCTCAAGTGGCAGCACTCAAGTGGACGCCATTTGGAAACAAAATTGCAGAGAAACTTGTGCACCGACATCATAGACATTTGAATGATAAATCCATTTTTACTTTCTTCTATATGTAATATAGAGAAAGTATTGGATTCGCGAAAATTTTCGACCTCCGTTTTTTGACGGATCTACACGTTTTGGGATGTCCTGAACACGAATTGATAGTTTTTAAAAAATGTCTGTCTGTCTGTCTGTCTGTCTGTCTGTCTGTCTGTATCATTTTTTTGTGGACGCTGTATCTCACGAACCAATGAATGAAATTTAACCAAACTTGGTATTTAGTTGCACCCTGACATGAACTGGTGCCCATTAGATTTGGGGATCAATAGCTCAACAGGTGGCGCTGTGATCGCATTTTATAAGACAAAATTCCGTATAAATGGGCATAATGAGAGTTATTTTAAACTTGTGATTGTAAAATTAATATGAATTATTGATAATAGTAGTAGTTAACTAGGAAAAAAAAATTGTGCATGGGGGGGCATCGGTTCCCCCCTGGGGGGGAAGTACCCCCCCAGGGGGGTTAAATTTTGAAGATGGGTATCATTCGAAAGATCTCGTCAATACCTTTAAAACGAATGGTTGAACCATAAATCTGTGATAATTTAAAACAAAGTTATCGATTTTTTTTACTTTTAACAAAAAAAAAAAAACTTAGAAAAAAAAATCGTTTTTTTTTTTTTTTTTTTTTTTTTTAATATTGTTACTGATTGAATATGTATAGGAAAATATAGAAGAAAGTCTTGTGGTGGCCACAACATACTAGTTCAACTTTGGTTTGAATTGATTAAGCATTTCAAAAGTTACCGTAATCACACATTTTCAAGTGGCCGCCATTTGGAAACAATGCAATGGAGCAAGTTGTCCAGCAAACTCATTCAAGATATTTGAAGCATTAAGTTCACTGTCCAACTTTGGATCGAATCAGTGCAGTAATTTAAAAGTTGTTATGACGAATTTTTATGTGGTAGCAACTTGGAAACAAAATGGCGAAGCAACTTGCCCAGCAAAATCATTTAAGATATTTGTATGATAAGTCCATTGTCCAACTTTAGTTCAAATTATATCAGTATTTCAAAAATGATCGTGATAAGAAATTTTCAAGTGGCACCTGGATTTCAAGTGGCCATCACATGGGGAAAAAAGCGGAGTAAAATGCCCAGCGAACTTATCTGAGATATTTGAATGATAAATCCACTACCCAAATTTGAGGCGAATTGATTCAGTATTACAAAATTTTTCCTAATGACAAATTTTCAAGTGGTTGCCTCTTGAAAATAAAATGGCGGATCAAGTTACCAAGCAAACTTATCCAAGATATTTGAACCATTAGTTCACTAAACTACGCAGCAATTGTTTCGAACCGGAGTAATTAATTAATGCTTTGCTGCTTAAAATGGAGTACCAAACTTAATTATTTCGTTTCGAAATAATGGATAATATCCATTTTTTGGGTTCAAGGTTAAATCATATTTGTCATGTGATTTCTGATTCTCCAATTCCGTGTAAATTTCCCCATATTATACAAATATTTCGCTATAAAATAGAAAATTTCCCCTTATAATATACAAATAAAAATATTATAGTGTTGCAGTTTTTCCCTGCAATGGTCACATGTGAAAGCTGTTATGGATTAACACGAATAAAATCCATTGCTACATATATATATGTAATGCGAAGGTTTTTTCTTATTCAGTTCGTTTTTCTCTTTATGTTTTTGTTGTAACGATTTATTAATGAACCTTGTATATTTTTCGAAAGAATTAAAAACTATCTTTTTGAGATATATGTGGATTGAAAAGGTAATTTACTGCAACAGTTCTATGTCTTCATGGACAAAAGTACCATGTAAAAAATGAAGATAAAAATTAATATTATTTTAAATGAAATGTAAATCTCATAGCATAAAAAAAAGCAAATCTTGACGCAAATATTTATTCTAAAGAAATATTTCAGGTAAAACTTCTTTCAGTAAAGGTTCTACTTGAAAGAAAAGAACGCAGTGAAATATTTATTTCTTTCAGAGAAGTCTAATGTCAAACCTGCTTGTATTTAAAAACTGAATGCACTTTTCTTCGAAACTTAGAACATTACAATTTATGTTATTTCTTTGTTAGTAACTTATTTCTTTTTAACCTTTTGTATATTTTATCTTCAACATTCATTTAAAAATTCTTGAAGTATTTTAAGTCTTTGGGCAGAAAGAATTCTCATTTAAAAACAAAGAATAATGTATCAAGAATGACGCACTTTAAGATTGTTTAAAATAGGTGACATGAAATTTATTAGTATTCCTCTATTTATTTCATTTCTAAATGCTGATTTTTACCCAATTATGAATTAATCTGGATAAACTTATACATATATATTGTTAAGAAAATTTCGAAACATTCTTGGTACATTATTATTCGTATGCAGATAAATAATGTTGCACCAAGACCCACTTGGGTGTAAGATGACGCACATTAAAACTGTTAATAGTGAAATGGGATTCATTATTAATCATCTATTAATTTCAGTTATGAATGCTAATTTTTATCCAATTAATGAATTAAGCAGGAAAGGATTATATTTTTTTCTTAAGAAAGAATGATTTCGAAATAATCTTGGTATATTATTATTTGTATAGAAACAAATAATAATGTTCCAAGGATGACGCACTTTACAATTGTTGAAGTTGTTCTGAAATATTATTATTATGTATCTATTAGTCTCACTTATAAATGCTGTTTTTCATCCTGTTAATAAATTAAGCAGGACAAATTTATTTATTTTTCTAAAAATTATTCTAAGACTTCGCTAATTATGTCATATTTCTTTAATGTGACTCAGTAACTGGAAAAAAAAATCTAGTTGACACAGATGAATTTTTCAGAGTTGTTTCATTATGTATTTTGTTCTAATAAATGTCTATTATATTTTACACTATATTCATTAGAAGAACAATGAACTTGTCAGCTGACGCAGCACGGTTGGGAAATGAAATGCCCCACCAAGAAAGCTACCCTTACTTTTGTTTCGATATATTTTTTTTATCCTAATTTTTTCGTATTCTTGGTACATTATTATTCGTATGCAGATAAATAATGTTGCACCGTAGTAACATGCATAGTAACATTTATGCTGCTATGTAAAAAAAAAAAAAAAAAAAAAAAAAAACTTAAGTTTCAAGTAACTTAAGAAATTTTTAAATTAGACATTGAAATTTATATTTTAAAAATGGTCTGCCTTAACATTCATCTTCAAAAAACGTCTTCACAGATTAATGTTATTAACTTGCAGACAGACTTCATTTTGATTTTCTCATTCCTCACACCACAAAACGTGAAGAATCGTAAAAAAAAGGAGAATCGAAAATGTTTACTAATTCCCTAATTTCCTCTTATCTGCAGTATGCTGAGGAACTAAAATGAAATAATTACAAAAGGTAAGATACATGCACTGTGCTTAAAATAATTAATATTACAGGAATATATCTGTACTGGTAAATATAAGGAATATAAGTCCAAAAATGTCAATTTTGAGTTAAGTACATAGTCAGACTCAGAAAAAAATTCTCTATCGATTGGTATAAAGGATTTAAGTCTACGTGATTTAGTCTTTGAGAAAGCCATTGGTAAAAAAGATTCAAGTCTATTTAGCATTCATGTTTTGTATAAAACAAACTATATAAAACTATATACATCAAACAATATAAATCTGTTAAAAATAAACAAACTTCAAAATTAAATGTATGTAGTTTATTCACAAAATTATATATTATGATAATATCCTGGTTAAAACTGTTGTATTGAACGGATAAGTTTTTGTACAGTATTTTCTTAATTTTATTTTTCGTCTCCTGAAAAATCAAAAATATGGACTTAAATCCTTTATACTTAACAATACAGATATTTAACTAACATAGAAATGCTTTTATTTATTAGGAAGATACAATGAGCTTATTAATGTAAAAAATAACAATTACAATCAGTGATGGTATAGCCACTTACATGTTACAGTAATAAAACACGACTTTTATCGAGTAATTAATTTCCTAGTGGCAAGTGATGCATGAATATTTGGAACGTATTAGATTACAACGATAGTACAACTAAAGTTCTGCATTTTGCAATTAGTAACTAATAATGAAACCGAGTAAGCGTGTAATGAAGCACTGGAAGGTGATATGTCGTGGCATTTAATTTATTATACTGCATATATTATGCCTTAAGATATACGTTAAATATAAGTCCAGACTATTTTATATAATCTTATAATGAAACTAAATATTCATAAATAAAAATTATATTATTATTCGTATTTATACAGATCGAACTGATATTAATAAACTGAGTAAACATTATGATTATTAATTATAGATAAAGCAATGAATTGAATATAAATATTCTCAAAAATAAGAAGATACTAATAAAGGTATAATAACTTTTATGAATATTATCATTATACGTCAAAGGAAGGCATAATAGTTATTTCTTCGTATACCATAAACCAATGATAGAAAAAAAAAAAAAAAAACTTTTTTTTTTAAATTAATGGATTTTTTCCGTGCATAGGATCCCGGGAATCCTTCCCGTGCGATAGAAAATATTTGAAACACAAAATAAAAAAAAAAAGGATATGCACATCAGTTGCTCGCCAAGAAATATTTTTACAAATACACAGCCGAGTATTTTAAATATTATTTCATACTTTTAAATTACTTGCAGCTATGTTGATATAAACTAGCTACAATTTTCTGGATTCTTTTTTCTTTATTGTAATTTCTATAGTTTACCAATATATATTTCAGAATTGTGTAAATGCATAAAAGTTATGCATTCAAGCTACAATATGCTGCTCGTAAACACAGAAAATGTCATTGAAATGTCAAATTCAGCAAACTTGAGAAAAATACTGTCATGCATTTTTTTTTTTCTTTCTTCTTCTTTATGTATATATATAATAAAATAAAAGATTGGAGTCTTTTCGAAAGGAAAATATTTTGCAAGCCTCCCCCCCCCCTTTTTTTTTATCATAAAAATATTTGGCGATAAATTATGATTAGATTACTTTCACTAATTATTTTGTTGTAAAAACAGGTGATTAAAATATAGCACAAATGATTTAAATTTTTGTTCACACGGTTGTGTTGTTGAGTTGTGGGAATTAAGGTTGATTGACTGCATTAAGGTTATAGGCCTGAGGAGGAGTGCCCTCCGTGGGGATCTTTCTAAGGGTCCTAGCCCGTATTTACGCAAGTTTCGGAGAAAACCACGGAATCTCCGAACGGCTAGGTCGTCGAGCACGACCTGGGACCGAACCCGGCACCTCACGTCTACCAGCTTTGAGCGCAGAACTGCTCAGCCGCTGGCGGGCCCTGTTCACACATTTAAATATATAAGTTTAAAAATATTTATCAGTGCTGTACTATTTATATTATGCGATTTGAGCGAAAGGCCTTTTTTTTTTTTTTTTTTTTTAACCTAGAAATGTGTTTTAGAAAAGGTTTTTACTGGTAAATAATACGTTAAATAAATAAAATAATAAACATACGAATAAGTTATTTATAAATTTATTCGGTTTGAATATATTATTATTAAAATATTATTTGTCATATAAATTTATAATAAAAATTTTAATTATCTTTTACTGTAGCCTCTAATATTGATAAATGTTTTGATCATAATTCGGCAGTATGTCGAATTGTAATAAACCCGCCAAGTTGCGAAGTTACAGTCATCAAACAAATAAATACCATAAATCCAAGCTGAATTTCAATTTACAAATATGTCTACACTGTATAATTATGAACAAAACATATGCTAAAATAAACGCTTTATGTAATGGTCGCTAAATATACCGAATAGTGCGGTACTCATTTAAAAGAAAAAAACATGGTTGGACTCTCAGTTTTTAATAATATGTCACTTTAATTATGATTAATGAAATTTTGTTTATCCGATTTGTGGCCCGGATAGTTTGAAATATGCATAAAACAGATGAAGTATTTTCCTGAAGTGTTTATTGTGGTTAATCGTGCCTGTAACATGTTATTATGCTTAAAAAAAAAAAAAAAAAAAAAAAAAAACTAACAAAAACAGATTGATAAATTGAAGTTATAAGTCACATACCTTAATAAAAAAAAAAAAAAAAAAAAAAGAGTACTTCAAGAAAACCAATACTGGGAAGTATATTTATTGCAGTTCTATATATAATATTAAAATGGAATTAGAAACAAACAAAATAAGACTGTATTAATCATAATTTATAGTATTTTAAATAACAATATAAATATGTAGTAACTAATCAGTTACAGGATGAAAGATAATATAAATAATCTGGTGTGTCACTCACACGACTTTCTCTTACCCTGAAATTTATTACTATAAATACAGGTTGCAGATTAAGCGGTAAGATAACGAGTACTGTTATGTAAACCTATGTTAAACAATTCATATTAGGCTTCTGAAGAGTTTTATATGATAATTAGTTCTGTGTGAGGGATGCTACCACCCCCCTCAACCCCCCGTTTCATTAATGCACGTACATTTATATAGAATTTAATTCGGTTATTAAAAAATAAGTCTGTTTTTAAAAAAGAATTTATTAAAATTATTATTTAAAAAAATTATCTTTCATGATAATGCAGACGATTTCCATATTAGAGAAGTAGTATAACACCAAATATCCAAAAAAAAGTCCATTTTATTCTCAAAATTAAAAAAAAAAAAAGTACGATTTTTTTTTTCTAAGTTTTTTTTTTTTTTTTTTTTTTTTTCGTTAAAAGTAAAAAAAATCGATAATTTTGTTTTAAATTATCGCAGATCGATGGTTCAGCCATTCCTTTTAAAGGTATTGGCGAGCTCTTTTGAAAGATACCCATCATGAAAATTTATTCCCCTCGAGGGGGGGACTTCCCCCCCAGGGGGGGAGGCGAGGCTCCTACATACACAAAAAAATTTTCCCAGTTAACTATCTCTATTACAAAATATATATATTCGTTTCATTTGGTTTAGTGCAGTCTATAGACGTTAAACTCTAGTTTCCTGCAATTTCCCCATAGACGTAATGTATTAGAATTCTCTTGATTGTCCCTGTACACAAACCATTAGCTTGATCTTAACGAAAAGATTACTGTAGCATCCCTATATGATACACATTTAGAATACCAAGTTTGAACTTTCTTCCATAATTTGTTTTTGAGATATGCTGATAACAGACAGACACACAGACAGACACACAGGCATACAGACAGACACACAGACCATTTGCTAAAAACATGATTTTCGTATTCAGGGGACCTCAAAACGTGTAAATATAACAAAATCCCGCATTCGAAAATTTGACCCAAAAACAATACTTTCTCTACCTTATGGGTAAGAGAAAGTAAAAAGGTAAAAAGGATAAAAAGTAATTTTCTCCAAATGGTTTTCCATAAAAAACACAAGAAAAGAGTTTATTTATTTATTTTTTTTTTTTTCTTAATCTGTAATTTTAGTAACTTTTATCTTTCCTGATGTTTGAGGAAAATTTACTCCGTAACCCCCCCCCCCCCTTTGTTAAATAAATAAAAATAACATTTTAAAAGAGAATAAAGGTTTTGCTTTGCATACTGTAAAACACTTTAGCGTTGGCACTGATCCAAATCAAAGAACAACTTTGATGTTTCAAATACCGATAACGATAAGAGAACTTCCTTTTTATTCTCTATAAATTACAACAACTTTCAATAATGCTTAAATGTTGCTTGGATAATTGTAAATAACTATCAAATTTTGAAAATAAGGACTTTATCTTTTTCGTTTCGGGGAATTATTAACGAGCATTCGCATGCGAATTTTCGTCCTATGAAAAATATTGAATTTTTAAGCATCCATTTAATTAGCTTTAAGTGGAACATTTACTGAAAAAAAATGTTTTATGGAAAGTTTCCAAATTCTTCATTATGAGTCGGAATATTTTAAGTTTCATTTCAATAAGTTTGTTCATAATCATTTATTTATTTATTTCATTTATTATTATTATTATTATTATTATTATTATTTTGCTCAAAGCAACCAAAATTAAACAATGTAATTTTTATATTTAAGGTATACAAGGAAAAATGTACGTATTTTTGGAAAAAAAAATATGTTTTAGTTAATACTTTCGTTTTATTTATTTATTTATTTATTTTTATTTTTATTTTTTATTTAAAATAAATTTTTGTGTTTAAACTTGAAATTTAGTGAGATAATCATAATGTTTTAACAGATTAAAAAAAAAAAAAAAAAAAAAAAATTGTGGGCTTTAATGTTCGTTAAAAAGTATTTTGTATAAGAAAGTAAATCTTTAGTCTTATTATATTCAAATTTATTTAGGATTGGTTAAAATGAAAAAAAAAAAAAAAAAAAATGCAGAATTGACAATGTTTTGTCTCCATGGGTGATCTTTGAATTATTATTTTTATACAGAAAAATCTAAATTAGTAAAAATATGGAAACAATTATTAAGTAATTCACGTTTCTTTTCGTTGAAGGAAAGAGAAATACTTTCTTCATACTTTTAAGGCTCATCAAATAGAAATATTATGTGCAATATGCAGTATTACATACACATTCAGAACCTGATTAACCCTTTGGCGACGGGTTATTTTTGTTATAACTTTTACATAAATATGGCTATTTTAATAATATTTCAAGGTATATTGTATATATTAAAAGAGGGTGTAGCTGTAATTGCGAGGCTGTAGTTTAATGCAGAATTTGATGAAATGCAACTTAGAACATAAAAAGCGGCTGATCCAACTTCGATATGACCTAGCAGATTGTGTGATGAGATATAAAAACATACTCTGGAGACAATTAAACTGACAAAGAATATTCCACAAGACTATATATAATATATAAAACACATGGAGTAAGAAGCGATATGAATGCAAATTCTGAGATATCCCACTATACCAAATTAAGTTTTTTGAATACTAGCTGGAACTAGTGAACAATAAACTTCTATAAGTCCAACACTGCAAATAAAGGCGTATTAAAGTAAGACAAAAAAAAAAAAAAAAAAACATCTTAAAATGGATTTCAGACACGTAAATGTCTTAAAATGAAGCTAAGACATAATAGATATCTTAATTTAAGACACTTTTGTGTCTTAATAAACTGGTGATGCAAATGAACTAATGTAAAGTATCTTAAAAAAGGAAGGTAAAGTAAGTAAGACATCTTAAAGTAAGACATCTTCACATTTCATCGTTGACTATTAGTAGTGGCTTCATCTGTGAATGAAAATCAAAATCATCTTCATTGTCTCGTTTTTTATTTATATCAAGATACAGTTTTAATTAAATGATAATTTCTTTTAAGAATTTTTTAACTTAGCAGCGAAAAAAAAAATATTTTTTAAAATTGAAATCATGATCAAATATCAAAAATTTAAATCTCTTTTATCTGAAAAAACAAAATAAATAAATAAAATTTTTCTGAAAACCATTTCAAGTGAGTAGGGCTAGCCGCTCTTCTTTTACTCCTAGTTTGACACTTTTTCAATTCTATTATTAAAACAGTTACTTTTTATTTAAAGCTTGCTCATCTAATTAAATGAATTAACATTAAGATGAACTTGCAGCGAAGAATATTTTATCGCTAAGAAAGCGAATTTCTAACTAATCTTACACACAACTTGTAAATAGCTGCTTTCTTTCTTTCTTTCTTTTTTTTTTTTTTTTTAAAATCTCTTTCGATATAAAACTCTTTTCTTTAACTTTTTTACCTGGACGTAAAACAAAGCTTTTCTAGTTTTCATAGTCATATTATATTTTTGTTGTTGTTGTTGTTCGTTTTAACTAACAGTTTATAGAAAGAAATCGTTTTCAAAACATTACAATCTTAGATTTTGATATATTTGTTTATATTTTACAAAATTTATACTTCTACAATTGAAATTTAATAGAAATATTACATATTGAGCTTTAGATTTAATCTCGAAAGTTTTAAGGGAAAAAATACAAGTTATATTACATAACACTACAATCCATTTTGCGAATATTATAGTATATATTATCGTAACCTTGTGTGAAGTCGTGGCGCAATTGGCAAGAGCGTCCGTCTACGGTAGTGAAGATAGTGAGTTCGATTCCAGTGGCTGGTATATATATATATATATATATATATATATATATATGTGTATTTTTTTTTTAATTATTATATTTCATCAATGCTCTAGAATATTATAAAATATGTTTTAAACAGAAAATCAGAATCACCACACCACCACCACCTTTATTTATTTATTAAAAAGCCTTAAAAATGGCAGATCTTTTAAGCCTAACATGGCGGTGTTTCAAAACATAAAAAAGATAGCGGAGTTTTAAGACATCTGCAATGTCTCAATTTCAGATGCGGAAAGTTGTCTAAAAAAGTAAGACACTTTTTTAACTGAATTTAAGATGTTTTCGTTTGCAGTGAACTTATATAGAAAACACAAAAAATAAATAAATAAAAAAAAAAAAACCTTGGAAATAAACACTTTTATTCATAAGATTTTTTAAGAAATTTTGTAGTGCCATTCAGAGTTTTACTTCCTTTTCCCCTAACAGGTACTCTTTGATTTAGCCTTAAAATCATAATACATATACACTGCTCAAAACAATTAAAGGATATTGTAAGTCTTATATAAAATAACGGTGTAAGCGAAATTTTTTTGCAGAAACGGAAGAAGAGGGTCACAAATGCAAATTTTTCTCGTTTTCAAACTTCGGAGCATGTAAATATTAAGTTTGACCTCAAAAATGACGTTTTAGCGGCAGCGTATGAAATTTGGCTTTGCACTAAATAAAGACAAAGCGGAAAAGAATGGTCAACATTCAGTAAGTGCGTTGTTTCGATGATTGCGATGTCTTAACGAAGTGATTTAACAGATTCAATAGCTTGGAGAGTTGCTTTTCGGTTAGAGGGGGTCCACACACAAACCGAAATAGCCGAAGCCACTAGAGTTTCGCAAAGTGTGATTTCCAGGATTTAAAACCGACTTTTGGAGACTGAAAATGCAGGCTGAAGATCAGGGCAAGGCCATAGAATGCAACAACGTCCAATGACCATCTATATTTAACGGCTCGGAGAAACAGAAATATCAATGCCTCTCTTCTTCAACAATTACCTTCTCTCGGCTACTGGCGCCACATTTTTGACCCAAACTGTCCAAACCCGGCCCCACGTTATAGCAATAGGTCTGATGATCTCCTCCCTATATCGACGACCGGTCAGAGCTTCATTTCGAATGATTTGGGGATCAGTTCACACATCAATGGTCCCCCCCCCCCTCCAGCCGCCAAATCTGATATTTCTGTGCACGAACGCAGGATTGTTTCTAGTGTTACTTTCCCTACAAATGAAAATATGCCTATTATCGTGATGAACAGAAAAACGGGACTTGACAAAGAAAAAAATATTGTGCCATTCATTTCTCTCCACTTTACATGCTCTGTTGCCCACTCTCTGCGAGCTCGACGATTTCTTGCTGTTAACGTAACACACATTATTGGTCGGTGAGTATACAGACCTAGAGCGTGGAGCTGATTTCGGCCAGTTTGAGTCGAAACTTTGGTGCCAGTAGCTCAGCGAAGTTGCTTTTGTAGAAGAGTGGCATTCATATTTCGAAATCACACTTTGCGAAACTCCAGTGACTTCCGCTACTTCGGTTTGTGTTTCGACCGCTCCAAGCTTTTGAATTGGTTAAATAATTTCGTTAAGGCATCACAATCATCGAAACAATGCACTTACAGAATACTGACCATTCTTTTCCGCTTTGTCTTCTATTTAGTGTAAAGCCAAATTTCATTCGCTGCCGCTAAAACGTCATTTTTTAGGTCAAACTCAACATTTTCATACTCCGAAGTTTGAAAACGACAAAAATTTATATTTGTTACCCTCTTCGTTTTATGCAAAAAAATTTCGCTTATACCGTTATTTTATGTAAGACTTGCAATATCCTTTAATTGTTTTGAGCAGCGTATTTGGGATGGTAATGGGAATTTCATTTCTCGTGTATCTTGCATTTTTGAATTTCTCCTTTTAAACTTCTCCTAAATTATATAAAACAGATAAAAAAAAAAAAAAAAAAAAATCCACAAAAAAAAACTGAAATACAGAAATTTTTTGTTACTATATGAAAAAAATTATAAAATTTAGTGCCAAAAAGTTATTCTACTTGTATATATATTTATATATATATATATATATATATATATATATACAGGGGGATCAGTAGTACCCGTTGGTTTTTCTTATTACCCTTAAATCTGATGGATGTGGCAATTATTCTAACACTGAAGTATAATTGTTTGAACCTTGTTTAACCCTTTGTATCCCACCGGTACTTTAAAGTCCCATCAAAAAAATTCCTCAATAAAGCCCAAATTTAGTACAGGATTTCATTGGGATTCCAAAGTGCCTATAGTTTAAGCGCTCGCTATAGTTAAGCTATGCTTAAGCTAAATTTAATATGAGATGTTTCTCATACATAAAGAAATGCAATAAAAAAACTTTAAACTATTTTTCCAAAAATAAGGTAATTTGGGATATACCTAAAGGGTTTGTGAGCGTGTGGGAGACAATTTCCAACTTACAACTTTATTTGTGAGGTAAAACAGAAATGAAGATGTACAATGTTACTTAATCCTGTGATAATTTTATTTTTGAAAAACATAATTTAATTCAAATTTTTTACATTATCATTCCTTACAGAAAACGTTGAAAATGTTCGCCACCATTTTGAATGCAAACATGAACACGTCGAACCAAGTTTTTTGATACACTTCGCAGCATTGTTGGTGTTATTGACGAGATTTCTTCAGTTATGATTTGTTTTAATTCATCGATGTTTGCAGGACTTCTCTGGAAAATCCTATCTTTGAGATAACCCGCAAAATAAATAAATAAATAAATAATATATATATATAACGGGGTGAGACCTTACCCCTTTTTTTTTTTTTTTTTTTTTTTTTTGCGGGGTTATCTCAAAGATAGGGTTTTCCAGAGAAGTCGTGCATTCGTAGATGAATTAAGATAAATGATAAACGAAGAAATCTCGTCAATAACACCAACAGTGCTGCGAAGCCTGTCGAAAAAACTTGGTTCGACATATTCATGTTTGCATTCAAAATGGTGGCGAATATTTTCAACGTTTTCTGTAAGGAATGATAATGTAAAAAAATTGAATTAAATTATGTTTTTCAAAAATAAAATTATCACAGGATTAAGTAACATTGTACTTCTCCATTTCTGTTTTACCTCACAAATAAAGTTGTAACAGTCCAACAGTGTCGGAAAATGTCTCCCACACTTTAACAAGGTTCAAACAATTATATATCAGTGTTGGAATAGTTTCCACATACGTCCGATTTAAGGGTAATAAGAAAAACCAACGGGTACTCTTTTATACTGATCACCCTGTATATAAATATATGTATATCCACGAAATAGATTATAAAAGAGTAAGCAGAAAACCAAATCTTGTAGAAATAGTGACACAAAAACTTTCTTGTGCATGTGTATTTTTGATTGTTAATAAAATTTATTGTAATTTGTATCTTGGTTTCTACACATTTTCGTGACAAAATATGACATATATATATATATATATATATTAAAGCTAGGAGAGAAAGCTAGGAGGTATCCGTGAATAATTTTCACTTCATTTAATTTTATGCATTTCCGTTGCTATTTTGTTGTTATGCTTTAGTTTAATGCCTGTTAATCACCTGTAATAAAAACAAAAAAGTGATTTTGCGCAGTCTGTTTGCACAGGGTTGTTGTGAATGTGCGCAATGGTAGAAGAGATTTTTTTATTAATAATAACTAATATTAAATGTTAACAATAATAATTGCATTTAAATGATTCTGTTGTTTTTGTAAAAAAATATTACTGTATTAGGAAGGAATATTTCAATCTAATTAATAAAGAATATGGAAAATCAAAGAGTTTAAAGAAGTACTAAATAATTTGGATTAGAAAAAAAAAAAAAAAAAAGAATATCTCATAACATTAAAACCCATATAAGATTACAAAACAACACTAATTTACTAAAAAACGCATTACTTTAAATTAGTTCATTTTCACTTCGACAGTTTTAATATTTTTCTGTTTAGTGACCGAAATTTTCGTCATCTAAAATGGATGAACAAATTGCTGTCATTGGTGCTTCTTTCGTACAACCACCTATCACATTCACTCATTTAATCCAGTCACTGTTTGAAGTTGTCTGCTGATATAGCTTAGAGTCCTGCATCGGGTCGAGTCCCCGCGGTTTCCCACGGCTAACCCACTTTACTTGTCGGGTGAGAATCGAGTTATCATTAATTTTGTCCCACAGGTTTACATGCAAAATATTTTTCTTTGAAAAGTTTTTTATGTTTCTTTTTTATGAATATAATCTTTTGAATGCAGAGACAGGTTGACATTATTTTCCTTCATAGCAGTTTAAAGCACCATGACTCATAATATAAGTTTAATTTGTAAAAAAGAAAAATGTATAAATATTAATACTTAACTTTTAAAACGTTGTATGATAAAATTATTTGTCTTCCAACGTATATTTGCTTTGATATTTTACTTATATTATATATATACTGTGGATTTTTTAAATCCTGTGGATTTTTACTGTGGATTTTTCTTGTGGATAAGTACACAAGAAATTTCGTTATATTATACACTAAAGTTTGTTTACATTTAGGTTAGTTATTTTCAATATAATTTTAACTATACACTAACTTTAATATAATTTTATACATGTAATACATATGTAACAATTAATTCTCTGCAAGATTTGTTCAACAATGTAACTGTATTCCGTGAAATAGAATTTTAATTCGGTTTCTTATGTAATGTGGATTGAATAATACTTTTCTGAGGGTCACGGGTCGGGTCGCGGATCGGAAGCTGAGAGTTCGGGTCGGGTTGTGGGTCCAAATTCTTTCTGCGGGTCGGGTGTGGGTCAAGTTTAGTCGATCCTTACAAGACTCTAACACTACATGTATTCAATGCACTGATCCTCATTGTCCTGCCACTATCAATAAAGTGCGCAATCTCTCCGAGCAGGTGAACTAATGGGGAAAATGCGCCATCTCTTCTATTTCGCATATGCTCAAACTGACCCATTTTGGTAGGAGCGATTGCCCTTACTTTTACTTAAACATTGCCGATTTTAGGAGGATCTGTTTGTTTTCGCAAAGTTAGCCTATGTTAGTCGCTTCATTTAAATATAGTTTATATTACTGCCATTCTACAGAAATTCATAGGCTGAATTGTGAAGATTCAAGCATTTACTTGGGGAAACATATCAAAATAGGATTGTTTAATTCTAAATGCTCAAAAAATCCACTAGCATGTTTAAATAGGCACTCCATATTTGCTATTGTACAACTACGTGGATTGGCTCAGCGTGAACTCTACTCCTTTACTGCGATAATGTATTTGCGCAATCTCTCCAACCGTACGATCTCTCCTGGCTTTACCTTATATGTATATGTATATATATATATATATATATATATATATATATATAAGACGATTATTATTATTGTTACTATTATTATTATTGACTATATTAAAATAATTGATGATTTAACATTTCAAAAATCCTTTCTCTGCCTGAAAATACGATATTCTGTTATTTTCAAATGTCATCTGACTATAGAATGCGTTTATTACATTCGAATTCAAATTTCATTTAAAACTTGTTACATTCCTTCATTTTTATTTGAAAACAAATAAATAAAATAGAAAAATACTTTTTAAAAATCTTTTTGCTAGAAAAATGTGAAACAATTCAAAAACGTTAAAAATAAATTTTTCATTAATTTGACTTTCAGTTGTTGAACTATTATTTTCTCGGTCTTTGAAAATGTCAGAAGAAGCATAAAATATTTAAAGAATAGATTGTAACAGAATTATAAAACTTTTTATAATAGTTTTAAGTGGCAATAAATCGATTTAGAATTTTTACACTAGATAATATTACTAGGAACGTTAAGATAAATTCTATTCCTAATTTTTATTAACTAATATTATTATTTATTCTCTTAAAAAGAGACATTATTGTTTGTTGGTAAAATTTTGGAAATTGAGTTTTTGCTGTATTAACACGTTTTTGGGTTCCCTGAATTAGAATATCAAGATTTTAGCTGTTTGTATATGCGTATGTCTGTGTGTGTATCGGTTTTTGAAACTTATCAATGCAACTCGAAAACAGGCATTTACAGAAAGTGAAAACTTGGTATTCTAAATCTGTATTATATAAGAATGCTACTTGAAAATTTTCATTGTTAATGTACACACGGACATATGAAATTGATAAAATACGTTTCGTTTAGGGACAAAATTTAAGATAGGTCCAGTTTAACATTATTAAACTGCACTAAATGAAAGGAAATTGAAATATATATGTTCATATGCATATGCATAACAGTGGACTTCAAATAGAATGCTGTGAAGAGAATTTATCCTACGTTTACAGTGCTATACAAGTAATATCTGATATATTAGTACTATATTTGGAAGTGTTTCGAAATACATTTAAATCTTTTACTAGTTTATTTTTCTGGGCTGAAATAACGCACACAATTTGGTAAATATATATATATATATAATTTACAGATAATATACAGGGCTACTCAAAATTAGTCGAATAAATTCCAAAGAGTTGTTTTTGGATGGCGATTCCCGGGATAATTTGAAATATTTTTTTTTAATTTAATAACAGTTTTAATTTTTTTTTTTTTTATGAATATAGGTACAATATTTAAACGGAATTTTGAAGGGGGGGGATGATATCCCTCCTCTGACACAGAAATGTAGTATTTCAAATAAAACATGTTCTGAAACAATTTTCTATATATAAAGTACTTTGTAAAATTTCAAGTACAGACCTCTAATCTTCCACCTTAGATTGTAATAAAATGTCTATGTAGATTGAGAGAAAGTGTGAGTGTCACACGAGATTGTTTGCTTCTGAGCTTTCTGTTCATAAGAATCTTTGAATTTTATTTATAAAAATATTGTACTTTTAGTTAGAAGAAAAAATATATTCAATTTATAATAAAATTTCATAAAGTGTTAAAAAATCTTTAAAGTAAATGTTCCATATGTTTGGCATTCACTTGTTAAACTACTATTTCTTCAGCCTTTGAAAATGCCAAAAGTAGCGTAAAATATTCAAAGAGTAGAAAGTAATAGAATCCATAAAACATTTTATAACAGTTTTAAGTATCATAAATCGATCCAGAATTTCTATAATCGATAGCAACATTAGAAACTCTAAGATAAATCTATCCTTTGAAGCTATTAACAAATATTATCTGTTTCTTTTAAAACTTTAAGTACATTAAAACCTTTGAATTTTATTCATTAAAGTATTGTATTTTTGCAACAGAAGAAAAATATATTCAATTTATTACATGAATACATTAAAACGCTTTTATGTGTATCAGTACTGTAAAAGAAAACCTTCTTCGATTGTATTATTGGATCAGTAAATAAATGAGAAAAATTGATTTGGTTATTTTATAGCAACAACTGAAGTGACAAAATTTGTTGATATTCAGAGAAGTGTATTTTTGTGTAAATGGCAGAACAACTTTTGTGCGATATTATTTATTATGCGTAGATTACGATGATGTTGATACGTTAAAAAACGACAATGTAATTGTTTTGACTATATTGTTCAATAACTTTTTTTTAGACTTTTGCCAAAATAAGCAAAGTTTCTGGTATATCAATAAATGGCAGAACAGCTTTTATGTGATATTATTTATTACCGTAGTTTTCGGCCTATAACTCGCAGGTCTGTTGAATCCATTTCTTACCAGAAATTTTAATTAATAGACAAAGCTATTAATAATTAACAATTTTATCTCTTACAAATATAGCGTTGTATGTAAATTAAATTTTCTGATGTGAAACTAATTTATGTGACAGCCGGGATTAGAGGCCGGAAAATACGGTATGTGTGATTTAAAATGATATTACTGTATCAGAAAATGACAATGTAATTGTTTTGCACATATTGTTCAATAAAATTTCTTGAGATTTTTGCCAAATAAATTATTAGCAAATATGCACTAGATAATTAAATAAATAAAAAAGTACGCTTTCATAAGAACGGGAAGTTTATTTACTTAATCTTATTTGTTTAATTTTATTTATTTAACAAAAAAAAAAAAAAAAAAAAGACACACACACACAGAGAGAGAAAAAAAAAGAAAATTCTTCCAATACCAGTACAACAATTTCCCTAAAATTTATATAAATAATAAGTATATAATGGGGGAAAAGTTTTTACATATTTGCAGTTGCCGTAATTCAGTTACGATTCAAAATTCCATGATGTTTTATTTCTTAAAAATTACTCATTTTTGCACTTTTCATTAAAATAGTCCTTCTCTGACCTCTATAGAACCTGTTTTACTAAAATAATTTGGAAGAAAATTGAAAATAATTAAATGTTTTACCACCAAGTGAAAATATGGCACTTAATCATATCAGACATTTAATTGGATTTCCGTAAGTCGAATTCATACTAGAATCTTCAAAAATTTTTACGGTAAAACTTTGAAAAAGTAATATGTAAAATTGCAGCTCCGATTTTTCAAATAAAAGTTCTAGAAAATTCTTGTACCAATTCGACATTAAAAACTTTAAATTTTTGCTGATTGAAGATTTGAGCATCATATTTTCCCCTAGTGGTCAAAATTTGAACTACTTAAAGTCAGTCGAGAAATCTCTATTTCCTGCTTCATATAAAATACAGACAAATTTTCATCGAAATCCTACAATTGGAACAGGTTATATTGTTTCCTTAATAATTTTATTTTTATTGAATTACACCAAACATTTTGACACCAATTTTATTCACAATCTATTCTCATCTAACTACATAATTTTACATACTATCTTGTGATTGATGCTTACCGTTTCCACTTAAACCCCTATGTTTCTCCTGATGGTCGCCTAAGCGGGGAAACATCCCTACCGTGGAGGATCAAAATCGTGATGGCATGTCTCTGGATCATCCTTATGTGTGAATCTTAAACCGTCACCAATTGTCCATAGTGTAGCATTAGTGCAAAACAAAATCCATTCAACTTCAACCTCAACACTATATTTATCTGAAAATTTGCATCCTATTCGGACTTGATATCCTGTGATGTTTTTTATATGTCTTCAAGGATATAGTTAAGGTGCATGCGTATTACAGGAAATTTTATAACATTAGTGATCTGTAGGATCGAATACGAAATGTGATGTAATTCCCTGTAAATGTGTATTAATCGGTGGCTTCCACACAGAAAAAAAATGTTTTGTTGAAACAACATATAGCTTTTTTTTTTTTTTTTTTTTTTCTACTATAACTTAAATTTTTTGTTCTATTAACCAAACACTTTTTTCATTCAACCAATATTTGTTTAAATGAACATTTTTTTTTAAACAAACAGTTTCGTTGATTCTGCACACACTGGCCGTTTACAGAGAGATTTATGACGTAGCTTATCGAACAATTAGTAAAATTTTCAACCATATTTTTTTTGTCAATCGAATCAAGTTGTTTAGATTAACTGTATGTGTATTACATGAATAGTAAAAAAAAAAAATCTAAAAAAGAATTTTAAAATAAATTTATTTTTCGCAACAAACAGTTTTTTTCGGTGTATGTGTTGCCCATAATGGCGAACAAGTTGAATAAAAATTTAACTTTCATTTAAATGTGCGTTTTATGACCAGGTATAGATCTGAATTAGAGTTGTAACATAATATTGAAACACCCTGCATTCTACTAATGCAATTATTTTGTTTAATTTTACAACATATTTAAAAATCATTATATTGCGCTTTTCACACGCTAAACTTTTCTTTCACATCAGTCACTTTTCCCCTTGGCTTTTTGAAAAAATTACTAAAATCATAAATTATTGTATTAATAGAAGTAATAGCAACTTAAGTGCTTTGTTATATTTCAGAATGACATCAAAATTTGTTCGGAATTGCAACAATCAATAACAGTAATATAAATTTAAATATAAAAATTAATTTATTGTTTATGGCTTATATTAGATATTTCTCTTAATGGTAAGTTTTCAATCGATAAAAAACGTGATTTTCTCTTTATCAAGTGAAAATAAACACTTATTTTGCAACATGAATGTACTTACATATTTTCATTCGAATTAATTCAGAAACAAAATATCTTCATTAAAATATTATTGGATTACCAATTAAATCAGAAATAGATCTTTATAGATTTTTTTTGTTGTTGTTGTTTTTTTTTTTAATGTGGAAAAAGAAAAAAAAAAAAAAAAAAAAAAAAAAACGTCCATCTATAAATCTTCGAACAGACAATGTTATTGCATTCCGAGAATGTTTATTACTTACTGGCGAGAGACCAAACTTAAATTTTCACTGATTTTCAAATAAATCACAACAGATTAAAGTCAAGATGTAATAGCGGCCAAAAATATTTTTCTAACCTTTCAAAATGACGTAAATCGATGCGGAATTGCAACAGTCGATGACAGCAATACATATTTTGAAATAAATATGCATCCATTGCATTGGGAGTTTAGTATCTATTTGGTATTTCTCTCCACTGAAAAAAATTTCGATAACAATATTTAATCCTCTTTATGTAAAGACTGGATATTTTATAAAAAGAAAAAAAACTTTTATTATACTATGGATGTATTTAAATATTTTCGTATGTATTAGATCCTTAAACGAAACATCTTACTCGAAATATTATTGAATGAGCAAATAAAAGATAAAATAATAACATCTGTTGATTTTATGAATGTGAAAATATTTTTTCCATCTAGAAATTACTGGATACAGTTTTTGTATTCTGAAAACGAGCTTAACATTTATTGAGAGATTTAATAACTATCTATAAACCTTTCTGAACTTATAATCTTAAAGAAGATTAATAAACTTATATATATATATATATATATATATATCCAAAATTAACTGTGATTCTAACTGTATACAGCCACATGTATGTCTCGTGTTCTAGTTTTACGTGCATGGGTGCAAGTTTCTTATACAAGTTTTTCAGGTGTAATGTATGTTATACTTTAGTTTTATTAATTATTACTAGTATTTCATTTAACTATTTTTATTAGTATTTCCATTAAAAATATTGTATATTGCTGCATGAATCAAAATGTTTGATTTTAATAAGGTTTTCATAACTTTTCAGTTTTAATTTTCTCTTTTTTGGTGGTGTTATTGGGGGTAGCTTGTTGTAAATATTTAGCAATTTGCATACAACAAGACAGAAATAACACCTACTTCACATGCAACATTCATTCTGCTCCCTTGAAAACGTAATGAATTTGCATGTTTCCATTTATGGATGTTTGATAGTCGCAATCTCTTTTTGAATTTTTCTGTTTTATCTTTTTCAATGTTTCTTGTTTTCATCTATTCAATGTTTGAAAAGGTTTTCAATATATATATATATATATATAATTTAAAATTCAAACCAGCTCTAAGATGTATAAAAATAATATTCAGAGTACCAATCAAAATGGCAGAATAATACTCAATTTTTATGATTTACTATGATATGATATGTATTCACATACAGAGTATATTCAAAATTCATATTGAAAAATTCATATTTGATTGAAAATGAATTGACCTTCTCCTTTTTTTGTATCAAAACAAAACTGATTTAACTTTACATTTACTAAACAATGTAAATTAAAGATTTTTAAATAAGAATTTGATAAATAATACGAAAATAATCGATCAAGCCATTGGTTTCTTAAACAAAACGAAATTAATGGATTCAGCCACTGGTATGATAAACGATAAAAATTAATTAGATGGAAACATTAATTTCCTAAAGAATAGGGAATTAATCGATCGAGCCATTGGTTCCTTAAACAAAACAAAATGAATAGATTGAGCCACCAGTTTACTAAACAGTGAAACTTAAATGGGGTGAGACGTTAATTTGTTAAACAAAATAAAATTAATCGATTGAGCCATCGTTTTCTTAAAAATAAATAAATAAATAAATAAAATAAATGGATTGTGCAACTGGTTCTCTAAATTAATTCCATTTATACTATTTAAATAAGTAAACAATATAAACTGTATAAATTAGTCTAAAAACTGAATAAATTTTAACAAAAGCTAAAAGCAACCAAGTTAGGGGGCAAACCTGGGTCAATGTTCAGTGGTAAAGCATTATGCTATGGACCCAGATCAAATTCTTGGCTTGCTTATGTTTTACTTTCCTTAAAATTAATCCAGTACTTCGATCAATAAATGCTTTTTCAAAATTTACTGTGTTCTATTACCTATTAAAATTTAGAACATGAAATTCTTAATTTCTTTGCAGATCAATCTGCTATTAAAGTAGTAATTTTATTGGCTACAGCGTTTAAATTTATGCGTTTGTTAATTTCACAAATAAATATTAGAAATTTAGTATTAGAAATTAAAATTTAATGTCATAAAAAATAAGTGTTAAAATTTTGGACTGATTTCCATACAACCTAACAAAATATTTTTTTTTTCTAACGAAGGTTTTCCTGTATAAAATAAATTGAAAAATAAAATAAAATAAAATAAAAATAAAAATAAATAAATAAATAAATAAATAAATAAACCATATCTTTTACATATTTAGGATTTAGATTTAAAAAAAAAAGTGTGATTAAATATACTTTCTGTAATATGTTTTGTAATTACTTAAATTTATTCATTATTCAAATTATTATTATTATTTTAACGCAAAATTCTCTTATTTATAGAAATATTTCTATGGAAATAAAATCACATTTTAAGTCACTTGAATTTTATTTAGAACTTATCTTAATTTATATTCATAAGAGGTCGCTATCTCTTATTGTTAATTAAAATCTAAAAAATAAAAAATAAATAAATAAGTAAATAAAAATAAGTAACTCTAAGTTTCTTATTAAGCTTATATATAAACTGATTCTACCACATTTTTAAAAATATTCCAATGAATGTTTCATACGTTTGACACTTGTCAAACTGTAAGTAACATTTTTCCTAACTACGTTGAAAATGCTACACAAAATAAGTAAAAAATCAATCAAATGAAGTAGTAGCAATCCAAAAGCTTTTTATAACATTCCTAAGTGACATAAAAATCGATCCAAAATATCTACAGCCAATAACAATAATAGGATGTGTGCGATAATTATATATTCGTTGTTTTTCGATGATATTATGTATTTCTTTTCATTGAAATATTTCTATAAATAAGGAACTTTAAAGAATAATAACAAAAAATTTATGTATTTTATTATGAAAAGAAATATACTTTTTTAGAATATAATTGTTTATACTCGTATTTATATGAGTTAGTTCAGCATTTTAAAACTGTTTTTCACTTAAAGGTCAGAAATTATTGTTTCTGGCATGACAGATAATTAAGAGATGAGACGGATTGTAATTTTTGTGATACATGAGATGTATAAAAAATATTTAATGACTAAATTTAAGAATAAATTTCATAAAATATCCATTTATTATAAATTGTATTGGCACTGATGTATAAACTATGAAATGAATGTACATAATGTTAATGAATAAATGATATACAGTAACCACCGCTTAATAAATTCACTGGTTAATAAAATCGGCCGCTTATTCTGATCAAATTGCGAGGAACAGAATCAAATCAATACAAACTAATTTTAAAACCGCCGCTTAATAAAATCAACACCGCCGGTCAATAAACTCAAAAAAATCTCTTCAGCAGCAACAATGTCATTTATGAACGCTAAATAAAATTGTATTTAGACTGTGACTTTTTATTTATGAAACTAGGGGGCTCTGCCTCCCGTTCGCTTCGTTCACCAACCCCCGAGTGATGCTTCACCTCCCCCCGATTCACTTTACTTATTAACACATGCAGAACTCTGAGTGCATAATACAAGACAAAATCAGAAAAATATTATAAAAATCCCTTTATTCAATGTCAAATAGAAATACATAATATTTTATACCACAATATTTATTTTTATTTATTTTTATGAAAATTAAGCTGAAAATCAGTAATATATTTGGAATACAAAGCAATTCGTAATATCTAGAGAATTTTGCATTGCAGCTTTAGTATGCGACCCTTTTAATTTCTTTTTTAGAACCATGGATCCAAACCGTGGTACCCCTGTCGGTAAAGCGCCGAGATCGTAATTGGAAGGTTGCTAGTTCGACACTTGAGCCGACCAAAGACCATCGTGTACAGTAATGGTGGCTGGTGCAAATGAAATCCTTCGTGGACGCAAAGTTCTCCATGTTCCTATCAAAACTGTACCTCTGGGGATCACCAAAGCGAGGAAGCCATCCCCTCCGTGGAAGATAAAAAATGGCTCCGGAACATCCCTAGGGGTGCGTCCCAGGCTGTCGCCAGTTTTCCATAGCGCAGTACTGGTGTGACGTAAAACCTACATACCTACCTACAACCATGGATCATATTTAATTTTCCCGAGTAAAATGACTTCATGGCAGAAGAATAACGTCACTGGGAGAAACTTTTTTCAAGGTGGCCAACAGAGTGCCATCATAAACCTGTCGTTCTTAGTTAATAACTTCTTTAATTAAAATGATAGAAATTTCTAAGCAGCTGAAATGTCTCCCTTGGAGTATTTGGAACACATTGATACCTCTCATGACAAGATGTGGTCGCAGACAAAAACATTTGACGCCAGCAACAGTAACTTTTTTTTTTAATACATAAAGATAAAAAAGAAAGTAAAATTCAGCAATCTCTCCATTATCTTCCTTTGTCAAAAATTTTACATTTAAAGCAAACTAAACTTGTTTTAGTATCAATTTAAAGGAATGCATTTTTCGAAGCCCGGTAATAAATTATAAATTTGATTACGTTTGCAAGTGATATATATATATATATATATAAATATCCCATTGAAAAGTAAAACCGAACTCATATTTAAACATAAAATTCAAGAATAAAACAAGTCAACAGAAACTTAACGAAATTAGCAAACAAACTAAAACCAAATTGAGTACGAAAAATATCTTTAACATAAACCAAAACTAAATATGAAACAGAGCAAAATTAAATTTAATATGGAGACAGGCGGCATGGCTTACAACATGCTCTGCAGGGTTAAACCAGTTTATACGCATGCAATGTTCCCCTCACCTGTCAAGACCAAATGAAAAAAAAAAAAAAAAAAAAAAAACTCATGAAACCAATTCTAACCCATCCTTCCTTTCAAACAACATTTTCAGCTCGGTACTCCTTTTATACTGATTCACGAATTGGTACATCATACCTTTCACCAAATCTCTATGGAAACCCTGACCTATGCTCTGACGACACCATTCTACCATATCTTCAAACATCTCTTCCAAGTCCGAATTTAATCTAGCAATACGTATTAAACCATTTCTAAAAACATTCTTTTTAACTGAAATATGTACGTTAGATGTAAAATGCATTAGCTTTATTGTTTTAAAATTAAAGTCTTTTCTTTTGTCATAAATTCTAGTTACTAAATTATCATTCTCTAATTTTATATTTACATCTAAATAATTTATATTTTTACAATTAATTGAGGAGGGCTCTAGTTTTAAATTCTTAGGGTAGTACAGAAAATCAATATCTGTATTTTCACCATTCAACCTTATCAATACTAGGTCATCGATGTATCTACAACATAAAGTTTCTCTGTTTAGTTTATTGTTCTTTTCATATATATGTAAGTAGATATCAGCTAATATAGAGCTGCAACTCCCCCCCATTGGGATTCCGAAAACCTGTTTGAACACTTTATTTCCCTCATACAGATAGTTCTCTTGAACGACGAACTGAAACAAATTAACGAAGAAATCTTTATCACTTTCTTTATTACTATAATTATTATAAAATTCTATATTTTTTTCTTTTAAATCTGTTAAATCAATAGTATTATAAAGGTCTGCAAAATCGTAAGCATATAGGCTGGTAATTTTATTTGACTTATTTATTCTAGTTAAGTAATCCAATAATTCCCAACTATTTTTTATTATAAAAGATTGTTCTCCCAATAGCATTTTTTTAAACATTTCACTCAAAACCTTCAACAACTTTTTATTTGGTAAATATATATATATAATTAAATATATATTAAATTATATTATATATAATTAAATATATATATATATATATATATATATATATATATATTAATTATTTCTCCAATATTTATTTTAATTATTTCTGAACACAATTTCTAGTTCTTATTCTGAAATAACTAAAAAGCAAGAGGTTTAAACGGAAAGATTTTGAATTTAAAAAAGAAAAGCGTGAACTTTTGGCAAAGTAATGATGACTTTCCTTGAAGGAAATCATATCGAACTTGGGATGTGTTTAATTTACTTATTTTGAAGGAACAATTAATTGTCTGCCAAAAGTTAGATAATATTGTTTATTAATTCGATTATATGGTACCTTTTGAAATTTCTTGCTAAATTCGGGGAAGTAATACCTTCTTCTCGAGAACATTCACCGGATATAAAAATCAGCCGCTTTATAAGATCACTTTGTCTCAGAACGAATGTGATTTTAATAAGCGGCGGGTACTGTATATGTACAATATCAAACTCACTTTTCAAACAAATTATTTTTTATTTATGAACTGTTTAAATAAAATTCTATTAGCGACATTAATATAAAATGCATATTAAAATACAATTTAAAACACATTAGGTTTTAATGAGGATAAAGAAAATTTCATCAACTATGTCTAAAATAAGGAATTTTCTCTCATTAAAATAAGAAAAATAATTTTTTTAATACATTAAATAAAACGATCTAATAATAAAAATACTTTATGTTATAGATAAAAGCGGAATGTTAATTTGCTCGTTATTATACAATTTAAAGCAATGAGTATAATTTGAGCAAAAAAAACTTGAATTTCAAAGGCATTAAACATTCAAAATATAGATGAATGAAATTTATTGACAAAGATTGCATTTTAAAACATTTGAAACTATCACTTCTGCAATAGGATATTTACTTATATCAATTTACGGAAATGTTAAATAGTGCTTTGTAAAATTCACTGTTATGTACAGCATGTCCTGTTTCCGTTTATGGGAACAGTATCCATTTTTAATTTATCTCTTCAATTTTAAATATTTAATTTTTAAATAGCTGATTTTTAATAAGATTGAAGCTATTAAGCAAAAAAGCATTTAATGCTGTATCTAAGTGAAAAATCATTTTACGTAAGTGTAAAGTTTCATTTAAAATATTAAAAAAAAAGAAAGAAAGAAAGAAAGAAAGAAAAATACGTCTCATTTACTTACTTTAAAATGTTTAAATAAAATCCTATTAGCGACATTAATATAAAATACATATTAAAATACAATTTAAAACACACAAAAACATAAACGTTTCGTGCTAATTCTTACCGCCTCATCAGTATGTTTAAACATTTTCAATAAACAACTCACAACTGCAGAAACAAGGATTTTAGAATATGATCGTATATCCGAATGGTACAGTTCCCTTCCGTGCAGGATCAAAATTACGATGGCATGTCTCCGGACCAGCTCTAGGGGTGAGTCCCAGACCGTCGCTATTTGCCCATCTGCGCAGCACAAGTGCGATGTAAAAACCCAACCAACGAACCAACCGAATGGTACAGCGCATGAGTCATTCGTTGGAGAGGGTTGAATTTTTGTAGGTCATCCTTCCAAAAAAAAAAAAAAAATACACGAATGATAGTTTTCATTGCCTGAAATGATAATTGTGATATTTTCAAAGTCTGCGGAATGATCTGTTGACTAATTTCGATCGAATATCAGCATTTTTATGAGCACGTTTGAGTTCTCTGATGCAGATATCAGCTGAACGTCCGGTCTCTCCAGCATAGGTAACTTCACAATTTTTACAGGGAATACAATATATAATACCGTTACGCTTAAGTGTGTGAGTGTGTGTGTGTGTGTGTGTGAAGGGGGATAAGAGGTTTAAATTTAGAAACAAGCTTACGGATTCGATTTTGAATGTTAAATGCAGAAGAAATGCTATCAGTTTTAAGAACTTTAGCAATACTTTAATAAACACATTTATATAAAGGTATACAAACAAAAGTTTTGGAATTAGGAAGAGGAGGAGATGAAAGAGCATACTGATTTATAAGTCCACCAGAGTTTCTTTTTAGACAACGAAGAGAATAACTATTCATTTTAACATCAGAATCGAAGCGAAAATGGAAATGACATCAAAGGGTATCATAATAAAATCGAGGGGAACATAATTTATTTTGAGTCGTTAACTAAGTTGCTTCGCCATTTTGTTTCCAAGTGGCATCTACTTGAAAATTTCAAATACAAGTTGCCGCCACTAAATAGTTGTAAAAAAGATATTTCAATAATTTGAAATGCTTAATAATTCGGTTTGCTTAAAATATTAACTCGATACTGCCACCTTGTTTCAAAATACCCGCAAATTGAAACTACGGGGCAACTTTAAATCCCGCGGCCGCGCGAAAATTTGTCATCGCAATAAGAAATACTTCATCAATCCGAACAAAATTTGGACAGTGGACTTATCTTAGAAGTACCTTAAAAGAGTATATTAGACAACTTAATCCGACATCTTGTTTCAAAATGGCGGACACTTGAAATTATGGGACCAGTTGATAATTTGCCATCGGGATAACTTCCGAAATACTCTGTTAATTACAATCAAAGTTAAACAGTGGAGTTATTTTAGAAATATCTTGGATGAGATCGTTAACTAATTTGATCCACCCTTTTATTTCCAAGTGGCAGCCACTTGAAAATTTCTAATTTACATAAAAACATATTTATGAAGTGATTCACTTAAACCTCTGTCTGTAAATACCCATTAGAAAGGTCTCAACAAAATTTAATTATTAAATTGATTCATGATCTTGTTTCAAAATGGTAGCAACTTGATAAGAAAAAATAAATCAACCTACACCTCCGATTGAGGCTGAAGGACTTGTTCAATCGCATTTACCGCTGCGCATTTGAGGAACATTCTTATTATAATGTTCGTATTAATTCTCTCCTACTTATGTCATTCTTTAAAAATAATTTCACTGATCCTAAATATTTTTAATGCATTAAATGCGTTTAATATAATACTTATAAAGGCATTAGTTTTCCAAGTTTCTAAAGCAATACTTTATGACTGTAGATTTTTTTCCTCCTTAAAATTTTCTATTTATGTGCTACAGCATCGATTTTTTTAAGTTCCCGATTTCAATTCTATGTATACAATTATAGTTTGTTTGTGAAATAATCAGTTACCTTACGTGTTATTAATCTTGTAAATCTGTATGTCTATATAAAACTAAATGTCTGTCTGCGATTTTAAGACAAAATATTTTCTAAGTTTGTTCGATCATTTAAATGAAATATAAGTAAAACAACATTTAAAATAATTTTGCTGTTTATTTCTCATAAAATATTCATTAATAAGGAGTAATTTCAGAAATTTTCTAGTTAGTATTCTTTAACCACGTTTCGTGTGACCACGGAAGCCTTTTAGTAGGGGAGCCCACGATGCTAAATGGTGATTTACTCAAGCGTCGTAGAGACCTATTGGATTTTGAAGATTACATGGTAGAATGAAAAAAAAAATTATATGATGTACACCTAGAGCTCCTCAAATACAGGCTGGCTCATCAGGCATTTTGTTTCCCACTCAGCGATTGTTGCCCACGCTTTCCGAATATCAAGTGTTATCAAATCAATTAAAATGGGGGTTGTGCAACCAAAAATTGCTCAAATCATATCAGAAATGCTTTTATAATGCTTAGATTTCCAACAGATGAAGAAAGACGAAAGAAATAGGCTATTAATTGTCCAAGAAAAAATTGTACGCCTAGCTTTCAATCACTAATATGCAGTGTAATTTTGATATGTTTTCTTGCCTTTTTTGCACCAATTATTTGTTTTTATTGCTGTTTGATTATCGAAATGTTGTATTTTACAACATACATTACTTTTCAACGTGTATAAATTTTTAAAATTAATTAATTTAACAGCAGCAGTGATGTCTACTTTTTATTAGGGTTATAAGAAATTTTCGTTAAATATTACCGCCAAATTTATCAAGGGAAAACAATAATTCGCTCTTCTGTATAGGCAAACTCGCCATTTTAGGCGATAAAGACGCCGAGTAATATATCTGTAACTAAACGGCGCCAAGCTATATTTCCGCTGGGCAACAATGATCAGCTGTGAGTCAGCTCGTATTATAGGAGCCTTATGTACACCCTTTCACCTATGGGGGAGCGTCTACAGGTTTTCAAAATTGTAAAATAATAATAATAACAATAATAATAATTACATGGAAATACTCGAGCGCGTCAGATATTGATAGTGTATATGCCCCACGTGTCTCTGATATTGGAAGGTGCTCCAGTGATTGGCATGCTCCAGTAATTGACATCTATCCAGAAATAATTAATAAATAAGAAAATTAATAAAATCATATATTTTGCAGATAGGAATTTTAAAATTTTATGCCAGACATTGGAGCATAGGGTGCAAATAACTGGTAAAATGAATAACTAGCAGTGTCAAACACTGGAACATAGGGGGACAATTACTGATAAAATGAAAAACTGGCAGTGTCAATTACTGGGACACTGAGTGGGTGTCAAATAAAAATTCTTAAAAAAATAATTGTTATCAAATGTATATATTTTAACATATATGTGGTTCTGAATGTCATTCATACCATATGTACTAACTTAAGATTTCTAAAAATATTTTCTGATGACTAGAACATTAAAAACATCACAAGTTGCTCTAAAGGTGTCAGTCACTGGTGCACTTACCCTATATATAATATATATATATATATATATATATATTTTTAAGCTGAGTCCTTGGCGAAAAATGTCCGATCTATTTCAGAATCAAATTTTTAAAAAATACCCAGGATTATTAATAAGTAAAGCCCTTTAATATAATGCTGAATTAGATTTCATACCAAGCGCGATTCATCCATGCCAAAAACATACTATTTAAACAAAAGAAAAAAGAAAAAAAATCTAAAATTGAGGTATATTAAAAAAGGCTATTATTTATTTATTTATTTATTTTACTCCATTTTCATGTTTTCATATTTTCATATGCATCAGCAAATTCAATATTTTACAACTTTTTATTTTTTGCGTGAAGGCATATTTCATTTTATGCTGAACAAGAAAGAAAAATCATGCAGTACGCATTGATTAGTAACACTTTTCAACTGTACGCAATTGTTGTATCGAATAACTATTAACATTAAAACAGGAATAAACTACTACGTCAGAAACGCCAAAGAAAAAAATATTGAGGTGCATACAGCTGTTTTGGTAGCCTAAAGCGTACTGTCTTCAGTGCAAAAAAGAATTCTGAATCTTGAGAAGTGCTCGTATATATAGGAGAGGGACCGGATTTAGTTCAACCAATAGGATTACGGAAGAGGTGGGGAGTGTGGCCAATAGGAATTAAGGAATGTGTAGCTGTGTAAACAGTAGAAAAATTAAGGAAATGTGGACTGAATGTAAAATTTCCAACAATCAGACAAATAGGGAACAGCGAAATCACAATTTACAAGGTTTTTAAAATTTTTATAAATATGAAAAGCTTCAAAGAAATCGAGTTCATGAATGGATTTAGGTCTGCAAATTATTTTAGCTGAATTAAATTTAAAATTATGATTTTCCTCCCAGCAATGTTTAGAAATAGCCGATTTATTGGTTTCTTGTTTGCGGACGTAATTCATATGTTCTTTTCGAAATTTAAGACTGCGTTTAGTTTGGTCAATATATGATAAACCACACTGACAGGAAATACTATAAATGCCCCAAGAATTATGCATATCAATAGGATCTTTTAACTGAGAAAAGGTGAGTTTATTGGAAGGCGAAAATATTATTTTAAAATCATATTGTTTGAGAAATTTAGCTATGTTTTGACAGGTTTTAGAAAAATAGGGTAAAACAATACTGATATTAAATGTGACTGATTTAGTAGACGAAATACGAGGGAGTTGTAATTTTTGGATAGCTTTGTCTATAATGGAAGGGTCATAACCTCTGTCAATTGCGATGGCTTTCAGGTATTTAATTTCAGATTTCAATAAAATAGGATTTGAACAAATATTAAGGGAACGGTTTACAAAAGTATAGAAAGCAGCCATTTTTGGTTAGGTGGGTGACATGAACGCGCATGGGGAGGAAGGGAGACTGCAAAAGTTTTACGATAGACAGTGGTTGAAAATCCATTTACAGTGCGAGAGACGAGGGTATCAAGAAATGGAAGGGAGCCATTATTTTCTATTTCATATGTAAACTGGATATTACTGTCAATTGAATTTAAGGTTTCTAAGACATGGTCAATATTGTGATGAGATATGTCGATAAGCGTGAAGGTGTCGTCAACGTAACGGGTCAAAAAAGGAAAAGATATTTTCTTAAAAAGCTTGCTTTCGAAATAGTGCATGTAAATGTCTGCGAGAATTGGGGAGAGAGGGGAACCCATGGCTAAACCTTCAGACTGACGATAGAATTTATTTTGGAAAGAAAAAGTGGTTTGTGATAAACAAATGCGGGTAAGAGAAATTAATTCTTGTATTTCGAAAGAGGTGAAATGAAACTCTTTTAATCTATTTTCGAGACAGCAGAGGGCGCCACTTATTGGAACATTAGTGAAAAGAGATTTTACATCAAAAGAAATCATATTGAGATTAGTGTGAGGGCAGTTTTGAATATTTTTTGCAAAATTTATGGAATTCTTAACAGTATAACTATTAGCAGCAAGAAGTGGAGCAAAAATTGTGGTGAGAAATTTAGCTAGATTATAGGAAGCAGTACCGATATTAGAGACTATTGGACGAAATGGAATATTGGGTTTGTGAACTTTTGGTAAAGCATAAAATCTGGCACAATTAGCAATAGAAGGGATCAGATGGGATTTAGTCGAGTTCAATAACAAGGGGCAAGATTTTATAGCAGATTTAATTTTATTTAATTCTTGAGGAGAAGGGTCACGGGGCAGAGGAATGTATGGGCCATCATTAATTAGTTCGGTAACACTTTCGATGTATTGTTTTTTATTCAAATTAACAATCTGACCACCTTTATGAGCTTTAGTAATGATGATATTTTCATTAGATTTTAATTCCTTCAAGGCGTTTTTTTCTGCAGGACTGAGATTTGATTTAAAATTTTTAGAGTTGAAATTGGCATTATTAAGGTTTAAATGACGAAGATTTTCTTTCTGTTGGTCAGTCAGTCGAGAATTTTTGAAAGCTTTTTCAACCGGTGCAATTAACTGAGGAAAAGAAGGAGGTTTAGAAATGGCAAAATTTGAATTGAGTTTGAGAACAGAATATTGACTATTGGAAATATCAGTACTGGAAAGATTAACGATTGCATTTTTATTGACAACAGGTAAGTCGTTCGAATGAATAGGACTCTGTGAATTACGAAGCCGGGTGAATTTATCATGTAATTTAATTGAGTGTTTACGAGAACGGTTGTCACAATGAATCCAGGAATTGTGATCAATCAACATTAAATTAGGACGTTCAAAAGCTAACTTTAAGTGGAGAAACAATAAATCTTTTTCAATTTTGGCGATGTTGGTACGAGTTTCCTTAATAACTGCACGGAGAACACTAAAATGAGACCTGAGTACTGCTTTGTTAACAAAACTGGAACCAGAAATAATGCATTTCAGTTGAATGAATTTAGGGATAATGCGGTGTCTCTTGCATTGTAAAAGGAATTTTAGACGGTTGAGGGCACGTAACTTTTTAGTACGTAGACGGTAGAAACGATTAACTAATTTGCACATTTTGAAAACAAGAAAATGGCTCAAAATATTACTGACCTAATCTCCCCCTCATATGAGGCTTCTCAGACCAGGTTGCTCAGTAACAATATGAGCAGAAGACCAATCACACAACTAAGCCCGTATAAGCTTAACAAATAATAGCAGGAGACTTGGCGTTGGAATATTAAAAACTTTTCCTCAGTGAATTGCACCGGTTGAAAAAGCTTTCAAAAATTCTCGACTGACTGACCAACAGAAAGAAAATCTTCGTCATTTAATCCTTAATAATGCCAATTTTACCTCTAAAAATTTTAAATCAAATCTCAGTCCTGCAGAAAAAAACGCCTTGAAGGAATTAAAATCTAATGAAAATATCATCATTACTAAAGCTGATAAAAATGGTCAGATTGTTATTTTGGATAAAAAACAATACATCGAAAGTGTTACCGAACTAATTAATGATGGCCCATACATTCCTCTGCCCCGTGACCCCTCTCCTCAAGAATTAAATAAAATTAAATCTGCTATAAAATCTTGCCCCTTGTTATTGAACTCGACTAAATCCCATCTGATCCCTTCTATTGCTAATTGTGCCAGATTTTATGCTTTACCAAAAGTTCACAAACCCAATATTCCATTTCGTCCAATAGTCTCTAATATCGGTACTGCTTCCTATAATCTAGCTAAATTTCTCACCACAATTTTTGCTCCACTTCTTGCTGCTAATAGTTATACTGTTAAGAATTCCATAAATTTTGCAAAAAATATTCAAAACTGCCCTCACACTAATCTCAATATGATTTCTTTTGATGTAAAATCTCTTTTCACTAATGTTCCAATAAGTGGCGCCCTCTGCTGTCTCGAAAATAGATTAAAAGAGTTTCATTTCACCTCTTTCGAAATACAAGAATTAATTTCTCTTACCCGCATTTGTTTATCACAAACCACTTTTTCTTTCCAAAATAAATTCTATCGTCAGTCTGAAGGTTTAGCCATGGGTTCCCCTCTCTCCCCAATTCTCGCAGACATTTACATGCACTATTTCGAAAGCAAGCTTTTTAAGAAAATATCTTTTCCTTTTTTGACCCGTTACGTTGACGACACCTTCACGCTTATCGACATATCTCATCACAATATTGACCATGTCTTAGAAACCTTAAATTCAATTAACAGTAATATCCAGTTTACATATGAAATAGAAAATAATGGCTCCCTTCCATTTCTTGATACCCTCGTCTCTCGCACTGTAAATGGATTTTCAACCACTGTCTATCGTAAAACTTTTGCAGTCTCCCTTCCTCCCCATGCGCGTTCATGTCACCCACCTAACCAAAAAATGGATGCTTTCTATACTTTTGTAAACCGTGCCCTTAATATTTGTTCAAATCCTATTTTATTGAAATCTGAAATTAAATACCTGAAAGCCATCGCAATTGACAGAGGTTATGACCCTTCCATTATAGACAAAGCTATCCAAAAATTACAACTCCCTCGTATTTCGTCTACTAAATCAGTCCCATCTAATATCAGTATTGTTTTACCCTATTTTTCTAAAACCAGTCAAACCATAGCTAAAATTCTCAAACAATATGATTTTAAAATAATATTTTCGCCTTCCAATAAACTCACCTTTTCTCAGTTAAAAGATCCTATTGATATGCATAATTCTTGGGGCATTTATAGTATTTCCTGTCAGTGTGGTTTATCATATATTGGCCAAACTAAACGCAGTCTTAAATTTCGTCTAAAAGAACATATCAATTACGTCCGCAAACAAGAAACCAATAAATCGGCTATTTCTAAACATTGCTGGGAGGAAAATCATAATTTTAAATTTAATTCAGCTAAAATAATTTGCAGACCTAAATCCATTCATGAACTCGATTTCTTTGAAGCTTTTCATATTTATAAAAATTTTAAAAACGTTGTAAATTGTGATTTCGCTGTTCCCTATTTGTCTGATTGTTGGAAATTTTACATTCAGTCCACATTTCCTTAATTTTTCTACTGTTTACACAGCTACACATTCCTTAATTCCTATTGGCCACACTCCCCACCTCTTCCGTAATCCTATTGGTTGAACTAAATCCAGTCCCTCTCCTATATATACGAGCACTTCTCAAGATTCAGAATTCTTTTTTGCACTGAAGACGGTACGCTTTAGGCTACCGAAACAGCTGTATGCACCTCAATAATTTTTTCTTTGGCGTTTCTGACGTAGTAGTTTATTCCTGTTTTAATATTCCAACGCCAAGTCTCCTGCTATTATTAACTATTAACATTCTTTGCCTACGTTATCGCACAACAGACAGAAAGACTGAAAAACCTATAGATAGACTAATTGATTTTAAAATTACTTTTAGGCATTTTGGAAAGTGTTAAAAAGGCTTAACGCAAAAGAAAATGCAGCCGTTAGATTATAATTACAGCTTTTAAACTCTCTGAATATTTTACTGTAGCCCTGTAAATCTAAAAGTTAACCATATCCTATTCTATATAAAACAATATTTTAGAATATTAATAATACATGTCAGTGTTCTTAAGATTGTGGTAGTAGAAAGTTTTTTAAATATAACTTTTAAAAAATTCTGTCCTAAAAAGTAATACATTGGCTTTTTTTTTATTGTTGCTGTTGTTGTCCCTGTAAACAAACTAGTTGTACAGGACCTATTAATGACATTTCAAATAGGGAACATTCCATAGGGAACTTGAGTGTATCATTTTAAAAAAATTCTCAAAATATTCACGGATGATTGGAGCCGGAGACAAATAGATAGAAAGGTAGACAATCGGAAAGACAGATGCACAAATTGAAATCATATTCCCACTAAAATTATAAGTAAGTGTTAAAATGCTCCTCTAAACAAAAGTGCAATTCCAGCAAATTTTTATTGATACCTTTTAATGTAACTGATTATTTTTGTGTGGCCCTGTAAATCTAATGCTAACCATATTATATTACATAGAAGGCACACTCTTTTGTGCATAAGAATAATATATTTCAATTGCATTAAGGTTTGTGGAAAATAAAAGTATTAAAGTTTGGTTTATAAAAATAACTCTCATATAACACAATGCTTTGGAATAGTTTCAATTGCCCCTGCCCCAGTACACAAACCAGTTAGAAATGTACTCTATTTTACATAGGAAACATCCGATAGGGAATTGAATAACATATTAAAATTTCATTAAAGTTTCTATACATTAAACGTATTAAAATATGATTTAAAAAACTCCTCTCACAGAACACAATGCTTTCGAATACTTTTGGGTGTCCCTGTACACAAACCAGAAGAGGTATCCATTCCATTTTCAGTAGAGAACATCCGATAGTGAACTTCAATAAAATATATCGGTTTAAAGAAATTCCATAAATATTTACGGGAATTAGAGCGCAGAAAAACAGACAGAGAGACAGACAGACGGACAGAAGAACAATCAGACATATACACAAATTGAAATGATATTCACACTAAAAAAATGATAGAAAGTGTCAAAAACGCTTAATGTAAACGAAAGTACAATTCTAGCAATTTTTTATTAATAGCTCTTAATATAACTGAATATTTTTGTGTCACCCTGTAAATCTAATCGTAAACATGCTATATTCTATGCAAAACATTCTTTTGTGTATATAAATATCATATTTCAGTTTCCTTAAACTTCGTGGAAAGAAAAGTTATTAAAATTTGATTTATAGAAATATCTCACAAAGAACGCAATGCTTTGGAGTACTTTTGAGTGTCCCTGTACATAAACTAATGGTGGTATGTAATTTATTTTATATAGGAAACATCCAATAGTGAACTTGAATAACATATTTCAATTTCATGAAGATATTGTACAGTAAAGGTATAAAAATATGGTTTATAGAAATACCTCTCACAGAACACAATTCTTTGAAATACTTTCGGGTGTTCCTGTACACAAACCAGTAAAGATATAAAATCCATTTTCAATAGGAAACATCCGATAGTGAACTTGGGTAACATATAACAGTTTAAAAAAAAATTCATAAATATTTACGGGAGTTAGAGCCCGGGCAGGCAGACAGACGGACAGATACACAAATAGATATCATATTCACACTTTAAAAAAAATGTTAGGAAGTTTTAAAAACGCTTAATGTAAACGAAAGTAGAATTCTAGCAAATTTTTAATAAAATCTCTTAATATAACAGAATATTTTTCTGTCACCCTGTAAATCTAATTCTAATCTTGATATATTCTATGTAAAGCATTCTTTTGTGCATATAAATAACATATTTCTCAAACTTAACATGTTTCCTAAAACTTCGTGGAAAGTAAAGTTTTTAAAATTTGATTTATAGGAATATTTCTCATAGAACGCAGTAAATTGGAATACTTTTGAGTGTCCTTGTATATAAAACAGAGTTGGTATTTAATCCAATTTATACAGGAAAAATCCAATAGTGAACATGAATAACATATTTTAATTTAATTGAGACATGTCTATAGTAAAGGTATGAAAATATGATTTATAGAAATACCTCTCGTAGAACACAATGCTTTGAAATACTTTCGGGTGCCCCTGTACACAAACCAGTAGAGTTATAAACTCCATTTTCAATAGGGAACATCCGATAGTGAACTTGAATAACATATTTCAATTTCATTAAGATATGTGTACAGTAATAGTATGAAATGAAATTTAAGTAAAAAATAATTTTTTAAAGTAAGAAGCTTTTTATTGTGAAGCCCTAAAAAGCATAAAATAAAATGTATTCTGGCAAAGAAATGCTACAAAGAAATGAAAGTTTCAACACTAAGAATATTTTAGAGAAAAATATAGGTACTTTCCTTTTGCAAGAGATGAAATTTTTTTAATATTTAAAATATTTTAAAAAGCTTTCGAGACCAATATTCTTAATTATTAGTTTTTGTAAAATCATTCGTTAGGCCAGAAATCTCAAATGTCTCGAAAGCTTTTTAAAATATTTTAAATATTAAAAAATTTTCATCTCTTGCAAAAGGAAAGTACCTATATTTTTCTCTAAAATATTCTTAGTGTTGAAACTTTCATTTCTTTGTAGCATGTCTTTTCCAGAATACATTTTATTTTATGTTTTTAGGCTTCACAATAAAAAGCTTCTTACTTTAAAAAATTATTTTTTACTTAAATTTTATTTTGTGCTTTTTAGTTACAAAAAAAAAAAAAAAAAAAAAAAAAAATGAAAAAGCTTCTTGAGAAAACTAATTAAAATTTCTTAGGATATTTTGTAGACAACGGAAGATTTTCGTTTACCAATTGACATTTTTTTTTTCGATTGTTTATCTGCAAAAAAAAGTAATATATCGTCTTTCGGGGACCGAATCCGGGACCATCGTGTTATCAGCATGACGCTCTAACCAAAAGTTTAAGAACTGTCAAGAAAAATCATAGAGCATTCTAGAAAAATCTAACAAATACTTATACAAAAGAAATATTGTTCTCGAATGCTTTTTAAAATATTTGGAATATTTAAAATTTTTCATCTTTTGCAAAAGTGAAATACCTATATTTTCCTTTAAAATTTTCTTGTTGTTGAAACTTTTATGATTTTATAGTATGTCTCTGCAACAATAAATTTTTATTTTAAGCTGTTTAGGGCTCCACAATAATAAAAAAACTTTCAGCTTTATTTTTATTTATTTATTTACTTACTTATATTTTTATTTATTTCATTATTTATTTGTATTTTTATTTTTACTGAAGTTTTTATTTTGTTCGTTTAGTAACTCAAAAAGAAGCTTCTTTAAAAACTATCAAAAGACACTGCGTAGACAACGAAAGATTTTCTTTTATCAATTGACATCGTTTTTATTAATTATCTGCAAAAAAGTAACACATCGGCTTGCGAGGATCGAACCCACGAGCATCGCGTTATCACCATGACACTCCAACAAAATGCGCTAACAAGCGACGAAAAAGGTTGTTTAAATTTACGTTAAAGTGGAGGCGCCTTCTTTTTCAGGATGACACAAAGATACGATGATAAAAATCCAATTTCAATAAAAAGCTTCTAAAAGTATATATATATATATATTTAACTTTATATTTTGTGCTTTTTAGTATCTAAAAAAAACTTCTTTAAAAAAAACTCTTCAAAAATTCTTAGAATACTGTGTAGACAATGAAAAATTTTCTTTTATCGATTGGCACATTTTCTATTGCACATTTCATTTGCAAAACTTAGCACATCGATCCTTCGGTGATGGAGCTCACCACCATCGTATTAGCAACTTGATGCTCTAACCAACTGAGCCAACGAGAGAATATAAAGAATGCTGACATTTACTTTAAAGTTCAGGTGCCTTATTTATTAGCGTAACATGAAGACGCGATAACGAAATACAATTTCAATAAAAAGCTTCTAAAAAAAAATATTTATTGATTTCTTTATTTTTATTTAAACTTTTATTTTGTGCTTTTTAGTTACTAGATAAAAAGCTATATAAAAAAATCTTCAAACATTATTAGGATTCTGTGTACACAACGAAATATTTTCTTTTATCAATTGACACTTTTTCTATTAATTATTTGCAAAAAATAACACCTCGGCCCGGCGAGGATCGAACACACGACTCTCGTATTATCAACATGACGCTGTAACCAGTTGATTCATTAAAAGATACAATGAGTTGCTTACTTTTTTTAAATATATATATATAATGGAAGCGTCTTGGTTTTTTAACGTGACAAAAAGCCGATGACAAATCCAAGTTCAAAGCTTCTCAAAATATTTTTTTTATGTATTTTTTACTTAAAATATTTTACTTTGTGCTTTTTTAATATCTAAAATATGTTTTGTGTTTTTCAATATCTTAATTAAAAAAAAAAAATAAAAAAATGTTCTTAAAAAAATTCCTCAAAAAATTCTTAGCGTAAGCAACGAAAATTTTTTTTGAATCAATTGATACCTTTTCTACTAATTATCTGCAAAAATTAACACGCTGGACCTTCTGGGGATCGAACTCACGATCACCGCGATATTAACGGGACGCTTTTACCAACTGAGCCAAAGAGCGACACACGAAATAGCTTATATTTACTTTAAAATAAAGGCGCCTTGTTTACTAGCGTGACACGAAGACACGATGACCAAGTCAATTTCAATTAAAAACCTTCTAAATACGATTTATAGAAATACCTCTCATAGAACACAATGCTTTAAACTACTTTCAGGTGTCCCTGTATACAAACCAGTAAAGGTATAAACTCCATTTTCCACAGGGAACATCCGATAGTGAACTTGAAAACCATATATTAGTTTCAAGAAATTCCACAAATATTTACGGGAATTAGAGCTCGGAGAGACAGACAGACAAACCGAAGCCATTAACACTTTTCAACCTTGTTGGGAAGTTTTAAAAATGTTAGAAAGTGTTAAAAACGCTTAATGTAAACGAAAGTGCGCTTTTAGCAAATATTTATTAATAGCTCTTTATACAACTGAATATTTTTTGTCACCCTGTAAATCTAATTCTAATCATGCTATATTCTATGCAAAACATTTTCTTTGTGCTTATAAATAACACATTTCAATTTCCTAAATCTTCGTGCAAAGTAAAGTTATTAAAATTTAGTTCATAGAAATATCTCTCATAAAACGCAATGCTTTGGAATACTTTTGTGTGTCCCTGTACACAAATCAGTGGTGGTATTTACTCCATTTTATACAGGAAACATCCGATAGTGAAATTGAATAACATATTTTTTCAATTTCATTAAGATTTGTGTACAGAAAGGGTATGGAAATATGGTTTATAGAAATACCTCTCATAGAACATAATGCTTTGAAATACTTTTGTGTCCCTGTACACAAATCAGCGATGGTATTTACTCCATTTTATACAGGAAACATCCGATAGTGAACTTGAATAACATATTTCAATTTCATTAAGATTTGTGTACAGTAAGTGTATGGAAATATGATTTATAGAAATGCCTCTCGTAGAACACAATGCTTTGAAATATTTTAGGGGTTCCCTGTACACAAACTAGTAGAGGTATAAACTCCATTTTCAACAGGGAACATCCGATCGTGAACTTGTATAACATATTTCAATTTCATTAAGATTTTTGTACAGTACGGGTATGAAAATATGGTTTATAGAAATGCCTCTCATAGAACACAATGCTATGAAATATTTTCGGGGGTCCCTGTACAAAAACCAGTTGAGATACAAACTCCATTTTCAATAGGGAACATCCGATCGTGAACTTGAATAACATATATGAGTTTCAAGAAATTCCATAATAATTTACGGGAGTTAGAGCTCGGACAGACAGACAGACAGACAGACAAACAAACCCAAGTCATAAACACTTTTCAACCTTGTTGGAAAGTGTTAAAAAAAAAATAAATAAAATAACTCGTAATTTTTTTTTCTGGCAACAATGAAAAATTTGAATGTCCAATTTCAAAGCTATTACCAGTTTAATATTTTCCTATTTTAATTAATTTTTAAAAAAATAATCGAAATTTCGTTGCAAATAAGGTACCAAATGAAAAGGGCAATTTTTCTGTATCCATAGGATTAATTAGCTTATCTATCGGACAATTAGACTTTTTTAAATTAACTAAAGTATGAAAATCTGCTGGCAACTTGCGCCAACACACAGACAAACTGAGTCCAAGAAGATCTCTTAGCCATTTATATATAGAGAGTTTGAAAACATATCAAGTAACGGAAAAATGAATTTTTGCAAAATTTGAACATAGAATTTTTAACAGTGCAAAATATATAATAAAACGTATGATCTAAATAATCGATTTAATTAATTTTGCAAATGTCAAAAGATGTAATGTAAATTTCTATCAGATAACATTTTAAGTCAGTTATTTATTATCGAACATTATTCTTTGACATTACTGATAGCTTATCATTTTATCGTAGTCAGAGTAAAATGTTTCAATGATCTGAAGTGTAGTTTTCTTTTATGTGGTATCATTTCCATGTTAGTTTTCGCTATATTCGTACTTATGAATGATATATAGTGAGTTTTTTATTAACAATAATGTTGTTGTTATAAAAGAGAAATTTTTTCATAATTTCTTTTATTATTGTTTATTGAAATAACATTTAATTAAAAAACAAAAGCGTGTTCATATATGCGTTATTTCTAGATATATGTAAAAATTTATGTGCTCATGTAAAAGTCGTTTTATTTGCTTATATATTACGTTAAAGTTGTTTTTAAATATGTTTAATTATTTCCTGTTTTACCCAATATTACTAACTTTTCATTAACTGAATAACTATTTCGAAGCACTCAATGTGAAACAAGTGCATTGGTAATACGGAAAGGACAGAAAAGACCCAATAAATGAAGCCCTAACGTAAAATTTACATATCAGTAGTGTTCTAGGGTTAAACCATTTTTATTCTTTCAATGTTTAATCATTTTATCCATTTTATTCGTTTAAAGATATCTTTTGTAGATATTCTAATATGTATTCAACCAAGTTGATACCTGAAACATTCCTCCAATGAATTAGAATAAAATGTAGATTTTAAAGTGAGTATTGCCCACACATCGGGTACAAGTTCACTGACATATACATTGCATTAATTATTAAAACGTTATTATTATTTTTTTCTTTTATGACCTCATAAAAATTTTGATTTGAGATTTGTATAACCTGTTTTAAAGTGATCATCAGAAATCAAAGTACACACAGAAAAATAAATTGGTCACAGTGACCTGGCAAAATGCTCAACTGACAATACAGAATTGACTAACCAAAATAGCTGACTAGCCAAAAAGTGTACTTGCTGAACTAGTCTCCAAAACTGAAAAGTGTATTTGCTGAACTAGTCACCAAAACTGAAAAGTGTACTTGCTGAACTAGTCTCCAAAACTAAAAAGTGTACTTGCTGAACTAGTCACCAAAACACTACTCCAGACTAGGAAGGTTAATATTATCAGACAAAGAAGGCTAGTCGACAATCATAATTATCTGACCAGGAAGGTTAGTCAACAACCGCAGTTTCAAAGACAAGGCATGTTAGTCAGAATCTACACTTGATTAAGAAAGTTAGTCAACAGATCTAGGTATCTGACTAAGAAAGGTAGTCAATTTTCAAAGAATATTTGAAGAGGCAGGATAGTCAAGATTATTTGCCTGACTAACCTGTCTGGTAATATCTGAAGAGGAAAACGAGTCTCTATTTGATTAAGCTGCCTCATAATATTTGTGGAGGAAGATTAGTTAGGGAAAAAAAAAAAAAAAAAAACAATGACTAGCATGTCTCATAATATTTGAGATAGATTCATACTTGCCAACATATCAGTTTTAAAAATCAGTAGATTTTATCGGGAAAAAAAAAAAAAACAGTAGAGATTTTGTAAATTGACATTTTTAACGATAGAGACTGAATTTATATAAATATATAGTAGACGAAAAGAAAAATATATGAATATTTACAAAATATTTTCCATAAATAAAAATTTTCTTTAAATAAAAATCACTCATCTTTCAAACGAAAACAAATAAAATATTGAGATTATGTGTATTAAAGAATTAATGTCAAATCCTAAAAATTAAGGAAAAAAAATATTGCCTATGATATTTATTTAAACACAAATTTTTACATTTATAGCAGATTTTGCTTCATTAAGAAAATAACAATTAAATTGTTATTCATAGAATTGTTAAACTAAATTTTCACTGCATTTAGAAATTAAAATGTTCTCCAGATTTTTATAAGATAATGAGGATCAAAATTCAGTTTTTAATTATCTTATCTGACTGAAAATACACTCACAATGACTATGGAAATATACTATTTAATTACAAAGCATTATTTACAAATCTGGTGTGAAAAACCACACGACTTCCATTACCCACTATTTCACGAATTATATGCATTTTTACTTTCATTACCCCACTACCGTAGGTAATGGAAGTATTGTATTCGGTCCAAAAATTCAATGTCGAGTTTTCGCTTGATTTACACGTTTTAAGGTCTCCTGAGTCCAAAACAGTAGTTTTTGGCAATAGTGTGTATGTGTGTGTATGTATGCATGTACGAACGAAATCTTCTGGTTATGATATCTCCTAAACTAATAGAGATAAAACTACGAAACTTCAGCATTGAGGCAGGTCTGGTGTACAGATGAAATTCTGGTGTACAGGCGCCCTGTATAAATAGCTTAATTTCAGGTCTCGGAAGTCGTACCTTTAAAAACGGCTGTACGGATTATTTTCTAACTCGCTATAGTAACTCACTTTTAAATATGCTTTTGTATGTAATTATTGTTTTCCGTTCAATAATTGAGTACGCCAAGTTTTGGTAAAAGTTGGGATCTCAAAAACGGCTCTAACGATTTTCTTGAAAATTGTTACATAAATCCATTTTAGATATCCTTTCTCATGTATTAAGTGGTTGTTACAGGAAAAATAACAGTCATCCTGATTAGGTAGGTCAGTTTTAGATCTCGGAAATTGGTGTTTGAAAAAATAACTCATTTTCCCCCCCTTATTTTTTAACTCGCTATATAAATTCTGTTTTACATGTTTACATATGTATATATATATATATTTATACATACATGCATGCACGCACACATACACGCACACATATATATATTAGCTTTCATTATAGGAAATTTGTTTGGTGTCTACTTCGTTAGGTCAATTTTACGTGTTCGCTGACCACATTATTTCTAAAAAATGCATATAATACGTGTAATAGTGGGCAATGGAAGCCGTGTGGTTGTTTCACACCAGACTTTTTTTTTTTTTTTTTTTTTTGAGAAAATTGAGTTAAAATGGCGAGTTTGAAAAAAATCCGTAAAGATGTTTTTAAAGGAACGTGCTTGCGAGACCTGAAATTGAGTTATTTATACAGGACGCCTATCAATTTTCCTGAACTAACCAACTATATCATTCGAAAGGACTTCTAATAGAATGTTTATATAGCAAATTTGAAGAAAATCGTTAGAGCCGGTTTTGAGATACGGACTTACGGTCCCACTTCTGGTTTCTGATGTCCCACTTCCGGTTTTTCAATTTTTATCAACATTTGGAAAATGCATCTGTACACCAGACCTGTCGTAAATCTGAAGTTTTTTAGTTCTATCTTTATTAGTTTCGGAGATATGATAGCCAGGAGATTCCACACACACACACACACTTACCAATTGCCAAAACCACTTTTTTGGACTCAGGGGACCTTAAAACGTGTAAATCAGGTGAAATCTCGATATCGAAGTTTTGGACCGAATACAATACTTCCAGAGCTGCCAACCTAATCCGGCAAATTGTTAGTACCGCCCCTTTTTCTACACCACTTAATTTTTAAAGCAATTTTCTTCAAATGTATTTACGATGAATTAAGAAGAAAAAACTCTAAGAAATGACTGGTGTAGAAAAAGGGGTGGTACTAACAATTTGCCGGATTAGGTTGTCAGCTCTGTACTTCCATTACTTACGGTAGTAGGGTGATGGAAGTAAAAAATCCAAAAATTTAAGTTTGTTTTGAGTTAATTAAAATCAATATTGTAATTTTTACACATACATTTAATAAGCCTCATTTCATTATTATATGTATTCTCTGTATGTATTCTCTCCTCTATATATTTTCCAGTAAAATTGCTCAATTTTACAATTTTTCTTGTAAGTTCCTAAAAACAGCAGACCAGTAGAAATAGCTAAAAAAAACGGTAGTCTACTGGTAAAAACAGTGGAGTTGGCAAGTAAGCAGATTAATCAAAATTTTAATTGGTTAAAATCCTTCATATTTTATGAAGAATAAGAGATTCGTGCTTGTTTGCAGGGGTTTTTGTAAAAGCATTGTTATTAGTCTTAACCTCTTTACTTTTGTAATTGTTTAATCTTTTCTCCCTTTAAGGTGTTCAACCTTGAAAATACATTTAAAGAACTTTTCTGGAAAATATTACTTGTCTATCAATTTAAAAAAAAAAAATACTCATAGCTGCCAACTTCTTCAAATTATTCCGGAATGTTGTTAACATTCGCCCTTTTCTTCATACCATATTCTTTCTAGAATAATCTTCTTTAGCATGTAATTACAATTAAATATGATGAAAATTACTCCTCAAAGAATATGATTTGAAAAAAGGGCATTACTAACAACATTCCGGAATCAATTAAAAAAGTTAGCAGCTATGAATACTGGAAATTTAACAAACCACTGAAACAAAGAATTCGCTAGTTTAAACATTCTTCCCTACATTTATTTATTATTAACGCAAGCATTTATCCAACACCTTCTTATCAAGACCTTCCAAATGGATTGTGGCGCCACATGATTTAGTCCATTTTTTATGCACATCCTCATATATGGATTTAGAATTATTTTTAGAATTTATTATATTCAGAATTTATTTTTTTTTCTCCTCGGTGCTTTCGTTTTATACGCTGTGGTTACAAAAATAAATATAAACCTTTTTTTTTTTAAGTTCCTTTTTTTAATATTACCCATTTCATTCCCAATTTTTTCCCTCCATAAAACAATAAATCTTATATTTAGTCATAAATTTATTTTAAAGGTAATATATATATATATATATATATATATTAAATAGGAGTAATAGCATAGTACGAATTAATATAGCTCATAAAGCAACTGAGCGGTGTTTATTTATGTTTAATATAACCACTGATGCCATTAATAATCACAACTTTTCAATAAATAAAAATATGAAAATTTTGGGAAACATACATGTTGTAATTAGTTAAAATACAAATTATAAACATTAAAAAATAAAATAAAAAATGTTTCAAACACTTAATTTACTTAACCTTTTACATACCAAATCACCTTATTTTTGGAAAAATAGTTTGAAACTTTTTTATTATATTTCTTTTCTGCAAGAGAAACATCTCATATTAAATTTAGCTTACTTTTGCTTAACAATAGAGAAAGTTTAAATTATAGGGACTTTGAAGTTCCAATGAAAGCCTGTAGTAAATTTAGGCTATATTGAGGAATTTTTTTGGTAGAACTTTAAAGTCCCCGTGGGATACAAAGGGTTAAGCCACCTGAATATATGCATATATCTTTTAAATAATGGATTTTTTCACCAAATTAAAATTATAAACAGGTACGACGATACAATGTATTGATATAGACAATATTAACGATATATAAGGTATAGAAGTTACAATGTATTAAATTATAAATAACATCAAACTCCAAATTTCCGGTTATATAAAGTTTTAAAATCATAAATATTAATGATACACCTTTTTTTTTTTTTTTTTTTTTTTTTTTTTAAGGTGAGGGTGGACATAGAATTTGCATTAAAAACACCTTTTACCGTATATGATTTTTTTTTCCTTTAATCATCTCTGTAAATTTTATGCACAGATAAATTTTAATATATAGCAATAATTTACAAGTATTTGATCATCCAAAATAACTCTCACTTACCTGATAACATACTTTCAACATTCTTTAGACCAACATTTTAAATAAGATTTTAAATCTCAAGATTTTAAATAGATTTATTTGCTTATTTAAATAAGAAACTAAGTAATTAAAATAAGACATAAAAGACAAAAATCAAGAAAAAAATAATTTTATTGAAAATTATAAATATTTTTCATATACATAAATAAGATTTTTCTATCATTTGCATAAAAATTAATCATAATAATAATATAAAAGCACAAATATCATTAGGTAATAAAACGTAATTTTTTTGCCTTGGCTTTTGCAATACTTCTCAAATTTTTTTAGTGATTATTTGGTAATTTTTTCAAACTTAATTATTTACAAATCTAAATAGCTCTTAAACAAAAACGGAATATTTCCACAGGACTTTGTCTTCATGTACTTGGCTTTGATAGATATGATGGCAAATCACTGAAAATCGTAGGAATAGCACCATCTTTAACAATTGGTTTATTTCTTGGGACTTGACATAACTTTTCTTCTTTTTCATTAAAATATGTTACTGTTTGTATAATTTCACCAGGTTTAAAATGGAGCTCGCAAACCTTAAAATGAAAAAAAAAAAAAAAAAAAGTCATTAGGATGTCGCTAAGAAGTACGTTATATGAGGTGTAAATTTCACCTCATTGCATAGGTTGCATTTAGTTAGGAAGTTGCATATATCAAAACCTTTCTTAATCTATGCATAAATTATTATATACTCGTTTATAAATTTTTATGTGAAAACAGGGCACTTTGGAATCACCTAGGAGAGGCCTTCATCCTGCAGTGGATTGATAAAGGCTGAAATTGATAATGATGATACATATATATATTGTCATATTTCACTTACTTTATAATTCGTATGATTACTTTGGGTATGATTCGTATTCGTATGATTACTTACTTTGATTACGCACGCACAAGCTTTTTTTTTTTTTAATCGATCTGGTTTTATAGATTTTTTTTTAAATGAATTACTACTATTTTTTAAATGAGTACACTATTGTTAAAAATATTTGGAAGCTGACAACCGTATTATAAATGCTATTTATATAATTTATGTATGTTCAAACAAATACGAAACGTCCAATACAGTACAGTCTATGGAAGGAATTTCTTTAAAGTGCCTTTTAACATATTTCCAGGGGTGCAGAATATGTCCGAACGCGCGAACGATGTTCGGGGGAAATTTTTAATATTTATTTTCTTAAAATAAAAATGAAAACGGAAAAAAAAAAATTTGGTGTGAAACAACCACACGACTTCCATTATCCACTATTACACGTGTTATATGCACTTTTTGGAGTTAATGTGATCAGAAGACATAGAATTGACCTAATGAAATAGACAACTAAAAATTTTCCAGTAAGAGAAAGTTAATACCAAGCATAAAGACATATAAAACAGAGTTTACATAGCGAGTTAAAAAAATTAATTGTCCTGTAATAACCACGTAAAGCATGAGAAAGGATAACTAAAATGGGTTTATGTAACAATTTTCAAGAAAATCGTTAGAGCCATTTTTGAGATAGCGACTTGGCATGTTCAATTGTTGACCGGAAAACAACAATTATATACAAAAGTATATTTAAAAGAGGGTTAATATTGAAAATTTGAAAAAAATACATACAGTCGTTTTGGAAGGAACGCACTTGCGAGACCTGAAATTGAGCTATTCATACAGGACGCCTATCAATTGTCCTGAACTAACCAACTATATCATTCGAAAGGACATCTAATAGAGTGTTTATACAGTAACTTTGAAGAAAATCGTTGGAGCCGTTTTTGAGATACGGGTTTACGAACTCACTTCCGGTTTCGGATATCCCACTTCCTATTTTTCTAATTTTCACCAAAACTTAAAAAATTCATATGTTCACCAGACCTGTCTCAATTCTGAAGTTTCGTGATTCTATTTTTATTAGTTTAGGAGATATCATAGTCAGAGGACATCGCCAAAAAACACATTTTTGGACTCAGGGGACCTTAAAGCATGTAAATCAGGTGAAATCTTGATATCGATTTTTTGGACCGAATACAATACTTCCATTACCTACGGCAGTCGGGTAATGGAGTAAAAATATACTGAAAAAACAAAATTTCTAATATTAAACAACAAATTGGCAGCTGTTTGTTTTCTTCTGTTACAAGTGTTTTTTTTTTTTTTTTAAATACCTATTACTTACATCCCCTGCCCCCCCCCCCCACTCCTAAAGTTAAGTCATGAAGTTCGGTGATATATATTTAGTGATTCATTCAAGCTAGAGTAAATACCAAATCTCCAACTTCTTTTTTTTTTTGTTTTTTTTTTTAATGACTAAAATGCTACAAGAATAATAATCCAGTTCACATAAATAAACAAACACTTTAATGACCGCGGATGGGAAAAATTACGTATTTGTTTACTTTAGCCGATAAGAAAGGGGGGGGGAGAGAAGGGAAGATAGAAATAGGAAAAACATTTTTTTTTTTCATAGTTTTGAGTCTGATTCAGTTTCGATTGTGCAATCAATTGCCCCGCCCCCCCCCCCTTCTTCGCAACCAAATTCCGCGCGCACACACACAAAATAATAATAATATTAAGAATAATAAATAAAACAGAAGAAAGAAAGAAAAAGCACTTGAGCAGTTAGCTGTGAGTGATAAAACATAAATTTTTGAATGAGTTGGTCTTAAATTTTAGTTTTCACATAAGAATTTTAACACTTAGTTAAAACTTCTGTTGTTCTTTTATGGATGTTTATAGAAGCCCAATCATTTCATATTAATTGTTATTAATCTAAACTTATGCTTAATATTTTTTATATTATTTTTTCAATTTAAAGTTATTTTGCATTACAATTACACACATACTATTCTTTAGTTTTTTTTTTTTTTTGTATTCTATAGAAGAAAGCATTGGATTCGTAAACATTTTCGATTTTCGGTTTTTGATGGATTTACGCTTTTTGAGAGCTAGAGAACATGTTTTGACAATAGAAAATGTTTGTATGTGACAAAAAGTTTTGTGGCGACTGTATCTCAGGAACTACTTCACAGAATTGCATATAAATTAATATACGGATGCACCTTGACATAAATTAGTGTCTATCAACTTTTGGTGTCAATCGCTCAACAGATGACGCTGCTCTACAGCAATTTCAGAAAGGCTATATCTTAGAAACTAATGCACGAAATTGCATTTTAATTTATACGCAGATGCGCCTTGTCATAAGTTAGTGTCTACCAACTTCTGGTGCCAAATGCACGACAGGTGGCATTGTTATACATCGATTTCTGCAATTTCAGGGAAGGCTCTATCTCAGGAACTACTGCACAGAATTGCATATAAAATTATATGTAGATGCACCTTAACATAAATTATTAATTTATGTCAACTTTTAGTGCTAATCGCTCAACAGGTGAAGCTGCTATACAGCTATTTTTACAATTTAAGGGTTATATCTCAGGTTCTAATGCGTATAATCGAACGATATTTAATGTATAAAAAGGCCATTAAGAGATGTAATGTTTATTAAATTGGGTGTATATAGGCGATATGTGGCGCTGTTATACTGCAATTTTCCCCGTGATCATCTGTACGGTAAAAATTTACTTCCGTTGAACCTTTAGACTACCTCTCTGATATGAAAATCGTCTGCATTAATAATAGATAAAAATAAAAATAATTTCCATTGCATGATTTTATATAGGAAAAGGTAAAAGAAAGTTAGTTTTGTGGTGGCATCAACATGACTTTTTTTTCTTCTTTATTTCTCCCCGGGAGAAAAAAGGCAGGCTTGAAACTCTTATACTTTTTTTTTTTTTTTTTTTTTTTGTAATGATACATATCAACAAATGTCTGATAGCTGCTGATTCTGTCATTCAGCTTTTGAGCACTATTTTCTCAGACTATATGACTCGTTTTGTCGAAGGTTAAAATTTGCCCATGTTTTGTGCATTTTGTATCTTTATAGTAATTTGTCTCATTTTTATAGCATATAACTTATATTTTTTCAGTCTGTTCAGTGAAACAAATAACATGAAATTAAGTACATATTTTTAACAAGATACCTTTGTTTATAACGAATACTTAATAGTATCTAATAATTTAAACTCATATTATTTTTGATTAAATTTATTCTAAAGTAAAAAATATATATTATATATATGATATCAAAATTTTAATAACTAAAAACATCAACCTTTAAAAAACAATCATCAATCATTTGAATGAAACAAGTAACATGAAGTTAAATCTATTTATATTTTAACTAAGACATCTATTATTTATCGCTAATAATTAATATTGTACACAAGAAATATTTAAAAATTGAGAACAGAATATAGTTTGTGATATTAAATTCATATCATTTTTGCTCAAATTTGTTCTGAAAAAATTGTTATCAAACATTTAATAATAAATGAAGACATTTTTTATTACATGCAATTATCAACCATTTCCCAAAAATATTTAAATTATAAAGATATATTTATTTATTTAGAACTGGAAAAAATAAAATAAAATAAAAAATAGAACAAATAACAGATAAACGAGGAACCTTTTAATTTTTTTAATTCATCTCATTAAAAATTTTAAATATAAAAAAGTATGAATATTATTCTTGTTCTGAGATAAGATAGATAAAATGCAGCAAAAGATAAATTAAAAACATACCTTAGAATTCGGAGTTATTCAAAATCCTTATAAATAGCATTTTTCCATATCTTTTTTGAATTTTTATATCTTGGAATCCAAATACCTTCTGAACCACCTTTAAGGGAAAATAAAGCGTTACTATTCTGTGTATAAAAAATATAAATATGAGCTTAATGTTAAAAATATATGTAAAAAACTATAGTTCAGACAAATTAAAATACTTATTTTTATAATACAACGATACGCAAAACTAAGATTTATAATAACGTATTTTAAAATTTATACGTTTTAAACAACTTTATAAATTAAAACAAATTCTAAATACCATTGATATTGTTAGAAGATTGCTAAAGCTTAGAATTTTACAATTTTCTATTCTAACAAAGCTTTACAATAAATATATATATATATACACACAATAAATAAAGTATTTAGCACTTACTTTTGACCGTAAACTCGATTCGCAGATAATTAAAATCTCTCGGTCTATTTCTAAAATGAAAATTATCACAAATATGGAAATGGAACCGAAACAACATCAACGGATCCATATTATTTTTGATTAAATTTATTCTAAAGTAAAAAATATATATTATATATATGATATCAAAATTTTAATAACTAAAAACATCAACCTTTAAAAAACAATCATCAATCATTTGAATGAAACAAGTAACATGAAGTTAAATCTATTTATATTTTAACTAAGACATCTATTATTTATCGCTAATAATTAATATTGTACACAAGAAATATTTAAAAATTGAGAACAGAATATAGTTTGTGATATTAAATTCATATCATTTTTGCTCAAATTTGTTCTGAAAAAATTGTTATCAAACATTTAATAATAAATGAAGACATTTTTTATTACATGCAATTATCAACCATTTCCCAAAAATATTTAAATTATAAAGATATATTTATTTATTTAGAACTGGAAAAAATAAAATAAAATAAAAAATAGAACAAATAACAGATAAACGAGGAACCTTTTAATTTTTTTAATTCATCTCATTAAAAATTTTAAATATAAAAAAGTATGAATATTATTCTTGTTCTGAGATAAGATAGATAAAATGCAGCAAAAGATAAATTAAAAACATACCTTAGAATTCGGAGTTATTCAAAATCCTTATAAATAGCATTTTTCCATATCTTTTTTGAATTTTTATCTCTTGGAATCCAAATACCTTCTGAACCACCTTTAAGGGAAAATAAAGCGTTACTATTCTGTGTATAAAAAATATAAATATGAGCTTAATGTTAAAAATATATGTAAAAAACTATAGTTCAGACAAATTAAAATACTTATTTTTATAATACAACGATACGCAAAACTAAGATTTATAATAACGTATTTTAAAATTTATACGTTTTAAACAACTTTATAAATTAAAACAAATTCTAAATACCATTGATATTGTTAGAAGATTGCTAAAGCTTAGAATTTTACAATTTTCTATTCTAACAAAGCTTTACAATAAATATATATATATACACACAATAAATAAAGTATTTAGCACTTACTTTTGACCGTAAACTCGATTCGCAGATAATTAAAATCTCTCGGTCTATTTCTAAAATGAAAATTATCACAAATATGGAAATGGAACCGAAACAACATCAACGGATCCACGATTTCAGACTTCTAAGTATTTGGATTTCGAATTCTGCGATTGCATTATCCCGCCAGATTTGATAGGTTAAATTATTCGATTTCGGTTGACTAACTCAAGTTGTCAGAAGGAGACAAAAAAATAAAACAAAATAAACAAAAAAAATAAAAAAATAATAATGCTGAGCTTTTGGACTAGCCAAACAAATTTTTCTTAGTCAATTGACAAAACAGGAACAATTTATTTTTATTCTCTCATCTGACTAACCGGTCAAATTTGAGGAAAATGAAAACTGTACCTGGGAAATTAGTCATCTGACAAGTTTTAGAGGCAAAACGGATCATCAGACGAAACACATTAAAGATACATGGTAAAATAAAACGACTTTTGTGTCTCATGACTAAATGGGATTGTCAGGTAGTGTTTTGATTGTTTAAAATGTTGCGTAATTTTGTGCAAATTTGTCAATATACTAGGAAAACGTGTACTATGACAAAGATAACACGTTTCTTGACAAGTTTCGATTTCCCATTTTTCTGTGTGTAGTTCCAAGCAAAGCACGCACTTTGAAGATTTATGTAAGCAAAAAATGCAAACGTGATAATTAAAGCATGCATTCACGATTGTTAACAATGAGAAATAAAATGGAAAATTTAATGTCTTGAATTAGTTTACACTAGCAGGCTTCGCCCGCTTCGCTGGGTACTATATGTAAAGGATTTCTTTTTAATTGAATAATTGAAACGTTTAAATAAATATAATTCGATTGGCGACTACTTTTTCACAGTTTTAGTATGGGATCTCCTTCACAATATCAAACATTTTTTGAATTTCCCGAATCTGTGCAACAAAACTATTATTAAAATGAATATTCTTGAAAACAGTCAAATAGAAATGTTAATTTTTCGAATATTCTGGAGACAGTTAAAGGTGTTACTCGTACAGTAAAAGTCACTATTCGACGAATGGTCGAATCAGAGAACGCACGTAAGTCGTTTTTGCAGCAATCACTATAACGCACGTATGTACAGTCGGTAACAAAAGTGTCCGAACACTAGCAAAAATTCCTATGTAAAAAAAGTACACTTCATACGGTTTTATTAAATAAATCCTTGTCGAATCCTATTCTTAGTCAATGTTAGAACATGATTCGATAAGGATTTATTTAACAAAAGCTTGTGAAGTGTACTTTTTTTACATAGGAATTTTTCCAAGTGTTCGGACACTTTTGTTACCGACTGTACGCTTCACGCACATGTAAAGAAAAAAAAAATCACTGGGCATCCCTACAGCGCTGTGCATGAATCTCAGAACACACGAAACTCGGTTCCGCGGCAATCACTATCACGTATGTTAAAACCAAAAAACATCACTGGACAGCCCTACCTTGCTGTGTATAAATCTCAGAACACACGAAACTCGGTTCCGCGGCAATCACTATCACGTATGTTAAAACCAAAAAACATCATTGGACACCCCTAAATGCTGTGCATGAATCTGAAAACACACGAAACTCGGTTTCGCGGCAATCACTATCACGCATGTTAAAGCCGAAAAAACATCACTGGACACCCCTACCCCGCTGTGCATGAATCTGAAAACGCACGTTACTTGGTTCCGCGGCAATCACTATCACGCATGTTAAAACCAAATAAAAACATCACTGGACACCCCTACCACGCTGTGCTTGAATCTGAAAACGCACGGAAATCGTTTTCGCAACAATCACTGTCAAGCATGTTAAAAAAAAAAAAAAAAAAAATCACTGGACATCCCTACCTCAAAACAGTGAAAATCAAATAAAGCAATCAAATCTCTTGTAATTCCTCATAACGTAGCTCTAGTTCAACGTAAAATACACTCAAATCAATGAAAATCAAATAAACCAATCAAATCTCTCCTAATTCCTCATACCGTAGCTCTAGTTCAACGTGAAATACACTCAAATAAATGAAAATCAAATAAACCAATCAAATCTTTTGTAATTCCTCACAACTTAGCTGTAGTTCAATGTAAAATACTCTCAAATTAATGAAAATGAAATAAACCAATAAAATCTCTCCAAAGATTCTCCATTCTGCGTCATTATAGAAATAGGAAGTTTTATTTTCATATTTTTATTAATTAAAAGAAAACTAATCAAAAATCCGAAAATCTGACTTCGATGTGCACAATGACCCTTCGGAGGGCACCTTTGTATTAAATCATGTGACTGTCCGAGCTACCGTTTTCGAGAACAGTGAAATATACATATATATATACAAATATTGCTCACTGCACTGCAAATAAAAGGGTCTTAAAGTAAGACATAAAAACAACTTAAACGGCATTTAAGACACGTAAATGCCTTAAAATGTACCTTAGACGTTATAGATATTTTAATTTAAGACAGAAATATGTCTGAAATATCAATTCAGACACAAAAATGTCTGAAACACGTGAGTTTTCAGACAGCAGAACGCGTTTGAATTTTCAGACACTTTAGAAATTCAGAGACTTGCATTACTTAGAAAATTTTTCATATGGAATCTAAGAAAATATGCTTATCCTACTTCTTTCCACATTCAATAAATCTATTATTATTTTATATAATAAGCATTTAAACTACTTAAATTATGGTAGCTTTATGAAATTATATTTTTATGGAATAATACTTTAGGTATGTGAATAATGTTTACATGCTATTATCTTTAACACAATTCATAAACGACATATTTAGACACAAAGCTTAATTTGTTCCAAAAAAAAAAAAATCTTTGTCTTTAAAGCTTTCTTATATTAAAAGAAAAAGTGTGAAGACAGATGTAGCAAGTAGTTTGTACAGAAGAAAGCGAATTTATAAATGAACAATCATGAATATTTTGTGCATATTGTTTTCTTTCTTTCTTATTATTATTATTCATTTAAAAACTTTTTTCTTTCACAGATTCACCTACATCTAAATGTAAAACTACAAATTTTCTTGTATTCATGATTACAGTTCGTTTTTATTTAAATATCACTTTAAGGAAAGAAATCGTTATCTTCAAGGGATGCAACCTTCACAAACTTGTTATACATTATTAAAAAAATCTGGTCCTCTAAATATGAAATTTAAGATAATAATATTTATTAAGCTTAAGATACCATACTATCAATAGTTTTACGGCAGAAAATTAGAAGTAAAGCATAACACTGCGATTTGTTTCACGAATACTGCAGTATATTATATAATAAAAACACGTATTGCTGTGTTCGACGTTAGCGTGATTGGTAAAAGCATCACCCCGACGATGTCTGCCTCGAGGTTTCGGTTTCCTTAAACTGTGTGAGTTCGAATCCCAACGCCGGAAAATGAGACTTTTTTATATACAAATATTTCATTAATGCTCTAAACAATTCTAAAATATATTTTTGACAGAAAAAAATAATCGCACGCCATATTTACTTATTTATATTTATTAAAAAGCCTTAAAAACGGTAGTATTTTTAAGCCTAACATGGCGGTGTTTTTAAGACTAAAACATGGCGGCGTTTTAAGACGCTTGCAATATCTTAATTTCTGATGCAAAAAGGTGTCTTAAAAAGTAAGACATTTCTTTTTCACTTAAAAAATGACCATCCATTTAAGACACTTTTTAAACTGATTTTAAGACATTTATGTTTACAGTGTGAATAGTATAAGATAATGTGTTTATGATTAAACTCCTGCAACTGAAACGGGACTGCGGATTGCTGCCAAATTTGGTATATAGAGGTTTCCTGAGATTTGCCCAATAAATAAATAAGTGTATAAATAAATAAAAAGGTTTTGAAATATCCACTACATGGCGCTTTTCTTTGGAAAACGGAAAATATAACGAAGTATAGGACTCATTCAGAATACGTTAACAATTTAAATATTTATTGATTGCGTTCCGATTCTGATAATTTCATTTGTTAAATTTTGCGCTCTGGGCATGTAATATGCATTTTTAAAATTGATAGTTGGATTATACCTACTCTGTATTTTTTTCTTTTTTTCTTTTTCTTCGTTTTTTTTTTTTTTTTTTTTTTTTGAGGGGTGGGGTATTTTTGTATTGTTCAGGCATACGATGAGAAAATTTAGTTTTTAACACTCATCCGTTTTTTTTTTTTTTTCAATTTTTATTTATTTATTTATTCTGCATGCTGTAATTTTTCATTTATATGTTAGTACCTTCGTATATTTTCTACTTTGAAGTTACACGTTTTATGATGTCCTGAACACAGTTCGACAATTTTTACTTTCTTATATAAAAAGAAGAAAGTATTGAATTTGTGAAAATTTTTGACCACCGGTTTTCGATGGATTTACACGTTTTGCGATGTCTTGAAAACGATTTGCGTCAAATTAGGCATTCAAATGTAGCGAAGAATGGTAGTAAGAGATTTAGAAACTTTACCTCAATAGGAGCCTAATTCTTGAAATTTTATAATGACGCATTGGTTTCTCGTGTAGAACTACCTTGAAAATTCCGCAAACCACTGACGATACTTTCGATGAATTCAAATTCCATTCAGATTTCGGAATATTCGATTGTTTCTTATTTAGAAAATTTATGCTCTACAATGTGTTTAATAATGTTTATTTGATTTCTGTAGTAAAAATGACCGTTTAATTTGATTGTTTCAAGAATATTAATTTTTGTATATATATTCAATTGTTTACAGAATATTAATTAAATAAAGTTCATTCGTCGACTAAAATTTGCTTATTTTTTGAAGAATTACTTTCTACACGCTAAAATGTCGACAACGGTTTTTATCAACATCATTACCGGCTCTATCTATGGGCTGAATATTCATTAAATGAAATGCACTCGTCGACTAGAACCTACAGTCGGTAACAAAAGTATCCGAACACTAGCAAAAATTCCTATATAAAAAAGTAGAGTTAATACTGTTTTGTTAAATAAATCCTTGTCGAATCGTGTTCTTAGACTGACTAAGAACAAGATTTGACAAGGATTTATTTAACAAAACAGTATTAACTCTACCTTTTTTATATAGGAATTTTTACTAGTGTTCGGATACTTTTGTTACCGACTGTACTTCTGTCTTAATAAACCAATTTCTACACAAAACTAAATTCACAAACTGGTGTACATTCAATATCTAAACTTTAACCCTTCTTCTCACACCATAAATTTAAAGACAGTACAATCGGTTTCGAAAGGACGTGCCTTTCTTCTCTTGCTTTTGCTTCCAAGGCAGTAGCACGTGTTTTTTGCACCTGAAGAAGAAAGGTCATATCCTTTCGAAACCGATTGTACTGTCCTTAATTTTATGCGGCGTGAAGAAGTTTTAAAGTATTTTTAAAGTATATTTCTACACGCTAAAATGTCGACAACTTTCACAGCAACAAAATTACACACTCTATCTACGGGTTGAATATTCATTAAATAAAATGCATTCTTTAACAAGTACCTGCTTATATCTTTAAGCATAAATTTCTACACGCAAAAATGTCTTCAACTTTTGTAACAATATCCTTACTAGCTCTATTATAAGCTTCTTTTGAAATCTCTATGATGGTAGGTCATATATAATGGCCAAAATCCTCGCATTTTTTGTAATTATGAATATAATTTTCCTAAATATCTCCAAAATGGAAAATCATATAAAGTCCAAAAAGGGAGCTACACAACTAGATGTTACAAGAAACCTGTGTATCAATTGACAACGTTCTACGTCCAACCGTTTTTGAACTATGCGAGATACATTACGGGCTGAATATTCATTAAATAATATGGATTCATCGACAAGAACCTACTTATGTTTTTAAGTATACCTTTTTACACGCAAAAATGTCTCCAACTTTCATTCATAACATTATCATTACTGGCTCTACCATTAGCTTCTTTTGAAATCTCTATGATGGTATGCCATATATAATGACAAAACCTTTGCATTTTTGGTCATTATGAATATAATTTTCCTAAATATCTCCAAAACGGAAAATCATAGAAAGTCCAAAAAGGGAGGTATACAACTAGATGTTATAACAAACCTATATACCAATATATAACGTTCTACCTCCAACCGTTTTTGAGTTATGCGAGATACACATAAACACTTACATACAGACGTCACGAAAATTTGTGTAAAGTCGTTGATATCTCTGAAACGAAAACTTGTATTAAAACCAAAGTTCCAGGTGTACAACTAGTCATCATAACAGTTTTACGTTAAAATTTGCAACATTCTACGATCATTTATTTTTGATCTATGCGAAATACCATATCCATTTCGCAAATCGGGATTCCTATACATCCTTATACTTTGTATAAGAAAGGAAAAAGATAGAGAACGATAGCGAGCAAGTTTTAAAAATAATAATGATGAAATAATGACAAATAATAATATAATAATGACAAAATAATAATAATAATAATAATAATTAAAAAATAATACTAAATATGCAAATAAGCCTATTGATAATATATGTAAAAAAATCTTTGACTAAACGCCATAGAATGCAAATAAATAAATAAATAAAAATAACAATAATATTATTTTATAATTGCTTATTACTTATAAACACCATTCCTGTATTCCTTTTTATAATTTTAAATTCTACAGCTGTACTCAATCTAAGTTGTGGCCTCGAAAATAAACTAAATGTATCTAAATTACTTTTATTTATTTAAAGTTGAATATTTCAACAAAAAATCGGTTCATTTTGATCATGTGAAAACCGTAGATTGCCTTGGCAAGGCCAGAAAGGAGAAAAGGTATTTTAATTTTGGTGTGGGGCTTTTTTATAGCTAATTTATTAATATTTAACCTAAAATTTAGATTTTCAGCACGTTTTTCGAGTAATATGACGTACTATATGAAAGTTCATGTGTCCAATGTGAATGCCATATTACAGTTAATAAAAGTACGGAAAATATTTTAAAGATTACAGATTCGGTCATTACGATATGGTGGAAACTAAAAAGCCTTATTGGGGGTTTATTGGGAAAAATTGTAAAATATTTTTTTTAAATAATTAATAAACGCGATGATATTTTAATAAAGTTAGCTTTAAAATAAAAGTTACCCACAAAATTATTAAGTAGGTGATTGGTGATTGGGTTTTACGTCGCACTAATGCTGCGCAGATGGGCAATTAGCGACGGTCTGGGACACAACCCCTAGAGGTGGTCCGGAGACATGCCATCACAATTTTGATCCTCCACGGAAGGGATGGCTCTCTCGCTTCGGTAACCCCCAGAGGTATAATTTTTGATGGGGACATGGAGGACATTGTGGCCACGACAGATTTTACGTGCACCAGCCACCATTAGTGTACACGACGGTCTTTGGCCGGCTCGAGTACCGAACCCGCAATCTTCCAATTACGAGGCCGGCGCTTTACCGACTGGGCTACCGCGGCCCCAAAATTATTAAGTAATTACGAGAGATGAATATTACTCGAGTTTTACAAACTGTGTTTGGCGTAGGGGTTAAAGCTGATTCAATAGTCGAGGGCCGGCCTGGTTGGGATGCCCTCCGTAGGGAGAAGGGGTCTATTTAAAGGATCATGTCGACAAACGCGAACTAGATTTGAACCCAGCACTTCCCATTTACCAGTAGCTAGAACAGAATCTCTCAGTTGCTGGTGAAACTTGACAATCCGTGACATAGGGCTTAAAAACATTATAAAATTTACGTGAATTAATTAGCATTCAGCCCCTTATGCAGATTCAGTGAAAAATCAGATCAGTTGCATTACTAAAAGACACATTCAGAAACAACAAGTGTAAATAGTTAGATTGGCACTTTGTTTACATGCTGAAAAGCGTATCATTATCTCCGTACATATAGCTACCAACTTGTACGTTTTCTTGCTACTGGAAATTATTAATAATTGTTTTAGCAATTTTCTACAACTAAACATGATAATTGTTTTAGAAAGATATACTGGTGTTTAAAAAAAACGTACAAGTTGGCACCTGTGTCTGTATAATGCATAATTGGTCTTACTAGATATCTAAGTTTTTCATTTTATTATTATGCATACATAATTAATGAAAATTTACGATGAAATTAACATATAATAAAACAAGTGCCTGCCTATTTGATTAAATCTCAAGTATTAAATTTTATCAAATACTCCATCATATTTGTTGCTTAGAAAGAAAGCAGTGTTGTGTCATCTATAATTCATGAAGCTTAAGTCCCATTGCCTTGACAGAATAAAGAGTTAGTAATCATTTCTTTTATTATTTACGGAAATGAGGCATTAGAACATAGACAACAGCACTTCACACTGAAACCATTTTGAGTGATTACTTGTATTAGTAAGCGCTTATTGTCAAGTCACTCGCAAAAGAAATTATTCTCTTCCATTTGACATTGCGTTAGATTTTATTTTTATCACGCACACACATTTTCTACTGTTAATGTAATAGGGATGCATTTTCGTATTGCTTTCACAGCCATTAATCTTAATGTATAAGATTATAAAGGCAAAAAGCTATTTTTATGTATACATTTCAGAAAGAAATAGTTTTCATTGCCTAGAAAAAAAAAAAAAATGTATGCAAATAACTTTTAAGGAATTAAACTATTAAGCGTTCTTAAGTATTTAAAAATATGTTTGTTTCTATAAACAGGAAAGCTTATGTAATTGTTATTGAGAAGAATTATATTTAAGTTAGTTACTTTGCTAAATATTCTTATGCATAATTAAGATCATAATCCTTCAGATTATTATTGTATAATTTTACAGTTAATGCCAAATTCAATTTGCATTCAGAAATACGGCGATGCTTAAAATGTTTGTTAATTAATATTTAAAAACTGTTTTAATTCTACGTTTTTAATGAGCATTTTTCATAGTTTAACCTTAATAAGATAATTTTCTTTAGTTACTTTTCCTTTCCCGATATATCACAATTCAAATCTTTTTTCTCTGTGTGCCTTCATAATGTTTTCGGAAATAATTTATTTTGGAATTTGCAAATTTTTCATAACTCGCATATGTTGCAGTATGAAACACCTGCATCATGAATGGGATACACATTGTACTTAAGCTTGTAATTATGTTGCAAGATATTTTTCTTTACCAATATTTTTTAATTTAATTAAGATGATAAATATTCACGAAGGGTATTGGAAAAATTAAGTTAAATATAAGTTTTAGGTTGATTTCTTTAGAAATCGACCTATTGCAATCACTTCGTTTATCTATATATCTATCTATCTATCTATCTATCTATCTATAATGAAAATTTTGTCATCACGATAACTCCCGAAATAATACTCGAAATCGAACCAAATTTGGACAGTGAACTAATCTTATAAATATCTTGGATGAGTTCGTTAACCAAGTTGCTCCGACTTTTTGTTTTCAAGTGGCAGCCACTTGAAAATTTCAAACCGACATTGTAAAAAGCATATTTAAAGCAAGATTTGCTTGAATTTTGTTGTAAATACAGGTCACATGAGGGTCTCAATGATGGTTATTAATGAAGTTTATCCGCCATTTTCAATAAAGTGGCAGATATTTTAAGTTAAACGGGACCACTTGAAATCAGGCTACCACTTGAAAATTTAAAATCCCTATAACTTCCGAAATAATACTCCAAATCGAACCAAATTTGAACAGTGTCTTAACTAATCTTATAAATATCTTAGATGAGTTTGTTAACCAAGTTGCTCCGCCATTTTGTTTTCAAGTGGAGACCACTTGAAAATTTCAAATTCAAATTGTAAAAAGCGTATTCCGAATTTTTTTAAATTTTGATGTATACATAGATTACACAAGTGTCTCAAATAACTTTATTAATGAACTTTATCCGCCATTTTTAATAAAGTGGTGGATATCTTAAGTTAAGCGGGACCACTTGAAATCAGGCCACCACTTGAAAATTTAAAACCATGATAACTTCCGAAATAATACTCCAAATGAAACCAAATTTGAACAGTGTCTTAACTTATCTTATAAATATCTTAGATGAGTTTGTTAACCAAGTTGCTCCGCCATTTTGTTTTCAAGTGGAGACAACTTGAAAATTTCAAATTTAAATTATAAAAAGCGTATTCCAAAATTGTTTGAATTTTGATGTAAATACAGACCACATAAGGATCTCAATGAAGTTTATTAATAAACTATATCCGCCACTTTTAATAAAGTGGCAGATATCTTAAGTTAAGCGCGGTCACTTGAAATCAGGCTCATACTTGAAAATTTAAAATCCCGATAACTTTTGAAATAATACTTCAAATCGAACCAAATTTTGACAGTGATATTATCATATAATTATCTTGAATATTTTCACTAGGCAACTTGTCCCGACATCTTGTGTCTAAGTTCCAGTCACTTGAAATCACACTGCCACTTGAAAATATGCCATCACGATAACTTTTAAAATACTAAACTGATTCAAATAAAAGCTGGTTAGTGAACTTTTGGTTCAAATATCTAGGATAAGTTCTCTTGATGACTTGATCCGCAATTTTATTTTCAAGTGGCGGCCACTTGAAAATTTGTCATTATGGTAACTTTAGTAAGACAGAATCAATTCGCTTCAAGTTTGGGTAGTGGATTTATCATTCAAATATCTCAGATAAGTTCGCTAGGCATCTCACTCCACTTTTTTTTACAAGTGGTGCCACCTGAAAATTTCTTATGATTATAATTTTTGAAATTCTGATTTAATTTAAACTAGAACTGGACAATGAACTTATCGTACAAATGTACTGGATGATTTCGATGGGCAAGTTGTTTTGCTATTTTGTTTTACAAGTCGCAGCCACTTAGACTGCCACTTGAAAATTTGCCATAATAATAACTTTTGAAACACGGCACTGATTTAAACCACAGTTGGACAGTAACCTATGCTTCAAATATCTTCGATGTGTTTGCTGGAACTTTAGAAATACTTAATCAATTCAAATCAAAGTTGAAAAATGGATTTATCATTCAAACAACAAAAATTTAGAAAATTCACGTAACTCATGAACGAATCACGTTATTGCGTCCATCTTTGGTATATCGATAATAAGTATTTTCTCGCCAAAAGTCGCCAAAAAAGTCGCCATAGGGGAAAAGTCGCCAAATTTGGCGCCAAATCCATTACATGCGTTACTGGATCTTTTTAATCCGTTTTTAAGGTAAAATTAGACTATTTTAATGCTAAAACAAACTAGAAATGCAGGAAACTAACATTTTATCAACTTACTAAGCCTCTTTCAAAGAATTTCTACAAAAAAAAAAAAAAAAAAAAAAAAAAAAAAAATTTTCAAATTTGCAACGATATCTTAGATGAGCAACTTTCTCTGCCATTTTTATCGAAGTGGCAGCCACTTAATTTTTCAACACAATGACTTTTGAGATTTTGAATTAATTCGAACTATGTGTGTACAGTAGACTTATCTCACAAACGCATTTCATATATTTGTCAACTTAACCCACCATTTTTTTTTCCTAACGCCGGCCACTTGAAAATTTTAAATTCACATAAAAGTGTATTTATGAACCGATTTGCTTAAAACTCCATATGTGCATAGCCTACATCAATATTTCTACCAAGTGCATTAATAATTTGTAGCCGCCATTTTGAAACAAAATGACGGCTACTTGATAAGGAAAAAGAAATCAACCTACCCTTCCGAAAAAGCCGGAAGGTCTTGTTTAAACTTATTTTATATAAATAATGCGTGCGTAAAGTTTTCTCTCACTTTTTATTCAACGGAATGATCTTCAACGGAAAACAAGCATAACTCCAAATAATTTGAGTTAATGTCAAATTTTCCATACTTTCCCTAATAAATAATCTTTAATTAATAAAATAGTTGCAAGATATTTTTCTTTACCAATATTTTTTAATTTAATTAAGATGATAAATATTCACCAAGGGTATTGGAAAAATTTTTAACTTAATTTTGCAAATTTTTCATAACTCGCATATGTTGCAGTATGAAACACCTGCATCATGAATGGGATACACATTGTACTTAAGATTGTAATTATGTTGCAAGATATTTTTCTTTACCAATATTTTTTAATTTAATTAAGATGATAAATATTCACCAAGGGTATTGGAAATAATTAAGTTAAATATAAGTTTTTGAAGATATATTTACTAATTACTCATTGCATAATTTTACTAATCTTAAAAATGTTAACTATGTATTTAAACTTTTTTTTCACTTATTGGTTAGTTTTATTGTTTACAAATATATCTATCTTATTCAAATCAATTACCCAAGACTTGTGACTATTATTTAATGATTTGTTCAATAGCTACATTATTCGGGAAGTTGTGAATTGTTAGTATTACTGTTATTTGAAAATTGATATTAATTTGTAATACAATTTAAGATAGCAGTCGCGGTTTGTTTAATCTCGCAAGCTAGAAGTGCTATATATTATTAAAATTAGCTGAAATATTTAATTTATTTATTTAGGCAATTAAAATCTAATTTGCGTGTTCTTTTTTGCCTTTGAAAATGACTGCGGTACGAACCTAATATCCAAATTTTTAATTTAAGATGCTGTAAAACTACTGCAATAAATACTTAATTTAACCGTATAAACTTATTCATATTTTTAACTTTTTACTTTCTTCAGTAGTACTGGAAATCTTTTGATTTCCAGTTTTGAATGGATCTAAACGTTTTGAAATGCTCTGAATACGATTTGTTTATTTTTAGAAAATCTCGCTCTGTCTGTGTGCATGTGCCGAAAATTCTCTCGCAGTCTTAGATCAAAAACTAATTCACGAAATTCCCCCCCCCCCTCAAAAAAAAATTAGTTGCAGTTTTGAGTAAACTAATGTCTATCAATTTTTTGATGAATATCATCAATTAGCTGGCGCTGCAATGCTACGAACTTCTTTATCTACGGAAAGGTTATATCTCAGCTTCTATTGCATATGATAACACAAAACATGATAAGTAAGAGGGCCATTATGAAACACTATGCTGGTTTGCTTTGGGTGCATATCGGGGGCAAGTGGTGATGCTATTCGGCAATTTTTCCCGTTTATTTGAAAACTATATTTCAACTTCTATAGCGTATAAATTCATCAAACAAGTGAGACTGCTATTATGAAAAAGTGCGCTCACTTAATTTGGGTATATAAGGGCCGACAGGTGACGCTGCTATTACACATATTCTGCAATTCACTATACAGCTACTTCTCAACATCCATTGATTAAAATTGTACCACACTTCATTTATAAAATGTTTATTGTGATAATTTACGATTAAATTTTCTTATATATTAACCGTTAGGTGGCGCTGTTAGCAAATGACTCAAGATTTTTTTTTGTAATAGCAAGAAAATACTAGTTTTAACCAAGAGATACCCGACAATTAAAAATACATGACAATTAAAAATAATCTGGTGTGTCACTCACACGACTTTCTCTTACCCTGAAATTTAATACTATAAATACAGGTTGGAGATTAAGAGGTAAGATACGATGTTATGTAAACCTATGTTAAACAATTCAAAATAGGCTTCGGAAGAGTTTTGTATGATAATTAATTCTGTGTGAGGGGGGCTACCGCCCCCCTTAACCCCCCGTTTCATTAACGCACCTACATTTATATAGAATTTAATTCGGTTATTAAAAAATAATTCTGTTTTTAAAAAATAATTTATTAAAATTATTATTTAAAAAATTTATCTTTTATAATAATGCAGACGATTTCCATATTAGAGAAGTAGTGTAACATTAAATATCCAAAAAAAGTCCATTTTATTCTCAATATTAAAAAAAAAAAAAAAAAAAAAAAAAAAAAAAAAAAAAAACGATTTTTTTTTTTTTTTTTTTTTTTTTTTTTTGGTTAAAAGTGAAAAAAAATCGATAACTTTGTTTTAAATTATCGCAGATTGATGGTTCAACCATTCGTTTTGAAGGTATTGGCGAGCTCTTTTGAAAGATACCCATCATGAAAATTTACTGCCCTCGAGGGGGGACTTCCCTCCCCAGGAGGGGGGGGGAGGCGAGGCTCCTACATACAAAAAAAAATTTTCCCAGTTAACTATCTGTATTACAATATATATATATTCGTTTCCTTTTGTTTAGTGCAGTATATAGACGTTAAACTCTACTTACCTGCAATTTTCCCCATAGACGTAATGTATTAGAATTCTCTTGATTGTCCCTGTACACGAACCATTTGCTTGATCTTAACGAAAAGCTTACTGTAGCATCCCTATATGATACACATTTAGAATACCAAGTTTGAACTTTCTGCCATAATTTGTTTTTGAGATATGCTGATAACAGACAGACACACACACACAGACACACACACACACACACACACACAGACCATTTGTTAAAAACATGATTTTCGTATTCAGGGGACCTCAAAACGTGTAAATATAACAAAATCTCGCGTTCGAAAATTTGACCCAAAAACAATACTTTCTCTACCTTATGGGCAAGAGAAAAGTTGTTTTAATATGTTAATATGACAAAAAGAAATTCGTGTAAAATATTTAAAACGTGTTTAAATAATTTCAAGTAACACCTAAAAAAAAAGAAGAAAAAATAATTTTTTAGCTATTGAGTTATTTCAGATATTTTACACATATCTTCCTATTATTAAATGAATGATTCTTTATTTAACTATTGTTACGCAGAAGTCATATTTTTGGTATTTTCTGAAATGTCTATATAATGACATTAATTATTATAATATAATTGGTGGTATCAAAATCATTTTTCCATTTTAACAATGGTTCATGCGTAGTTTGTTTTATTTATTAACTTTTTGTGTGAATTTTACCGCAAAAGAATTAAGCAAATTACCTAATTCCTTATTTGAAATACAAATTTTCTAACAACTAGAATTTTTCAATGATGTCTTTTGCTACGTTTGACAAGCTAGCCTTGACTCACAGGAGTTTACAGTTTAAAGCTATTAACTTATTCATACGAATTATCTTTCATAAGCTTTGAAGCTCTTACGACTTGCATGCGTTTTAAGCTTTAAGACTGAAAAATACTTTCAGCCAATAAATCTTTTTCTTTTCTTTGGACTTTGTTTCATGATAAAATATTAAAAAAGGATTAAGATTTCGCTAATAAAAATCTCCATATAAATTCGGAAATTATAATTTAGTTATCATAATAATTACATTGATTACACATTTTGTTTCTTTTATTTCTCTCTTTCCTTCTTTTGACTTTATTTTCTTCCTGATGGCCTGGAGGTTTTTTTTTTCTTTTTTACATGTTTGTCATACATACATTGAAAGGCTTACATTATTCTGTATATAATGAACTCGACAGTGATATACAATCAAAATATACACGGAGTTTTCATTTTCATGTGTATCTATTTATTTTCGTAATAGAAAATTTAATTACATTAGTCGTTATCCGATACTCAAAATATGATCAGTTGTTTTTACAAAAAAATATTTCAACCAAATTATACCTTGTTAGATATTACAGAACAGGTGCAAGTATATTTGTGTTTTGAAATATGCATGTATTTTTATATTCATACTCATTAATTAATTTCCGGTAGTAGCTCTACCAGTGGCCGAGCGATTCTGCATCCAAAATTGGTAGATGGGAAGTGCCGGGTTCGATCACAGGTCGCACTCATCGACCTAACGGTTCGGAGTTTTCTGTGGTTTCCTCCGAGACTCACGTGAATACGAGCTTGGACCCTTTAGAAAGACCCCCACCCCCTTCCACGGAGGACACTCGACCCATACGCCTCGGACCCTAGTCAATTGATCTCAACCAACCAACCTAATAAAAAGTAAATTTTTAGCACATATTACCCATTAATTAAAAACGAATTTGTTGTTATAATTATTAAGATCAATACTCTCATGTAAAATATCAGTAAAAAACTTTTAAAGGAAACCTTCAGAAAAACTGGAAAGTAAGTAAATCTTCAGGAAAGTAAGTATTTCAGACTTTCGGAAATAAACATGTATGAAACCTTTAAAAAAACTGAGTATTTCCTGAAGGAAACCTGATGTTTTTATTTTTCTAAAAAATATCTGTGGAAATCTTTAAAATTCCGGCAAAAAAAATATAATTTTTTAAGGTTTTTGGCTGATTTTTTATTTTGGCTGTTTTGTGGTCAATGTTATAATCAGAATTCAAACGAGTTTGGCGGTATAGCCGCTAATACCTCAACAGATGTCGCCACATACACGGACAAAAAGTTTGTATTTTTTTTTTTTTTTTTTTTTCTCAATAAAGGAATATTTTTGCATATTCTATTTGTATAAAAAATGTACACTGCACTCGTATCTCCTTCTTTTGCTTGATGAAAACCCATTTTTCATTATTCTGACCTAAAATAATTGTTGGTCGCTTTTGCACTTTATGTTGTTTGCTTACTTTTTTATCTTATAATATCAATTTTTAGGTGCATTTTACTGCATGTTGTAAAAAACATGTTTTGTACAATTAATACCTTTAAACTAATTACTGAATTTAAACTTTTCTGCATTTGTAGGAATTAGTATTAACGAAATCAAAAGGCGTGAACGGTTTTTAATTAGACTTTTTTTAAATGGATGCATTTGTATTCTGTATAAATCCATAAATATTTAACCGATGTGATACATAATTTTATAAAAATTATGAACTTTAATATGTCTGTCTACAATTTAGTTCCACCAAGTCATAATGTAAGTGGACTTTTTGACATTCAAATTTTAATTGCTGTGTGAACACTTGCCATAATTAATTTGATGGTGGCTAAGAGCCTATTCTGGACAAAACAGTTAAATAAAAACATCCAAAACTTCTAAAATCCTCGAGGTTCGCAATATTTGCCACCTCATTTGCCCTATATTTACGCCTCACTCTGTTACGTAATGCTTATCTTTAACTTTCTTTCTTTTCATTGCAATAATGTTCAGAATGATCTTTTTTTTTTTTTTTTTGTATAATACTAAAGACATTTTTATTTAGTAACAAATGATTTTCTGACAGCTAATCAATATAGTAGATTCGCCTGCTTCTTTTATTTTGTATGCCTAACTCCATCGGCAAAAGAGTCCAAAAAGATATATTGAAAGAGATAATTGCGTCAAAGAAAAATATTTCTGTTACTGAAATAAATCTTTCTTGTCCGGTATGCACTCTACAAAATACTAATTCCGCCTATTTTATCCATTTTTATTTTCTGTTTAGTAAAAGAGGAAGCTAAGGCAGAATTTATTTCAGAATCTTAATAAATGCTAAGATTTCATCATTATGAAACTGGGATTGTTTTCCTTAGAAGGGATTTTTGTGACATTGGTGAAAAGAGTGTGCAGGAGGAGGGACCCGTGGTAAATCGGAGACAAAGCAATGACCAGAAAGACTGGAACCTTCGAAGAGAACTTAGCAGAACTTTTCAAAAGGGTGCTCTACCATGCCACCTCTTCAAATTAATTTTATATTTCATCACAGAAGTGCGTTTATATTTCCTGATATAATGTACAACACTTAACTTGCATTTGAAGAATATTTTTGATGCGTAAGCTGATAAAAAATTTTTCATCATGCTTTTCAATTTTGTTTGAAAAATAAAATATAAAATAAGAATGTGCGTTTCGCATAGATTAAATAAGCAGTGAAATATATATAAAACTACTATACTATTGTAGTAAAGATAACAATCAAGGGGACTTGACACATTTGACGGCTCTGCTGAAGTAGGTTTCACATAAAAGCGTATATTTCCTTTCAATATTTATAAATTGAACTATATTAGGTTTGTACTGTATATTAGGTTGGTACTGTTTGTACTTTTCTTTGTTTATATATATATATATATATATATATATATATATATATATATATATATTACAGATTTAAATCTTTAAATTTTGTTTTCTCGGTTTGCATTTTTTTTATGAATTCGTGATCTTCAAAATGCTTCTACTGATATTTAAGAAGAGACTTAATATATACATTTTTGGAAGTCTAATAGAACTTGCCTAAAAGAATTAGGGGTGGACTTTGCAATACCTTTAAAAGAAAAAATATTAAAAGTAAAATCATAACACAAATCATTTTTTTTTTTTTTTTTTTTTTTTAATTTTTAAATAGGCATGCACTGTTTAAGTATTTTATCAAAAACTAATATATAAATTTCAAAACCCATCCCTAATTCTTTTAGGTATAGGTTGTATTAAAACCCCCAAAAAATTATTAAGTCTCTTCTTAAATATCTGTAGAAGTAAGCATTTTGAAGATCACAAATCCCTGAAAAAATGCAAACTTAGAAAACGCAATTTAAAATTTCATATGTGTAAAAAATACATTAAAATAACATAAGAAATGTTGCCTGAATATATATTTTTGGGAACAAACCTAATATAGTTCAATTTAGAAATATTGAATGGAAATATGAGCTTTTACATGAAACCTGCTTCAGCGGTGCCGTCAAAGTTGGCAAGTCTTAAATAAAGAACTTACTATATTTAATCGAGAAATTTTATATAAACAATACAGAAAAATAAATGCCTTTGAATACTGCATATTAATTGTTGCTCAAATGAGTGTTTTATTAAAACTCTGTTTTTTATTTTTAATCTACTTACTAATACAATAAGCTGCATATGCTATCATTAGCATGTTCTATATCTTTAGTTGAAAAACGTGTAGCTGTACTGATGACTAAATGAAAAATATTTTAAATTTCATGTTCTTTGACACCATAACACTAAATAAGCTCACAAAATTCTTATTTAAAATATTACATTACAGAATTTTCTGTGTTAAAATCGTATTTTCTGAACATTTTGTTTCTAAAACCAGTACCTTACAGAGAAAATCCGTTTTCAAAAGTGGCCGAGGTGTTCTGCTCTCAAAGCTGATAGACGGAAAGTACGAAGTTTGAACACAAGTGACATTCATGAAACTAGCCGCTAGGAGTTTTTTGTGGTTGTTTGCAAAACTCGCATGAATATAGACTAGAACTCCTTAAAAAGAGCCCAAATGGTGGGCATGTATGAGTATATATTGGTGATTACGGAGGGCTTTCAAAAAATAAGGTAACAAGAGCTTTGACGTTTGTGCAAATTATCCGTATGAATAAAAATTCCTCTGAAGATAACGAAGACGATCACAGGAATCAAACGGTACCGATAGATGGCCCAGGTTGTCAAGTAACCTGACTAAATCTCACAAGGAAACATTCAAAAGGTCTTCAAAAGATATTGAAAAAAATATATGTGATTCTACTCTTCATAAAACACCAGAATGTGAAAAAATTATCGGCTGAAATGAATTACAGTGACCAAAAAAAATTATCAAAACTAAGCATATTTTAACAGGGAGCAGCCCCCGCTCATCACTCTTGGAGTAATTTTGAGCGCTTCTAGGGGGACTACTCGCAGTTTATTAAAGGGAAAAAAAAATACATAAATCGTCAGGCCCTAGTTTAGAGCCGACAGTGGGCGAAGGTGTGAGAATTGAACAATTTCCAAGTTGCGCCGAGGATTTGCCTTTCGCGACAAGGGGCGCTATGGAGAAAACTGTTTAATGCAAATAAGCAGTCATATTTTTTATGTTGCTGAAGTTGTGGGTAACACTCTAATGAAGATATACACTACAATATTAAAGATGAGATGAAACAGTCTTTCGAAGGGATGAGAACAAACTTTTTTATTTGCAGTGGGAAATCTTCAAGTCAGATTCTTTTAAAACTGGGCTGATTGCAGCACTGAGGGGGAGAGTACAGAAATTCACATTCTCGCACACATGCTTTTAGAGGACAGACAAAACACTCACACACTCGGACCATGCAGTAAACACTTAACTAAATATATATATATATATATATATATATAATTATATAAATTAAAAATAATTAAATTTTAACTCCATTAATTAGTTCTATTTGAGATTCTATCAAAAGACAGTATATTCTTTTCAATTTATTCAGGAGGGAAGGACGCGTAACAATGTATTTCACACTGCTAGGCGATTGATTTTGAGTACTTGGCGGAAAAGCAAAACATGGTTCTGTTCGTACACGGAAATCTTGGTACTAGTGAACTTATCGCCTAACAGCGCAAAATCGCCAAAAATGCTTAATTTTGATAATTTTTTGTGGTCGCTGTAATTCATTTCAGCCGATAATGTTTTCACTTTCTGGTGTTTTATGAAGAGTAGAATCACATATATATATTTTTTTTTCAATATTTTTTGAAGACGACACCTTTTGAATGTTTCCTTGTCAGTTAGAAGATGGTTGCGTTGACAGAAACATGATCCGCGATTGAAATAAGAAATGTGATAAGGTTTTCACGTTTTAAAAAAAAAATTCCAGCTGAAATTCATCGGCAGTTGGTAGAAGTGTACGGTACAAGTGTTATGTCACGAAAACAGTTGTGGTTTTGGTGCACATAATTTGGCAAAGGCAGAATAGGTATGCGAGCTGAAGAAAGAGCAAGACGACGAAGCACGTCCACCGCAGATGATAATGTTTGCCGTGCCGAAGCTTTGATTGAAGGTGATCGTCGCATTACTCTGAGTAAAATTGCACAAGAACTCAATATCTCCATTGGTAGTGTACACAATATTGTGCATTAACAATTGGGCTATCGGAAGACATATGCTCGTTTGGAACTGAAACAACTCACAAATGATCAGAAACCACCCTCCTTATAGTTCTGACCTTGCACCAAGTGATTTCCATCTCTTTGGACCTTTAAAGAAACACATGAGAGGTTAGAATTTCAGAACCGATGCTAATGTTCAACAAGCTGTCTCTACGTGGTTGCACTATCTTGACACTGATTTTTTCAATGCCGGTTTCGATGGTTTGCTGTACCGATGGAACAAATGCCTCGATAAGTATGGTGATTATATAAAGAAGTAATGTGTACCTGTGCCTTCCTACATTGAATATATATATATATATATATATATATATATTCTAAATAAACGTTTACCATGAATGGGCTTGTTACCTTACTTTTTGAAAGCCCCCTCGTATATACTTTTAAAATTATTTTTATTAAATTGATGCGCTATATATTTACCTATTTATATATATTATTGTTTTTCTTTGCATACTTTGCTTGCAATAAGAAACAGTTATTTTAAAATATCTGCTCTCATTTAGTTAATTAATTAATTAATTTATTTTTTTAAATAATTTTACATGAAAGGGGAAATTTAAATAATATTTGGTCTTTCATGCGTTTTCAATTCATTAATATTATATGTGATTTTTTTGAAAGCCCCCTCGTATATACTTTTAAAATTATTTTTATTAAATTGATGCGCTATATATTTACCTATTTATATATATTATTGTTTTTCTTTGCATACTTTGCTTGCAATAAGAAACAGTTATTTTAAAATATCTGCTCTCATTTAGTTAATTAATTAATTAATTTATTTTTTTAAATAATTTTACATGAAAGGGGAAATTTAAATAATATTTGGTCTTTCATGCGTTTTCAATTCATTAATATTATATGTGATTTTTTTTTTTTTTAACAACAAAAAATGCTGGCACCCTTTCACTTACTGTGGATATGAAATCCATTAGCGAGTAAACACAATATAATGAAACATCTAGGAAGCGAAATGACATATCCCACCTGCCTGGTTAATTACATCATATGTCAGCTTTCTGTCTATCCAGTGACTTATTTTCACCTGTTTCTATGATTCCCTATGCATTCAATCATTTGAAAAAGTTTTCTATTTACAGGGTAATTTATATGAAATGGCTCATTACATGAAATGTCACACCCGTCACAAATTTTTAAAAATTAAGTTTGGAAAAGGTTATTTTATTTCATTTATTTATTTTATTTTATTTATTTATTTATTTATTTATTGCTATTACTTAAATTAGTATAATGTAAAAAAGTTAAGTTATTATACTAATGCAATAGCAAAACAATTCCCTTATTTAATTTACTAAAATTATTTTTTCTAATTTTTAATGGAGTCACGTTTCATGAAATTATCCATATGTGTTGTATATTCATATTATTCTGTAAGGTAAGTAACTGTGTAAGAAAAATTTGTAAATTAAGTGGCACACTTTACATATTGCTTATATATATTTTACAATACATGAAACACAGAGGACAGAAAAAAAAATATATAATTATTAACAAACGTAATGTTGTTATTTTATGTATTAGAAATAACGAGAAATATTAAATATCTAAAAAGAAAAGTTACAATGAGAAAATCCCCGAATTCATATAATTATTTCCAACATAAGAAAAAATTGTATTAATAAAATGCTAGCCACATTATTAAGAGTTGTTATTTTTTAATAAATCTGAAATATTGGCATTTCCTTTTTAAATTTCTTGTATATAAAGGAAATTGTTATAAGACAAATATTAAATCTGTAAAATTTTGTCTTTTTGTTATTAATTGATGTATCTTATTTAGTTGTTTTAAGCGTGATTTTACATAGAAAAAAATATATGTGGTATTTCTTAAAACTTTACATTTAGTTTGCGCTTCTTATAAATTCATAATGGTTGGAATATAATATGTATCGTCTTACAGCATTCTTTGTAAAGCCACGATTCCTACGATTTTCATGATGGCTATTTCTCGGCATTTATTGAACGTAATGGAATTGCATCTATTAGATTTTTAAGAAAAATCCGACTATATTTTTATCTAATACTCACATTATAATGTATAAGGCTAGTTTTTAATCAAAATATGTGAATTTATAAGAAAATATATAAGAAAAGTTTCTCATGACCACAATATTGTAGTTTAAATTTTTATCTTAAAAAAAAAAAAAAAAAAATCTGACGAAAGAAAAGTTAAAAGAAAGTTTCAATAGCATTAATCAAGCTAAACACTAAATCAAGTATAATAGATTTCAAGTTAAAAAGAGAAAAATATTTTCTTTACACTTTAAAAATATTAAATCTGGAAATATTAAATTTAAAATATTAAATCTAAAATGTTATATGTATTAACCTCAATATAACTCATATTTGATTTTGCAATTGCATTGAGTTATTGAGAAGTTGTTTTCAATTAGTTTTAGAAATATATCCTTTCATTGTATCTACAGCTTACAATCTCTCTATATATAAATGGCTAAGAGATTTCCTTGGACTCTGTTTGTCTGTGTGTGGATGCAAGTTGCCACCAAATTTTCATACTTTAGTTAATTTAAAAGAATCTAATTATCCGATCGATAAGCTAATTAATCCGACGGATTCAGAAAAATCGTCCCTTTCATTTAGTACCATATTTGTAACGAAATTTTGATTAGATTTTTTTAAATTAATTAAAATATGAAAGTAATAACCTGGTAATAGCTTTAAAATGGGACATTTAAATTTTTAATTGTAAAAAAAAAAAAAAAAAAAAAAAAAAAAAAAAAAATTACGAGTGTTTTTTTTTTTTTTTTTTTTTTTTTTTCATCATAAAATGAACTATGTTTTCACGAGGAAATTAAAAAATTAAAAAAATATTAAATTTGCTCATTCATATGAAAAAATGAAAATATGAAAATAAAGTTTAAAAAAAAAAAACTTTTTTAATATACCTTAATTTTAGATTTTTTATCTTTTGTTTTTGGCACGGATGAATCGCGCTTGGCATGAAAGTTAATTCAGCATTATATTAAAGAGCTTTACTTATTGATAATCCTGGGTAATGTTTAAAATTTTGATGCTGAAATAGATCGGACATTTTTCGCCAAGGACTCCACTTTCGCAAAAGCCACTTTAAGCCAAGTATTGCATCAAAAATATAAATAAATTATAAAATATTGAAAAACAGAAAAGAAAGAAAGAAAAGAAAAGAAAAAAGAAAAGAAAAGACATAAACAAAAAAATTAATCACATAAATTATCTATTTTTGTCTAAAGTGGCGATAAAAAGTCTCCAAGGGGAGCTATATTAAGGCTGTACCATGATCAAGTTTACATATTTCATTATTTATTTATTTATTTTTCTATATACCAACTACTATTAACTAATTCAACTACTATTATAAGCAGAAAAATTAATTCTCTCATGCGATAGACACAGCCGATCATAGCACATTGTAATATTATATTTGGCGTGAAATTGTTGTCATTTTATGATTGATCGAATAAATCAAATAAATATAGAAAATAATGTGAACGAAAATATTATGTACACCATGCATAGTGTTGTTCATATGTAACTGGGATTCAAATATAAAATTGCTACTTCAATTTTTTCGATACTGTCCTTTTCGAAACTGTCATCTGATAAGCACCCAAATGGAAGCCCCTTGGTAAGCTGTTGTCACAGGAAATAGGGACAGGCACCCAAGAGCCTGCGAATGAGTGGATGCTGCCGAAGGCAACTGGGAACCAAAGCGTGCTTTAGAGCAATTTCATGATTTATTTATATATATATATTTAATATAGAAAGCGATATAGAAAAGAGTTTCCTTTAAATATAGTGACCAGCGAAGCGGGCAAAGGCTTTGTTGATTCACTACCTTCATTGATTTAATGAATTTAAAAATGGTTTCGTTAACAAACTTTGATCTATTGGCACGTAAGCAGCATCAGGCCGAGATTTGTACATTTGGAGTCTGATATAGAAATTTTTCCCGCATTCGGTTCGTTCCCGAACTGGGGCTTTTCTAGTGAAGAAAGATGCAAGATTTTTCTTTCCTGTTTATAACTAATCTAAATCATAGTCATATTCCCTTTATCTTTGGGTAATACACATTTCTTTTCATTTACATAAAAGAACGGTGTTAAGTAGTCCCTTCTATTAGTTTTATTAAACTGAAAATTTCTTAAAAATTTCGTAAGCGTTTATCTATTTATTGGATTTATGTGGAAAATTTCTCTAATCAGTTTTAAGTTTATTTAAAGCATTTGTCATTCATATTATAAGAAATTTTGTGTTTCGTTTCAAATTAATTACAACGTGAACTTGTTAGTTCTAAAGATAAATACATGACCATATATCAAAATATATCATGGAGTATAGCTAGATAATTAATATATGCTAGATAATCAATATATGAATTGATTTTAGCTTTTATTAAATGAAAAATCTATCAAAATTAATTTAATTTAAAAACGTTTAATCGAGGGTTTTAGAGCTTCATAGAAGTAAACCTGGTTTACATGTGCGACCGTGTTTCAAAACCTATAATTTAAACATGTTTTTAGAGGATGCATGCAAAATTAAACGCAACATTTTTTTTTCTTATCCAGATCTCACACTGTTTAGGAATAACTAAAGAAATTATCATACAGGAAAAGAGTATAAAAATATATTCCAAATTTTATGAAATAAAATTGTTAATCCGTTTACTTTATTTGATCTTATTTTAATTGAAATACTTTGGTTGGTTAGTAATTTTTTAAACTAATTTTCATTAATCCTATTTTTGTACCAGTTTATATTTAAAAAAAAGAGTTATAAAAGGATGTCATTTTAATCTCTCGAAATTTCGGATTAATAATGAAAATTCTGAAAATTTTCTGGAAAGTATTTATATAACATCCATATAATTTCGTTATAAAATCCTTTAGGTATTTATTGCATATCCAATATTTATACATGATTCTTCTGCGTTTTAAACATCGTGTTTTAAATATATATATATATATATTAAAAATATATATTTTAAATATATATATCGTGTTTTAAATACATATATATATATATATATATATATAATGTTTGAAATAGAAAATTATATATGAAAAATGACATTAAATACTGATTATTTTCACCCGTTTTTACCATTTTTTCACTGTTAATCTACACACACACACACACACAGACACACACACACACATATATATATATATATTACGTTTGAAATAGAAAATTATTTATGAAAAATGACATTAAATACTGATTATTTTTACCCGTTTTTACCGTTTTTTAACTATTAATCTACTTGCGTCACATCTGGTGAAATTTTACTCAAATAGGGATGAGAGAAGGTAAAAGTAGAGATATGTATTTTTACTTTTCATTAGCTATGTCTTTATTTCTTTTCCGCATTTTAGGAACGACCAGAAAGGGACGATTCTCATTTTCGAAGAAGACCCAACTAGTTGCTGCTCTCGAAGCTGGAAGACAAGAAATGCTGGGTTTAATCCTAGGCCACGCTTTTTGGCTTAGTCGTCCGGAAATTTACGTGGTTTTCTCCGAAACTCACGTAACTATGCGCTAAAATGCCATAGAAAGACACACACCCCCCTTCCAAGGAGTCATTCCACTCAGGCTTCAAACCCTAGTGTAGCCAATCGGACTTAACTCACACATACACAGCCCTTTTGGAGAATAATCGTCTCCAAGTGATACAAATTTCATAATAATTACACAGAATACGATTTTAAACGTTTAGTGTTTATGATTTTTCTGTCTTAGAGACATTTTAAAGTCTATTTTAGTGCAAATTTCAATTTACCCTAATCTGTTAACTAAACTGCTTGCTTTTGATGACATTTTTTTAACTTTTTTTTTTTTTTTTTTTTTTTTTTTTCTGTGAACGTTTAAAATTTTTAGACATTTCAATTCATAATTTTCCAATCACACCAAATACTTTAAAATCTTTAGATTTTAAAGCATTTGTAAGTTTTTATTTATTTATTTATTTATTTTTAAAGACAACAAAACCTTTAAAAATTCTATTAATATTTGCATTTTGAATTTATTTCTCAATAAAACTTCCTACTTAATAATAATTTGTTGAAAAAATATTTTTGCAAACGTAGAAAACTGTTAGCAGAAAAACGCTGACTGTTATTTCATGACAGATATTTTTTAAATAATATTATATAATTAATTACTTCCAGGAAAATTTTCTTATTAAAATTCGTGGTGACAATATATTAAAACGCCAGTAAACTTTTAGGAATCCATTGAGTCCTACTTAAATTTTGATTTGCCCGTGCGTTGTATAAGCTGGTGACGGGCTTGATTTCAACGGCTGGCAAGAAGCAGTATTTCCTAATTTTTGAATAGTACTAATCAGAATAGTTATCACCATTCTTTTTAATCACAGAACAATTTTCAAAGCATTACTGTAGAAAATTGTTGTAAACAAAATATGAAACGCTTTCAGCTCTGGGCTATTAAAGTTTTTTTTTTTTTTTTTTTTTTTTTTAATCAAATAATTAAGTTAGTCTAAGTAAAGTATATTATTATTAATCTCTATTATTATTCGATATGTTGTCAGGAGGTTATATTATTTTGTGTATCTAAGCTTTCGTCTGTGAATATAACAAGAAATATAAATATGTAACAGAGTTCAACCTTCTTTTTCTTTAAGCGTTTTCGGTCAATGTCCGCCATTTCACCCTAAGCTAATTGGAACGGAAGTTTCAACTGGAACTGGACAAACGCTACACTGCCTTTAAATGCATGTCTATAGAAATAACTTTCGTTAAACAATTTAGGGGTCATCATTTTTCTCTTTTATAAAACTATTTAAACACGGAACACGTAATTTTATATTTCTTTAAAGGCTGTTTCAAGTGACAAATGTTTGCGTCAAACTTTTGAATGGCATGAAGTCATATTTTTACTTATTGTTTTGTGAGTTATTTTATGTTAGTTCATAATCCTCCAATTTGTGTTACATGAAATATTTGAAAGAAAAAGCGTTAACCTTTCCTGTGGTAAAAATTTTATCACTTTAACTAAAATGAAAATAGCTGGTTTCGTTAATTAGATAAATGAATAGATATGAAAAAAAAAAAAGATGCGCAGAGAATTACAGTAAGATTTTAACAGTAGGTTTACAGTTTACACATACACACACACACACACACACACACACAAAAATGGTATTATGTTATTCATTAGTAATTTTTTAATAATTTATATTCATAATATAATATTAGTAATTTTTTCAAATTTTTTATTCCAGCTATTCACCTTTTATTATATGAAAAATGACTTTCAGAACTTATTTCAAATTCAGAAACTTATAATTCTAATGTATGCATACTTTCCAACTATCTCATTAATAACCGTACAATTGTTAACGCCCCCTTTTCTCACACCACTATATTTTTAGAGTTATTCTCTCCAAATGTTGTTACGATTAAATAAGACTAAAATTACTCCAAAAAATTATTGGTGTGAAAAAAAAGGCAGGTACTTAAAATTGTACGGTTCATAATGAGATGGTTGGCAAGTATGTGTATGAATACTGTGTTGTGAAAAAAAAGAAAAGAAAAAATTAAATATAATATTTTATGTGTTTTCTTTATATATATACATATATATATATATATATATATATAAATCTGTTTTTCAATCTACAATTTAGTCTACCGTCTACTTATCGATACGTTACCAATTTATTGATAAAATGGATGTATTTAACTTGCGCTGTAGACAAGAAAATTTTCTGTGGTAATATATGTATATTATATTCAAATAAAGTTATTTTTTAACATAATTGCTTTGCATTAAAAACTAAATTTTGTAATAGCACTGATCTTCAATGTAAACTAATTATTACATGAATTAAATTGGGAAATTCAGTGACAGGTATAATAATTAACATAAGCTTTATGTTTTAACAGCTATAATTTATAAACTTCTTTCTATAACATATTATGCTTATCTTTGTAATTCATAAACGAGTTGGGGTATTTTATAGCTAATATTAAAACTAAAAATAGGTTAAATAGATGGAATACGATTAGGGTAGATTAAGGGAAGACGCCGTAATTTTTGTTTAAAATTTCTCTAAAATCCCCTGTTGATCAATGTATTTGTTATTTACTGATCAAGAGCAAAAATTTATACTTTAGAATAAATATATTAACCCTTTGCACTCGAGAGGTGACCACATGATTTAATACAGTAGTGTTTGATATGTTTAACAAACGTCCCTTTTGATAAAAAATTTTAAAGGTTAAATTATGTCTGAAATCATTTTATGTTAATGGTACAGTCGGTAACAAAAGTCTCTGAACACTAGCAAAAATTCCTATATAAAAAATGTACACTTAATACAGTTTTGTTAAATAAATCCTTATCTAATCCTGTTCCTAGTCAGTCTAAGAACATGATTCGACAAGGATTTATTTAACAAAACTGTATTAAGTGTACTTTTTTTTACATAGGAATTTTTGCTAGTGCTCGGAGACTTTTGTTGCCGACTGTAAGTAATTCGCCTAATATGTGGAAAATCGTTTCGAGCAGCTGGTTCGGTTCGGCGGAGCGAAAAATGCCTCGAGTGTAAAGGGTGAAAAATATGTTTCACTTCAAAAACATTATAAAAACTTTTAAAATAAAAACATTTCTTAACACTTTCATTTGACCATCTTATCCTAATCTTGAGGTAACATGATCAAAATTGAACACAAAAATAAATTCATTTTTTTTTTTTTTTTTTTTTTTTTTTTTTTTTTTTTTTTTGAAAGAAAATAATATTAATTAAAATACTTGGATTTATTTTATTTTTAATTCTATATGGATATTAAAAATCTGAATAGGTTACATTAGATATATTTGAATCCTCGTACTTCATATCTTTAGTGATTTATGTTTCAATTTTAAATTCCTTTTACGTAGCTGCCAGCTTTTACGTCTTTTAGTTACTAGTAATTTTTAACAGAAATCTTTTTTTAAATTTCTGTAACAGCTTTTACTGATAAAGTAAAATAAAAAATGTCTGTTCAGTTAAAGTGGTATAAAAAAGTTCGTAAATAAACTTTTGTTATAAATATATTCATGTTACAAAATAAAAATTATATTTTTCTTGCCTCTCTCTTGTTATGTTGTGATCTCTCCTAGCTCTTAATAAGCTACAAGTGTTTTCATGTACTTGAATTACGTTTTTAGTGAAAACTCCCTCATCTGTGAACTACCCACGCTTCATTTGAATCTAGGCTGATATTCTTCATAGCTGCGGCACAACTCCAATCAGACAAATATATTGCTTTCATTTTTTTTTTTTTTTTGCTTTTATATAAAGACATTTTTATGTCTACATGTGGATGGTTTATTGTAAAAGCTGTATAACTCCATACTTTTTAAAAATATACATTTTTGCTCAATTGTATCACATTTTTCTACACCTTTCATTATGAAAAAAGAAAAAAAAACTATAATTTCATTAAAATCCCATAAATGGATGTTTCTCTCAGAAAACTAAAACTTCTAAATATTCATTATAAAAATATTAGTTTCTAAGTTACTTCAAATTATTTTTAATATAATTTATAAATTCTTATAACTGTGATTTGTATTGAACACAAAAATCGATAACACTTACTGAATCTTGACTTTTTTTTTACTTTCCGACCACTATAGTGAGGAAAGTATTGTAATCATGTCAAAAATCCGAATTCGAGATTTTGATGTTTCTATACGTTTCGAGGTCCAACGAGTCCGTTTTCACTATTTTTACGATGATGTATGTATGTGTGTGTGTATGTATGTGTGTATGTGTGTGTATGTATGTGTGTATGTATGTGTGTATGTATGTGTGTATGTCTGTGAGTGAACACGCTAGCGTCTAAACGCTTTGTTCGAATAAGCTGAAAGTTGGTACGTATATTGTAAGTCACCATAGTACGAACCCTATAGATTTTGGTGAATCTAGCACTTATAGTTTTTTTACAGGGACACAAAGAAAAATTCTTTATCATTATGGCCAAGGGACCAAAATCTTAAAAGTGCGATAGCATCTAAACGCCTTATTCAATTGAGCAAAAACTTTATACACATATTATAGGTCACAGATACTCAATCTGTATAGATTTTGGAGAATCTAGCACTTATAGTTTTTTTACAGGGACACAAAGAAAAATTCTTTGCCAAATTTTTAAAAGTGTGATAGCGTCTAAACGCCTAATTAATCTCAGCAAAGAATTTGTACACATGTTATAAGTCACATTTGAACCAACTGTATAGATTTTGGTGAATCTAGCACTTACAGTTTTTTTACAGGGACACAAAGAAAAATTCTTTATCTTAATGGCCTATGAGACCAGCGATAGCATCTAAACGCCTTATTCAATTGAGCTGAAAATTTGTATGAATATTATAAATCACTGTTGCACTAACTATAAGCATTTTGGTGACTCTAGCATTTATAGATTTTTACAGGGACACAACGAAAAATTCTTTATCCCTATGATCTAAGGGCTCAAAGTTCAGTAGCGTTAAATAAAACCTCGTGTGATATATGGAGAAAAATACTCAAACACTCTGTTATGGTTTTCTCTTTTTTGTTTGTTTAGCAACACCTCTTTCTTTATTTTATCTACAAAACTGTTAGTTACTCAATGTTCGGAAAGTCGAGTGGAGTCACTCCAGATTTTTCATATACATAAATTTGAAAAAAGCTCGTTATTTCAAAATCAATTTCCAAGGAGATAATTCATTTTTATTTTTTAATTTTTGATTTTTAAAGTATATTTTTATTAAAAACATTTTTAACCAAGTGAGAACGAAATGGACATTCTTATATTTTAGAATTATTAACAGTTTATTGGAAGAAAAACTTTTACTTTAACATACCAAATGTTGTTGCTAATGATAAATTTGTAAAATATTCCATTCCATACTTAAAATTTCTCTAAATTATTTAGTTATTTGAAAAAAAATATGCACAAAATTATACAATTATTTAATAGGATAAATCATATTTTGCTTTAAAAATAAACTTTCCAAGAAGAAAAACAAGAATTATTATACAAAATACTAATATTAGTAAATTAACCTATTAAAACATCTGTTTATATATATATGTTTAATCTACAACGATTTCAGTAAAATCTATGCAAAAACTTACTGTTTTGTTTTGTTTTATTATTATACATTTCCGACATAAAGTCTTTTTTACAATCAGTAACGTGACTGACAAAATATTTTGTGACTGAATAACTGGAACTTTCATTCTTTTCAGAGGGAAAGTCTCAAAACTTTTCAAAGTCATTCATCCCAGAGCACGTTATTGTCAAATGGCAGTCAGCAAGTAATTTTGTAGCCAGCACGTAATCCGAGCGCATTTGAACAAGCTCTTAAAAGTACAAAATCTGAGGATAGCTAGCTGTTAACTTCGAAACCGTTAAAATAAAGTTAAATGTATTAGTTTCATCAATCCAAAATTAAATTAATTTAAAAAAACTTTTTTTTTCCTAGCTGAATTAAAAAACTTCAATATTTGCAAGAATCGGAGACGGTGTGGTAGTGAAGGGATTAAGGTACTTATAGTAGGGGATTAAGGTTTATACTAGGTACCTAAGCCTGAGTAGAATGCCTTACATGGGGCTTTCTAATAAGTCCTATCCCTGCAGGAATTGGAGTACTCCCTTAATTACAATACCGCATAAAGAAATCGCCATAATATTCAATCGAAGAAGAATATTGCAAACGTTTTCTAAATATTACTTTAAAAAAAAAGTGTGGGGGGGGGGAGGGGGTATTACAAACAGAGACTGGTCCGGTCTTTGTATTTTATAAAAATTTAAGCTATGAAATAAAATCATAAAATATAAATTAAAAATATAAAAATATAAAAATATATAAAAATTAAATAAAATTGCTGTGTACACAACGATAAACGAAATAAATGTTTTTAAAGTCAGAAAAATTATCTATGAATTATTTGGATACTCAAAAATTTTTATAAAAAAGATATTATTAATGTAAAATAAATGTAATTACCAAAATGCCTGCAATTAGAATGCGCAAATAGACAGAGAGATAAGCCTTTTTAAAAATATAAAATACTTTTTTATAATAATTTCTTATTATCGAATTAAACAAAATCTAAACGTATATGGTACTTTAAATTTATTTATAACCCTTGCGGAGTTATTCCTAATTGATGCTGGAAAAGGATATAAATCAGGAAATTTAAAGCTTAGATAGCAGTCCATTTTTATTGCCAACAAATTTAACACATGAATAGTGTTCTTTTTTATGTTAATTTATCAAAAATATGTTTTTTACTTATTTTCTAAATATAAGTTGCCAGATCTAGTATAAATATCAACAAATTTACGCCAAACACACACACACACACAAATAAATAAATAAAACTATCTTAATTATAAGCATTTTTCAAGGTAAATATGTATCTAAGCATTTCTTTAGAATTTCTTTATCTAAATATATCTTTCGAATTTCCTTATTGGTCAAACTAAACAAGGAACATGCTTTATGTGTTTCTAAACGTACGCTTGGCAAGTATTCGCTTAAACACCAACTATATGCTTAAAGCAAAAGAATAAATTGAAAACATTTAAGACAAAATAAGTAAAAACCAAAATAATAATAATAATAATAATAATAATAATAATGCGAAAAAAAATTGCAGTTGTTAAAAACTATATTCATAAAATACATACAAAAGAAAAGAAAAATAAGTTTTAAATATATGAGTATATATGATAACAGTAAATATTTCTCCCGCCATGCTCAGCAGGTTTCACTAGGAAAAAATTTCAAAAAGTTTTTCAGACAAAATGTTTCTGAAAAGTATCCATTCAAACAAAGAAAGCTTGCTTATCCGCCTGTGCTTAGGTCTCAATCTTTTTAGAAGGGAGAAAATAATGCACCTGCACACCCCTCGTTTCAGTCTTTTTAAACAAGGATTAAATACGAAACATTTTCTGACAGAGATTTTACTTTTCAATATATATATATAATATATATAAGCACACATATATGTTTATCCCAGATTTTTTTATTTCATTCGGCGATCAAAGCAAGCTATCTACTATGATGATGCAAAAATATTTTTATGCAAGCTGCTATTTTTAATTGTAATGCTTTATTATTATTATTATTATTATTATTATTATTATTGTTATTATTATATTTATTTATTTTATTTTATTATTTATTTATTTATTTATTTATTTCGTTATATTTTATTTTGAGAAGTTACAGAGTATTCAGAAAAATCTTTGTAAGTAATCGATTTTCTTAAATAATTTACCTTTGGAATCAAAATTAGAGTCTGGGTTAAAAAAAAAAAAAAAAAAAAAAAAAAAAATAAAAGTAGTTTGAAACATTATTACTTACAAACTTTGAATAAACACCATAAAATGCCATAAACTCGCAATAATTGTTTCGGGTCGAAAAAACACACGACCCTTCATCAGGCGAATAAAGTAAGCACGAGTGCTGCAGTCAAAGCGGCAACGCACAAAATCGTTTTAAATGAAAAGAAAAACTTTATAAGGTAGAAAGTAAGCATGACAACTGGTGTGAGTGGAATTGTGCAAGGAAACAAGAAAATAAATAAATGAGTGAGATTAACCATATAACAATCTAAAGATATCAAAATTAAACGAAAATCTAAGTTACGTGAGTAATTTCCAAGCATCAGAGAAGAATGGAGTGGAAGAAATATCATTAACAAGATTTTTCGAATTTTTAAATATGTAAAATGCTTCATGAATATCCAAATGGGAGGAACAGACAGGAGATGAAATTATGTTAGTTTTGGAAAAATCAAAACGATGACCTTGAGACCAGCAGTGGGAAGCAATAGAAGATTTGGTAATCTCTTCATTACGAACATTCCGACGGTGCTCATTTATTCTGTATTTCAAACGCCTCCTAGTTTGACCAATATAACCTAAGTTGCAGGACGAACACGGAATTAAATAAATTCCAGAACGGTTTTCGGTGGGAATGGGATCCTTAAGAGAAGATAATTTAATTTTATTGACGGGTTTGTAAATGACTTTGAAACCAAACGGTGAAAGAATTTTGGAGATTTTAAAAGAGAGTGAAGAATAAAAAGGTAAAACAACTGGGATGAGACTGTGATCGTTTAATTTGGGAGCAGAACGTTTAGGATTCTTTAATTTATATAGAGCTTTATCGATAATAGACGGGTTATAACCACGAGATTTTAAATAATTAATTTCTTTCGAAAGATTAGACGGATCAGAACAAATGTGTAAGGCACGATAAACATAAGTGTAAAAAGCAGACATTTTTTGTTGAGGGGCGTGGTTAGAGAGAGCATGCGGCGGCAAAGAGACTGAGAATGGTTTTCTAAAGACAGTAGTTGAGAAACAATCCTTTTCTTTAATCACACGAACGTCAAGGAAAGGCAAAGAGCAATCCTGTTCAACCTCAAAAGTGAATTGAATGCATGGGTCAATCGAATTGACCAAAGAAAGTAAATTGGACAAATCGACATCAGGGGAGACAAGAACGAAAGTGTCATCCACATACCTAAACCAGTGAGGAAATTTATATACACCGAAGAGTTTTTCTTCAAAATAGTGCATATAAATGTCGCAAAGTAAAGGAGAGGAGGACTACCCATGGCCATACCATCATTTTGGGAATAATAAGTACCATTAAAAATGAAGGCAGTGCCTGATACACAAATGAACTAAATTCACAAGCTTCTCAATTTCAATAGAAGAATAATGGAATTCACGTAGTCTTCTCTCTAAACAAACCAGAGCACCTTGAACCGGAACATTTGTAAAAAGCGATTTCACATCTAAAGAGATCATAGTATAGTTAGACGGAGAGATGCATTTTAGTTTGTCTACAAAATCATACGAGTGTTTTACAGTATGAAGTTTAGTAGTAGTTAGATGAGAAAGAGAGTTTGAAAGAAATCGAGCAAGATTATAAGAAGCCGTACCAATATTAGACACAATAGGCCGAAAGCAGAGAGTGGGTTTATGAACTTTCGGAAGTGCATAAAAACGAGCACAATCAGCAGCGGAAGGAATTACCATGCGTTTGGTATAATCATTAAGGATAACGGAATTTTTAACGTGGTATTTGACTTGATCAAGATGATCATTAGAAGGATCTTTTTTAAGTTTCGAATAGGGCCCTGAAGTAAGCAAGGACTCAACGTGGGAAATATAATCCGATTTGTTGAGTAGAACAGTTTGTCCTCCTTTATCAGCTCTTGTGACAATTAAATCGGGGGCGGAGTTTAATTCAGAGAGGGCGCATTTTTGAGAAGGAGTAAGGTTAGACTCTTGTGGATGATTATTAGTGGAAATAATGTTAGATAAAATGAAACGAAGAGATTCTAACTGGCCTGGAGAAATTTTACTATTTTTAAAAGAATTTTCAATGGGAGCGATCAAATCCGGAATGGAGGGTCTCGAAGTACGCGCAAAATTCAGACCTAAACTGAGCACTTCACGTTGAGTATTAGTCAGAACGTGCGAAGAGAGATTAACTACAGTATTCTGAGCAAGAGGAGAAACGGGTGAAGTAAAGGTATTACTTTTAAGAATATAATTAAATTTCTTATTTAAGTTAGTTTGATGCCTAGAAGACTGAAACGCAACGTATGCGAAATTTCTTTTTTCAAAAGAAGAGAAATCATGAACAGAATTGCTAAGAGACAGATGTAAATTATATAATTCAGACTCAATAAACGAGAGAGACTGTCGTATAGTCTGAATAATAGCCCTAAGAATGGCAAACTTACTCCTATTTAAAGCACTTTTAATGCGAAGAGAAGCAGGAAGATTGTATTTAATGTCTATAAATTTAGGAATTATCTGAGCACACTTACATCTAAGAAGAAAATTTAAATGATTAAGAAAGCGAGAACGTTTCAAACGAAGATGTTTCAAACGATTAATCTCTGAAGAACTCATGCTAAAACATATACATGAAACAAGAGTCAAAACTTAAAGAAGGCGGAGTTTAAACAAAAAGAAAGGGGGGAGGAGTTAAAAATACAAAAATGTAATTAATCAAATATAAAAAACCGATAAAATAAAAATATGAAATGACAGTCTCAAAAATGAGAAGAACTTAGCATAAATTAACAAATAAAACAAGTCGAAACTTAAAGAAGGTAAAGTTTAAACGAAAAAATCGGATTATATTTCCCACAATGAGTCCTTGCTTACTTCAGGTCCCTATTCGAAACTTAAAAAAGATCCTTCTAATGATCATCTTGATCAAGTCAAATACCACGTTAAAAATTCCGTTATCCTTAATGATTATACCAAACGCATGGTAAATCCTTCCGCTGCTAATTGTGCTCGTTTTTATGCACTTCCGAAAGTTCATAAACCCACTCTCTGCTTTCGGCCTATTGTGTCTAATATTGGTACGGCTTCTTATAATCTTGCTCGATTTCTTTCAAACTCTCTTTCTCATCTAACTACTACTAATTTTCATACTGTAAAAAACTCGTATGATTTTGTAGACAAACTAAAATGCATGTCTCCGTCTAACTATACTATGATCTCTTTAGATGTGAAATCACTTTTTACAAATGTTCCGGTTCAAGGTGCTCTGGTTTGTTTAGAGAGAAGACTACGTGAATTCCATTATTCTTCTATTGAAATTGAGGAGCTTGTGAATTTAGTTCATTTGTGTATCAGGCAAAATGCCTTCATTTTTAATGGTACTTATTATTCCCAAAATGATGGTATGGCCATGGGTAGTCCTCTCTCTCCTTTACTTTGCGACATTTATATGCACTATTTTGAAGAAAAACTCTTCGGTGTATATAAATTTCCTCACTGGTTTAGGTATGTGGATGACACTTTCGTTCTTGTCTCCCCTGATGTCGATTTGTCCAATTTACTTTCTTTGGTCAATTCGATTGACCCATGCATTCAATTCACTTTTGAGGTTGAACAGGATTGCTCTTTGCCTTTCCTTCACGTTCGTGTGATTAAAGAAAAGGATTGTTTCTCAACTACTGTCTTTAGAAAACCATTCTCAGTCTCTTTGCCGCCGCATGCTCTCTCTAACCACGCCCCTCAACAAAAAATGTCTGCTTTTTACACTTATGTTTATCGTACCTTACACATTTGTTCTGATTCGTCTAATCTTTCGAAAGAAATTAATTATTTAAAATCTCGTGGTTATAACCCGTCTATTATCGATAAAGCTCTATATAAATTTAAGAATCCTAAACGTTCTGCTCCCAAATTAAACGATCACAGTCTCATCCCAGTTTTTTTACCTTTTTATTCTTCACTCTCTTTTAAAATCTCCAAAATTCTTTCACCGTTTGGTTTCAAAGTCATTTACAAACCCGTCAATAAAATTAAATTATCTTCTCTTAAGGATCCCATTCCCACCGAAAACCGTTCTGGAATTTATTTAATTCCGTGTTTGTCCTGCAACTTAGGTTATATTGGTCAAACTAGGATGCGTTTGAAATACAGAATAAATGAGCACCGTCGGAATGTTCGTAATGAAGAGATTACCAAATCTTCTATTGCTTCCCACTGCTGGTCTCAAGGTCATCGTTTTGATTTTTCCAAAACTAACATAATTTCATCTCCTGTCTGTTCCTCCCATTTGGATATTCATGAAGCATTTTACATATTTAAAAATTCGAAAAATCTTGTTAATGATATTTCTTCCACTCCATTCTTCTCTGATGCTTGGAAATTACTCGCGTAACTTAGATTTTCGTTTAATTTTGATAGCTTTAGATTGTTATATGGTTAATCTCACTCATTTATTTATTTTCTTGTTTTCTTGCAGAATTCTACTCACACCAGTTGTCATGTTTACTTTCTACCCTATAAAGTTTTTCTTTTCATTTTAAACGATTTTGTGCGTTGCCGCTTTGACTGCAGCACTCGTGCTTACTTTATTCGCCTGATGAAGGGTCGTGTGTTTTTTCGACCCGAAACAATTATTGCGAGTTTATTGCATTTTATGGTGTGTATTCAAAGTTTGTAAGTAATATTTTTTACAACGCCAGTTTTGTGGTGCTTTTATATTAAATTTGTTGCTTCTTTGGGCTTTTAGCATCGAGTAAGTAATTTTTGCGAGTGTTTCCAATTTCTTTTTATTGTGGTTATTTGTTAATTTATGCTATTTTCTTCTCGATTTTGGCTCTCATTTCACATTTTTATTTTACCGTTTGTTTTCTAATTGTTTAATTATTTCTTTTACTCTTTTTACTCCTCCCCCTTTTATTCGTTTTAACCCAGCCTTCTTTAAGTTTGGACTTGTTTATTTGTTAATTTTTGCTAATTTCTTCTCATTTTTGAGCCTCTAATTTCATATATTTTTTGTCGAGGGTTTTCTAATTGTTTAGTTACTTTTTTGTATTTTGTATTTACAGTTTTGTATTTTTAGACTCCTCCCCCCCCCCCTTTTTTTCGTTTAAAAATGAAGTATAGCTTAACAACATATAGAAATATAATCAAGCACGAGTTAATATTTTAGTCAGTTTCAGGTTAAATAGTGAGGTGATAAGACTGTTATAAAATCCAAATTGATTAATTTCTGGCTCATTCACAGTACGCACTTTAATCGCAGAGGCAAAATGTTTGCTGGAAGTTTAATTCAAAGTTAGCCCTCTCTCTCTTTTTTCTTTTCATTTGTAATTTGTGTTATCAACTTTAGCTTTAATTTCTAGGACAATAATATCAAGAAATTAAGGCTAAAGTTGGCATTTCTAACTCATATTCAAAGTACTATAATAACAAGATATTGATCATGATGTAATAACAGACGATAAACCAGGTGTTTTAAATGCAAGGGGAAAACAAAATCACTGTTGAATCGATATCAGAGAGCTTTATGCTTTTACTAGTAAAAGTGAGTTCTTAGGCGTGTGAGAAATTTTTAGTTTAACAACTCACTATTAAATGTATTAAAGGAGGGATATTCTTAAACATAAAGTAAAAAAATTGAAATTTTTATTTAAAAGTATGTTGCAAATCATGCCTAACTTTCCTTATTACCTAAAATTCGCCACTAATATACACTGCTTGTCAAATGCTATGGAACAGACATAATTTTAAAATAAATAATCACATGTAATGATTGAAAAAACGTAACTAACAAGGGAAACTTTTTAAGTATCAGTCATACTTCGAATCAACATTCGACGCATTTTTAGAGTTTCCAATTCTGATTCAGAATATGTAATCAGTTTTTTGCAAAACTGACTTTTTGGAAGATGGTGACAACTTAAAATTTGACAATTTGGCGAAAAATGAAAGTGGCGCGCTATCTTCATGCAGGAATTTCTCGCATAAATATTATCGTAAGAGAAAACATTTTTTATTATCGCAGTTTTATTTAGTGAAAATTTTTCAAGAAATTTTTGCTATAGCAGAATATCGATGATATGTTTTTATTTATAATTGTAGGAAATTGAAAAGTGTAACAGAAGAATTTAGAAAATATAATTTACAATTAATTACAATACACAAAGCTTGAAAACTTTTCAGCTTGGAGAAATAAAAAAAAGCAGGCAATCATCATAAAAGCTAGAATCTGAAACTCAAAAATTAAAACAATTTAGAATTTCGACACGATCATAGATTGGTGTTTTTTATATTAATCATATACTTTAGCGTCAGTCAAAGTAACATATTTGATGAATAAATTTCATTTAAGTAAGATAAATTCATACATTTTTCAAAATATATCGGTAAGATGTTTATTATTTTTAACTATCAATAAATTATTTCTCTCTTTTTTAGGGTAGGCTTCCATGGCGGGTCTCCATGAAAGCAAAATATTTAAACTAGGAAAAATTCAAAGCTTCCAATTCATTCATTTTTTCTTTCACGAGAAAGTTCGGAATTGTTTCTAGAAAAATTACAAAATACACGACAGTGTTAGATAAAAAATATAAAAAATTAAAAGAAAATAGGGCTTTTGAATTTTAGAAACTTAAGACATTATTAAAGATATGAATCCAGACCAGATTGTTAATGCTAACCAGAGTGGACTACATTATTTCCTTGCAAATTATAGAACTTTGTTACAAATAGGTGATAAACATACCAATGCATTAACTGAATCCAAATTTTTAGCACCACAGTCGTATACAATTATGCCTACAATATCCATGAGTTGGGAATAAAAATGGAATTCGTTTATATGTTTGAAAAAAATCTGCGGGAAATTTGGACCATTAGTTTCAAAAATATTTTTCGTCCTACAAATATGTATGTTACATATTCAAAGTCTGGAAAAGTGTGTAAACAAAGAATGAGAAAGTGGGTAATTAATGGTTTAAATCTCATTTTAGCACTCCCTTCTTCCATTATTTTGGATTACTGGACAGGTTTTATAGATCCTGATATCTATAAGGAACTGCCAGAAAAATGCACGCAGTTGCGTATTTCTCCCAACACAACAGCTCTTATTCAATTGTTAGATGTGTGCTTCTTTCGTCAATATAAGGTATTTGTAAAACAAGTCACAAATCCAATCGTTATTCATTTAGATATAGATGCAAAAAACGGAAATGAAATTATCAAAAATCATATTTTAGTGTACATTCAACTGCAGTCACTCGAGTATAAACCTATGATCCAGTATGATTTGTTCAAATGCAACATTAGTAATTTTGATCCAGGAAAATTTGCAAACGTACAAGAATTACCTTTCAAATTGGATCGCGAGGAATGTGATATTTTAAGCTGTCACGGATATTCCTTTTCGAAGTGTACTCAGTGTTACATATTTTTGTGTTTTTCTCATTTTTATGAACAATTTCACTGGTACCTTGATGACTGGCATTAAGACATTTATAACAAGGCTACTTATCCGATATGTTGTATTTGTGCTTAATTAAATAGAATTACTATTATTCCCTTTTCCGCTTCTTATGTAAACGGCGGGTAGATTTTAACGGGTTTAAACAATTGGAAAATATTATGTGCTAGAATTTTTTCACCAAGAAGGAGAAAAAATCGCCAATTCATCAAATTTAAGAGGGTCATAATTTTTTTAAAAATTAGTTTTGTAAAAAGGAGATTACATAATCTGAATGGGCATTAAAAATTGTACAAAATGTGCTTAGTGCCAATTCAAAGTATGTCGAACACTTGAAAAAGCCCCCTTGTAAGTACATATGTAATAAAGATGGAGTGTTAGATTTATCATGCAAAATGATACATATTTGACCTCATGGGAGAGGAGGGTAAAAAATAACAAATACAGTTAATTTTTAAAAATTTTCAGAAGCACAAAAATGTTCTTTCTGAATGGAAAGATGTTAGAAATTAGTCTTCTAGTAAGCTATATGGTCTCCTCGGATACTAGAATACATTTTGCATTTTTTATTGATGCTATCTGCTAAATTAATGAGTTTTCCTTAGGGAATATTGTCACACTTCTCTCTCAGTGCATTTTTCAGTTCTTGCATGGCCTTAAACTAATAACACAGGGGACGATCAATTCTTTAAGAAACACGTATGCCAAGAGCATCCCATTTCCAGATATTCTCTATAGAATTTGACTCCCAAGTGTAAACAGGCCATTACATGCGTTCAATATTTTAAATCTCTAGTGCATTCGATATTTTAGTGGTCCTGTTTGGGCGTACATCGTCGACATTAAACATAAAGTCTGAACTTACCGCACACTCAAAAATATGAACAGAATACAGAATAATCTTCCTGCTATATCGCTGTGATATAACGGCACCTTGATCAAAGATATGAAACGGTGTTTTGTCAATGCGTTGGCCCTTCACGCCTTGATTATACCGATTAGGGTCTTGAACATTTTGTGGTGCATAACATGTTTCCCTCTCTCGCAGCTCTAACTATTGGCCAGAATCACTTGTCACAATGAAGCAGGGTTCGTCTGAAAACATTACTGTGGACAACTGTTGCAGTTCTAAATCAATATGCTCTTTACATGAACACAATCTTTCTCAGTGGTTGCGTGACTGAAGTGGGATGCATTGAACAGACTTCCGTGCATACAAAAACCTTAATTTAATTATCGAGAAATGGTTCTGATACGTGTATCGGTTACGGTTGCAATGTCTGCAGCTATTTTATTAAGAGCAAAAATTCTGTTTCTCTTTAACTACTAGGGAAACATATCAATCATCTTTAGGAGTGATGTGGCTTTTCCTATCAACGGCATGCTTTCGCAGGACATTCCTGCCATTTGTGGCTTTCTTTTATTGCAAGAAGACACTCTTTGAAAATGTCATTACTGTGGCTAAAGTAGAATACATTGACCTCCTTTAAGCCATCTAACTGCTTGTCCATGATCGCAAGCTCTCAAATGATATCTTATATACATTTTTACTTACAGTCATTTGAAAAAGTTTAAGATCACACATAGAAAAATCAAGATTTAATGGAATTTTTCAAACATAATATACATATTTTACATATAAAGGAAAAACATAGACTGAACATGGTTATTTGCTGTAATTAAAGTCAGTATTTTGTAGGACTTCCTTTGTTTTTAATAACTTAGGCATGCTATAAATAAGAGACTTGCAGTAAACTTTAGAAATATCTGTGCGCCAGACATGCTTTATTGCTTCAACAAGTGCCGTAGCAGTAGATGGTTGCTTTTCGGCGACTTTATTTTTCACAATACACCACAGATTCTCTATTCGATTCAAATCTGGGATATTACCTGGGCAGTCAAGCATTTTCAATCTCTGTGCCCTCAGATATTTCTTGACATTCCTCGCCCTGTGACAGGGAGCCCCATTATGCATGACAATTGAACATTTATGAACACGCATGTGAAGCTTCAACTTCTTAAGTAACAAATTAAGATATCGCTTTCCGTTCAAAGTGGTTTTAGGTGGCACAAAATACAGACTAGCAGTACCGGACACAGACGTTGCACCCCATATCATTTGGCTTAAAAAATGTTTCACAGTTTGAATCGTATATCTCACATCATATCTTTTTCCCATTGAGCGGCGAACATTTGTAGCACATGCAGAAAATTGCTGCACACTTGACGCATCCGAAAATAAGACCATACTCCATGTTGTACTGTCCAATTCTGACATGTCAGTCGTTTCTTTTTCATACATGGAGCTTGGAGTAAGTCGAGGTTTCCTTGCAATTTCATGGAATGATAAACCAAAATCTTTGGCCAAACGCCTTGAAATAGTACTCAAACTGACGTTGATGCCTTTTGCAGTCAGAGAACTTCTAATCGTATTCCAGGAGGTTCTTGGATCTCGTACGACCACCCTTCTTATGACATGATCATCACGAGCACTCGTTTTTCTAGGGTGACCACTTCTCTTAAGGTGCACAAATTTTCCCGAAATTTTAAATTTACTAACAGCTTGATGCACAGCTGTCTCGCTCATATTTACCCTCGAACTTTTTTGACAGTCAGAAAATCCAATTTTATGCAGGGTCAGTATTTCTGACCTTTTTGTAACAGTAAGTGAAGGTTTTTTATCAATTGCAATAATATCACTGTCTACGATAAAATCCAATAAACAACTGGCGATAAATGTGCCGGGCACCTTTATTTATAGCAGTAGAATGCGTCTGATGAAATCAGCACATGAGCTGACTCAATAATTTGCACAAATGATGTAATGTGTTAAAATACTGAAAATTCGGCTACTGGTCTTAAACTTTTGCTAAGGACTGTAATTATTCACCCATCACACGTAATTTCACAAAATAATTTAACGACATACAGCGTTATTTTCCTGACACAACAAACTGCGAATGAATGAAAATATTTTGTACAATGTTTTTATGAAAATAACAGGTTATGCCCTAATAAGCACTGCACATTTAATTTTGCTATGATTGGTCAGCTTTCATGAACTCTCTGTCACAAAATCCAATTATTCTTAAGTAATTGTCAAGCAGAGTACTTGTATCTATCGGATTTCTTTTTTTCTCTCTCAGTCTCTCATTCTATAAATAAAATAGGACATAAAATAGCATAATAAAACATAAACCACTCAAATCTAATATTATTGCCGAAACGTCAGTGGAGGCCCTCTGTTGAGACTCAAAACGGTTTTGGGCTGTGTCTGTGTGTCTGTCTGTCACGCGATAGCGGCCGCAAAAATAGCGCTATTGACTTCAAATTTGGTACACATGTTCTTGAGCCCTACGAAATCAGCTGTATAGTTTTTGGTAGGTATTCCATTTGTAGTTCGTATACAGGGACATGCCAAAGTTTTTCTTATCATTACGGCCTATGGGAGGAATTTGTATGTATCGCGATAGCGGCCACAAAAATCACGCTATTGACTTGCAATTTGGTACACATGTTCATTTGCCCCACGAAATCAGCTGTATAGTTTTGGGTGTGTATTTCATTTGTAATTCGTGTACAGGGACACGCCAAAGTTTTTCTTATCATTACAGCCTATGGGAGGAATTTGTATGTACCGCGATAGCAGCGACAAAAATCACGCTTTCGACTTGCAATTTGGTACACATGTTCTTGAGCCCAACGGAATCAGCTGTATAGTTTTAGGTGTGTATTCCATTTGTAGTTCGTGTACAGGGACACGCCAAAGATTTTCTATCATTACGGCCTATTGGAAGAATCTGTATGTACTGCGATAGCCACCGCAAAAATCAAACTATAGACTTCCAATTTTTGCCGAAACATCAGTGGAGGCCCTCTGTTGAGACTCAAAAGGATTTTGGGTTCCGTCGGTCCGTCCGTCTATTTGTCTGTCGTGCGATAGCAGCCGTAAAAATCACGCTATTGACTTGAAATTTTGTACACATGTTCATTATCCCCACGAAATTAGCTGTATAGTTTTGGGTGTGCATTCCATTTGTAGTTTGTGTACAGGGACACGCCAAAGTTTTTTTATCATTACGTCCTATGGGAAGAATTTGTTAGTACCGCGATAGCGGCCCCAAAAATAACGCTATTGACTTGCAATTTGGTACACATATTCATGAGCCCAACGGAATTAGCTGTATAGTGTTAGGTGTGTGTTCCATTTGTCGTTCGTGTACAGGGACACGCCAAAATTTTTCTTATCCTTTCGGCCTATGGGAAGAATTTGTATGTGCCGCAATAGCGGCCGCAAAAATCTTCGATTGACTTGCGAATTGGCGCACACGTTCCAGCTATGCATACAAGTAGCTGTATAATTTTTATTGCTATATTTTTTATAAACTGTGTACAGGGACACGCCAAAATTCTTAACATTACGGCGTATGGGGTGAATATCGTTCAAACGCATTTTAATATCATTACTTTGCAATGAAGAAAATGAAACTAGAGTACGTGAGTAAGATGCTTAAACTTATGTTGTTTGAAACAAATATGTCCTCTTAAACTTTCTAATTAATGTACAGGACCTTACAAAAGTGTTTAGACAATGTCACGTAGTCATCCAAACGATGTTAAATTTGGAACAATTATTAATTTTAAACGCAAAATAAGCTGAATAGTTTTTACTGTTGTATACAATGTTTATGGTTCGTTTACAAAGACACACGAAAGAATTTGTAACATTAGAGCCTATGGACAAATTTTTTATTTAAGCGCGCACTTTAATGCGTTTATGCTGAATTGAACTTAATAAAGTTAACATTCATTATAAAGATGCTTAAAATAATGTTTACTCTTAAAAAAGGTTATGTATAGACTAAATAATTTATGGGACCACGCAAAATAATTCCGAGTATGTACTGTAGTCATCCAAATGATGTGAAATTAGTTTGAAAAATTAATGAGTTATATTTAATTAAGTTTATTCTTATTATTGGCGTTCATAATGGCTGTGGCTACTTTTCCGGTATACATAAAGGAATTTCGTACTATTACGGTCTATAGTCGGTATTTCTTAAAAGTGTATTTTAACATGGTTACACCCCATCAAATATAATGAAATTTTATTAGAATTTTAAAAGCATGTTTTTCTATTGAAAATTGTGGGCATAGAATTGATAATTAGTTTAAAGGTTACGCAAAATATTTCCGATATGCTATGTAATTTTTTTTTGTATGAAATTTGGTATTTATGAATTACAGGGAAATAATACAAGACCGTCGTTTATTAAGAAAACATTTTGTTGCGTACTTGGGGGTTCGTAATTTGTCCGAGAATGGAAGGCGAAACTTGCAAAAATTCAGTGATTTATTCACAGAAAGTTCCAAAAAAATACAGGTCTATAAACCAAGTATCAGCTTCAATTCAACCAGTAAACATAGCTTAAAAAACAGCCGTTAACAGCAAAACAACACTACAAACTGTTTAGCAATAACACATAAAGCAAGTCTCATACAAAGAGGCTCAAAGCAAAGCAAGCATTTGACGAAACTGACACAGATCTGAGATTGGCCGCCTTGGCTAAAAATATGCTCCTTTTATACTATTCTATCGTACGCTCCTTTTATACTAGTCACAGACTGTTCTGGAAAATTATCGTATCTCATCAGCCAATGAGATTAGAGCTTCCATATTTGGTATATCTCTAATAAGGATTTTCTCAAGGTCACCAATAAAAATCGCCAAGAAGGGAAACAGTCGCCAAATTTGGCGCCAAATCCATTTCTTCCCTTATTGGACCTTTTCAATGCGTTTTTAAAGGAAAATTAGGCTATTTTAACGCTAAAACGACTAGAAGTGCACAAAATTAGCATTTTATCGACTTACTAAGCCTCTTTGAAAAAATTTATACAAAAATAAATGCAATTATTTACAATTCCGTATCACTTTATATGATGTACAAATAGGTATACAAAGAGAGATACAGCGGGGGGTTGAGGGGGGCGGCAGCCCCCCTCAGAAATGTATCTGATTACGGTAATAAGTCGACCGAATCAATATATACTATTATATAATAAGGAATAAATAAAAATGACCTATTGAAAAATGTCTGATGCAAATAGGACGTTGAGGCTCCTGATCTGCAGATCCACTAGTATATATAATAATAAATGTGGCGGATGGGTGGTGTTGTATAGCTGGTTTGTTTGAAGGGTTATTGAATTAGATTATAAAAACCGAATTATTGCATTTACAGGTTCTTTATCATTGTTTTCTGGTTTATAAACTGACAACTAAATGTTTAGTACCTAAAAAATGCAATTCATTTTATATTATCTGTTAATGGTTTCCTTCGGTTATTATGCAAAAATTATTCCTTTAATTTTATAAAAAGACTAAACGAAAAACATATGTGTGAAATTTAAGTTTGTGCTTTATAAAACTAAGAATTTCAAGTTTTTTGAGTGACAAGAAATTTAAAAAAAATACAAAATCTCTTACCCACTCTTATTTGCTTTTTACTATGTTGATAAATAATTTTAGTCACAGAAATAAATTCAAAATTGTTTAAAAAATAAAATTAAATTAGTTAAAGCTTATTAAAATTAAAGCCTTGAAAGAAGAAAAATAATTAAAATTAAATAATAATAATAATAACAATAATAATAATAATAATAAGCCAATGCTATAGAAATTTAAATAAATCAAGTGAAACTTCATTTTTTTTTTTAAATTAAAATTAATCTACTTTTTTAGAATTGAATTAAATTGATTTTTTCTCCCCGCATCTTTCAGCATTGAATTCAAATGGTTATTTCATTTATTTATGTATATTTCGCCATTTAAAACAAGCTTAATTTGTTATTACTAACCTTTTTAAATAATTCACATGTTTTGTCTTGAACTGTTTATGTTTTTTTACGGGAGATAGCATACACTCTCTCTCCACAAAACTTAAAAGGTAAATAAATTGATAAAGGGAATTTGCGAAATTAAATTTACTGTATTTCATGGCAAGTTTTACATGTTCTTTACATAATTAACCCATTTTTTATAATTTTGGTATTGATTCACCTTGATATTCTTTTAGCTAGTTTAATTGAGATAATTCTTACACTTATTTTTTCTGCTTACTTTGGTAAAATTCTGTTGGCTACTTATTTTGTGTGAATATGAAGTTAGCAAATGATATTGGATTTAAAAAAAAAAAAAATCTTTTTTGGCTTTCTGAATACATTTTCCGAAATCTTGCTATGTTTCTGCTCTTATGAAGGATTGTACGGCCTCTGATGTCGAAGTCCTTCAATTTTTGAGCATTTTCCAATTCCAATTCCAATTCAAATTATTTTGCCCCTCTTCTTTTTTCACCTTGTTGGGTTCATCTTAAAAATGACTGATTTCTGAGGAATAATTTATTATTATTATTATTATTTAATTCGAAAATTTCATTCTTTGTTGGCTTGAGTGAGTGGGTTTAATAAGTAGTAGTTAGCATGAGTGTTTTATTCATATTTAATCACCAATTAAAGCTTTATTTATTTATTTATTTAGATTACTTTTTTATATAACTGGCCTTAATAATGTGTCTCCTGTCTAAAACATGTACCCTGGTTTACAATTTGAATATCTTTGGCTGTAACTGGCTTTAATATTGTATCTCTTGTATGCTAAATTTTAAAAGGATTTACAATTGTCAACTTTTTAAATACGCATACATTTATTTATATAAACACACACACATATATAATTCTATAAATATTTCAATAAATCGCAGTATTATTTTTCACAAAATCACTTTCTTTCCATTATTAATAAAAGTTACAATGCGAAATCTCTTTTATGGGAAGCATCATTTCAAAAATAAATATACAGCTAGCAAAATCGATTTCGTGAACTAGATAAAATTCCTTACATTTTATGCAATTTATCATTCATTTGGTCCTGAGATAACCTATGATTGTTATTCCAGCTCAAATCATATGAATACCTTACGTTACATTGATTTTCAACGAAATGTTAAAAGGCTTTTACGGATTAAGATAAGTGAAATATTTGCTGTATCAGCAGCTCCTTTTGAAATAAAACATATAAACTTTTAATTTTTTTATTTCCTTTTGAAATTAAAGTAGCTTTCAATTTAATTGCTTTTAATGATTTATAACGTAAGATAGATGAAACAAAACTCTATGTAAATATTGCACGAAAGCATTAGATTCTATTTTATTCAGTAATCCCGTGTGAGTACTTAACCTCATTTAAAACGATGTTGACATTTTCCTTAATAAGATGAAGCAGTAAAAACCTTTCTTTAGGGAATTCTTACTCAGTGCTTAAAAAGCCTTTCTTTGGAAAAGAGCAAATGTTTTCTTTTTTATCACGTCTTTTCCATTTCGCTTCTCTCAAGGGAAATGCTTGGGTCATGCATTCAGGTATATTTCGTGCATCAGACGTGATCAAATTTAGCTTTAAAAAAGAAGTTGTCAACTATTCTCATGTTGTGGAGGACATTTGGGTATAATTTCAAATATGACATTCAGAGTGGACTAGGGTTATTTCAGATGTCTGTTAATTTAAACCTTTGATTCATTTCATATAATGAAAATCATTTCATCTGTAAGAAAATATGAGTTAATACTGGATTCTATTTTTATGATATTTTTATAAGATATACATTCTCAAATACGAAATTCCATTCGTATGTTAATAATGAAAAATCACTAAAAGCTTGCTTAATACGCATTATAGCATATATTTTTCAGTCTGATTAATATGTAAATTTAATATAATCAAGACCAGTAACTGTTAAATAAAATTAATAACATACAGTTTGCTTAGAAAACATAAGAATGGAGCTAAATATTTTTTCAAGATGAACGTTAAATATAATATTACACTATTTTTGACAACAGATTGCGTTGCAGAAAAGTTATATATACCAGTATATAAAATGCAGATCTGGTTTAAAAAAAAATATTTTTGGTAAGATACAAAGTAATAAGAATAAGAATGTGTCTGTGAGATGTGATCATCTTATACTGTAAATTATCTAATTTGTACAGAAGGTAACAAAAGTCTCCGAATACTATCAAAAATTCCTATTTAAAAAAGGTACACTTAATACAGTTTTGTTAAATAAATCCTTGTCAAATCCTGTTCTTAGACTGACTGAGAACAGGATTCGACAAAGATTTATTTAACAAAACAGTTTTAAGTGTACTTTTTTTATATGGGAATTTTCGCTAGTGTTCGGACACTTTTGTTACTGACTGTATTTCACTGTTTACGTAAAATTATATTAAAAAAATGTTTTTTAACTGCACATTTAATTAAAATTTTAGAAATATTAAAATGTTAAATTTTGAGTTTTTAAAGATGATGTGTTTACAGTCGGCAATAAAATTATTGAAGCACACATCCACATTTTTCATGTATTTTTTTTAGCTTGATCGCTAATTTTTACAATCAACATACTTTTTTGTAAACAGTATAAGACTATGATTATGCCTCGACAGATATTTACTGCACAAAATAGTATTAAGTATATGAAACTCGCATACGAATTTTTGCTAGCCCTTCAATAATTTTTCTGCCGACTAAATGTATATTACAGAAAACTGCGCACGTATTTTTCGATACACTTAATATTACATATAATATACATATATATATATATATATATATATATATATATATATATATATATATATAATAAAGATGATCTATTAAGCATAGTAGAAGCCAAGCAACAGATACAGGATCACTGAAACACCAATGACCAATAAGATTAAATATATATATATATATATATGTATATATCAGTGGATGAAATACACTAATGTAAAGAAACCAGATCTATTAATTAACAGCCTGCAAAACAAACGAATCAATAAAGTAACACAACAAATCTTAACTTAAAACCATGTACTTATCATATTTAATGAAAAAACAACCCAAGAAACACAAGATAGGAAGAAGGAGGCAGGCGGCAAGACTTGCGACTTGCCTGTGAGGTTAAACTAGTTTCACGCCGGCAACACTCCCCCAGCCTGCCACGACCAGAACAGGAACCATATGGATTTAAAAAAGCAAAATTTCAAAGCAGATGAACAACAATGATACCACGAAGCAACAATGAAATTCACCGATTGATCACATTGTGTTTAACAGTATAATTAGAACATTAAATATAGTTGACAACTCTCCCCACACGCACACATACGCATATATACATAACTGATGCATATAAAGTAAAACTATTAAATCTAAGTCTTCTCCATATAATTTTTTTTCTCGAAAGAATATGTATAAATATAAAAACCTTAAAGCTAACTTCATGTGCAGTTTCAAGAATAAATAATAAATAACACACACACACACACAAAAAAAAAAAAAAAAAAAAAAAAAAATCACAATCTCAAATACAAAAATAACTGTAGCATTTTTAAAACATATAAAATAAAAGAAATCCTGATCATGGGGGGAAAAATATAAAGCCATTTAAAGTGTTTGTCTATGAATAAATATAACTGCTGAAATAACAGTCCTTATAAACTAGTAATATAAGATCTTGCGATGTCATTGACGAATGAGAAAATATGGTACGTCAAATTATTCACACAGCTTTCAGTTAATATAAAAATCATCATTTCTTTTTTTGGATGAATTTTTAGGTAATCAATCCTCTTAATAATTGTTTTCTTGACGTAAAAAATAAAACAAAATAAAATATAGTACACATCTTTCAGTTTTTTTCTTTTTTCACTTGGGTTTTCTAGTAAAAATCGATGAAGATGTTTTTTATTTATTTACTTTTTACTGAATGCTACTACGTGTTCCCGATTACTATAAAAAATAACCATAAAGCGACCCTTAAACCCTAACTCGACTAGTGCAGACTTTAGATGCCCTAGACAAGAAAATAGAAGTACCGTACACGATTAGTGATTCACATTCGGATAATAACAATGGTATAGCAGGTCGAAAACCTTTAGCGGTACCATATATTCCTTTTAAAATTGCAGTAAATCTTTCGTTAAAAAGGGTATCGGTGTTAATGTTAGGATTAAGACGATTGTCTACACTTGGGACATTGTTTGCACTTGGGCCTCGGTAGGGATCCCTGTGTTCAAGGGATGTCTTTCTAAGGGATCCTAGCTCGTATTCACTCGAATTTCAAAGAAAACTACGGGAAATTACGAGCGCCTAGGTAGAGAACATAGTACGTTAAGAGTGAGTTTCTCGAAAGTTTAAAGGAAAAATATTGTAAAAAAAGAGGGGGGGGGGGGCAAAACATAAATTTACAAGTTTTTCCCTTTAAACGCGAGAAAGGAGAATTTCTCGTAGAAAAGTAACAAAATTTACACACACATGCACATACACACGCACACACACACTTATATATATACATACACACTGAAAACTACTTATTATTTCACTGGCTTAATATCAACATAACCAAATTATGTACGTATTTGGTATGAAGATAAGATTTTATTTGAAAAGCCATGACACAATCAGATACCACAATCTTTATATACACATATACGTATACATATATATGTATGTATGTATGTATATATATATATATATGTATGTATGTATGTATGTGTTTGTGTGTGTGTGTGGTGGATGATGTGTCATGGCTTTTCGAATAAAACTTTATCTTCACTATTAAATTTGGTTATAATGATATTAAGCCCAACGAAATGAGAAGTAATTTTCTGTTAATATTTCTTCCTTTACTTATCTATCATTTATTTCATCTATTGCTTTTTAAAGAAAACAGATTACAAGGAAAACTTAAACTATCATTATGTTAATAAATATTTCATTTCATATTAGTATTAACATGATAGATACTTGAAAATAGTGACTGATTATTATTTTATATGTACTGCAAATAGTCTAACAAATATTTTCATTTTAGCATAATTAGTATAATGTATATTTATTAGCAATGCGACTAAACGGAAAATATATGAAATTCCAAAAATCTTTTTTCTAAAAGACCTGGGAATGTTTTTTATGTTTTTTTTTTTTTTTTTTTTTTTTTTTTCACTTTTTTTAAGTTACTGAATTTTTGTTATTTTTCGCATCTGGCTTTTTCAAAATTTATTATTTTAAATCTTTCATAAATTAGATGTAAAGTAATTCAGATCAAAATAAATTACGCACCCACACTTTTCATTTTAATTTGAAAAAAAAAAAAAAAAAAAAAAAAAAAAAACCGGGTGTTATTATTTTTTAATTCTTACCCATTTTAGTAAATACAAAAATACTTTTTCTGTGCTTTTAAACATCTTTCCCTCTTTATTTATTTTTTTTAACAAATATTTTTTTCAGGATTTTCATCAATATGATTAAATTTTAAAACATTCAAAATATTTTTTATTTATTATTAACTCCATGGTAAAAGTTATTTTAGTCAAACATAGGGATCGATCACATTTTCTTTTTCGGATCCTACCACTACTTCCACATATAAATCATATTTTTAACTCAGTGTTTTATAATTCAATAGATTGTGATTATTGTTAGAAAATAAAAGGAGGGGGGGGGGGGAAAGGAAATATTATCCTTGTTCATGATTAAGTGTCGGGTTTGAATCCTGGATTAGGCATAGATGATCGTAGCGAGTCTGAATCCGCTTTTAGCTGTAGCTGTAGGTCTCTGTCTAACGGGTCTTATAGCCTTATTCACCGTTAACTTCAACTCCCGGTTCAATGTAAAAACTTGAAAAGCGCATAAAGACAGAGTATAGCTTTCCAAGAAAACTTGCCATCTGCTTCTGCCATCTAGCGCCAAAGTTTTCATGTATTTTACGATTGGTCATTTTCAGTTAAAAAATCTGAAAATATCATTTCCGCTAGATGGCAGATGCAATGCGTCAAACTTTGCTAAGAAGTTCAACCCTGACTTTATACGCTTTTCCAGATTTCGCGTTCAACCGGGAGTTAGAGTTATTACTCAATACAGCCGTTAACACGTTCGCTGCCGATCCCGCGCCAGCGCGGGATGTGACGTATTGCTTTACAGGTGAAAGTTTACTTTAGGCTGCCGCTTGGCGAAATTTCGAAAATCGCCAAGACGGCGCCATTTCGCATCGTGTTCCGAATAGCAACCTTACACCGGCGGCATACGAAAGCGAGCTTTTCGGCGATCTAACCTAAAAAGAAAAAGCGTCTTGAAAAAAAACAATCCGAATAATAATAATACATAGGACAAAAGGAAAATTTTCATAAAATAGAATTAAAAGAAAAAAAAAAAAATAAAATAAAATAAAAAAACGAAATAATTACGAATTTATAACTAATCACAAATAAAAAAATAAAACTTAGATTATACAATCACACCAAATGTCCCTGAAAAATGTGTTGCTTTAGTAATTGATGATAAGTGTTTAGATGATAGTGTTTTTATTTCCAATAATTTAACAGCTATAAGTACAGTCGGTAACAAAAGTGTCCGAACACTAGCAAAAATTCCTATGTAAAAAAAGTACACTTCACAAGGTTTTGTTAAATAAATCCTTATCGAATCATGTTCTTACACTGACTAAGAACAGGATTCGACAAGGATTTATTTAACAAAACCGCATGAAGTATACTTTTTTACTTAGGAATTTTAAATTTAAATGTTTTCAAAAGTTGTATAAAGTAAATTATTTATCATTAACATTTTATTTATAGTCTTCGTTCATTAGGAATGAACAAATAAATCCGCAACTGGATAATTATAGCAAATTTTAACGATTCTCTATTATAATGATACTCTGATCTTTTCACTATACCCCTATCTCAAAATGCATGAAATTAAAAAGTATACAAAATTTTGTACTGTAACCACCAGTATTGGCATGAAATTCAAAAATATGCCTCTAAAATTCAGGACCGTGGTTGCCCAGTCGGTAGAGCGCCGGGCTCGGAATTGGAAGATTGCGGGTTCGGTACTCGAGCCTGCCAAAAATCATTGTGTATACTAATGGTGGCTGGTGCTCATAAAATCTGTCGTGCCCGCAATGTTTTCCATGTTCCCATATTATTTACACTACTGGGTGTCTACGAAGCGTGAGAGTCATCCCTTCCGTGGAGGATCAAAATTGTGATGGCATGTCCCTGGACCCCTCTAGTGGTGAGACCATCGCCAATTATCCATTGCGTAGCACTAGTGTGATGTAAAACACAATCAACAAACCAACCTCTTAAATTCCAACTCTATTCAACCAGCCAAACAGTACTAACGCAAACATCACAAATATTCATATTTCAAAATAGATGGTTGGTTGGGTTTTACGTCACACTAGTGCTGCGCAATGGGCGATTGGCAACGGTCGGGGACTCGCCCCTAGAAGTGGTTCGGAAACATGCGATCAAAAATTTGATCCTCCATGGAAGGGTATTTCAAAATATAATACTTTCTCTCTAATAAAACACGTATCATCAATATACAACCGAAGTGATGGAGTCAGCGAGATATTTTATCTGCTCAGTACAAACGAAACTATTTGCTATGGAAATTTAATTACTCATTATTACTCATTAACTCCAGAGTTTGCTTGTAACGAGCAGACGAATTTTTACACGTTTGACGTAATACAGCGTATTGACGTAACACATGACGCAAACAAGCAAAGGTAAACACAAAGCCTATAACATTTGGCGATGTAGCGCTCTTGTGCAACACGTCAAACATATTCGGCGGGTTAAAGGAAAAAAACGTCATTTCAAATTTTAGTCACGTGAAACCGGCAGCGAACGTGTTAAGAGTGCACAGTACCTATACTCTAGAACAGCTAAAAACCATGTTAATATGTATATTGGGTTAATTGTGTATAGAATTACTCATTAAATAATAGATTTACTCTGCTTTTGTCTGTAATTTTCTTCTTTGAAGTATTCTTCCAAGAAAATTCACAACCGTTAAATTTGTTCTTATTTCCAAAAAAATTATATTTGAAATTGTGAAAATTTCATTTTGAAGCTAAAAAGTGTCAAAAATACGCTTAGTTATTTTTTCTCAATTTATACCTTAAAAATGAAATATTAAAAATTCAAAAATTTTTAATTTTACTCTAAAAATGTGTATATGTATCTTTGATGTATGGTACTGAAGTTAAGGGGAGTTGGTACCTTTGACTTGGCACCACTGAAGATTTCATATAAAGGATTATAATTCCATCATATATATATATATATATATATATATTTATATACAAAACTGTAAAATTACGGAACTTTGGTACAGCCGTTTTCTCGTTGAGCAAACATGCGGTTATAAGTTTTTAAAACTGAATAGGGCGCCGTAATTTCCACCGAGCCAAAGTTTGCTACAGTCAGATTTTTTGAAGATCACAAATACAGAAAGAATTTTCAAGGATCGTTTGTACGGTGAGCGAACAGGCTGTTATAAGATTTTGAAATGAGAAATTCATTTTGAAGCTAAAAAGTGTCAAAAATACGCTTAGTTATTTTTTCTCAATTTATACCTTAAAAATGAAATATTAAAAATTCAAAAATTTTTAATTTTACTCTAAAAATGTGTATATGTATCTTTGATGTATGGTACTGAAGTTAAGGGGAGTTGGTACCTTTGACTTGGCACCACTGAAGATTTCCTGTAAAGGATTATAATTCCATCATATATATATATATATATATATATATATACAAAACTGTAAAATTACGGAACTTTGGTACAGCCGTTTTCACGTTGAGCAAACAAGCGGTTATAAGTTTTTAAAACTGAATAGGGCGCCGTAATTTCCACCGAGCCAAAGTTTGCTACAGTCAGATTTTTTGAAGATCACAAATACAGAAAGAATTTTCAAGGATCGTTTGTACGGTGAGCGAACAGGCTGTTATAAGATTTTGAAATGAGAAATTCATTTTGAAGCTAAAAAGTGTCAAAAATACGCTTAGTTATTTTTTCTCAATTTATAACTTAAAAATGAAATATTAAAAATTCAAAAATTTTTAATTTTACTCTAAAAATGTGTATATGTATCTTTGATGTATGGTACTGAAGTTAAGGGGAGTTGGTACCTTTGACTTGGCACCACTGAAGATTTCATGTAAAGGATTATAATTCCATTATATATATATATACAAAACTGTAAAATTACGGAACTTTGGTACAGCCGTTTTCACGTTGAGCAAACAAGCGGTTATAAGTTTCTAAAACTGAATAGGGCTCCGTAATTTCCACCGAGCCAAAGTTTGCTACAGTCAGATTTTTTGAAGATCACGAATACAGAAAGAATTTTCAAGGATCGTTTGTACGGTGAGCGAACAGGCTGTTATAAGTTTTTGAAATGAGGTTGGGTGCTATAATTTCCACTGAGGGGAAGTTTGTTGCGGTCAGATTTTTCAAATGTCGCGAATACGATTAGAATTTTCAAGAGTGAAAGGTATGAGCAAACAGGCTGTAATAGATATCTGAAATAAGGGAAAAGGAGCCATAGGGGGGCGAGAGGGGCAGTGAGAGAGAGTTTGCTACGGTTAGATTTTTTAAGAGTTGTTTTTCCTTTAAGAAACGAACTGTCAGTGTCTGATTTGGTGCCGACAATGGTGCAAATAAGCGACAGTTTGCTACAGTTAGATTTTTCCATGCCGCGAACCACCTGGTTGCCGAAGACGACTAGTTGAAGAAAAAAAAATAAATACATCATCAAAATATGACATTGAAAAAATGTTGATAGATTTTTTTCTTTCGGTACGTATATTAAAAAAATATCTAAAACTACTCGCATTTTTTCTTCTTCTTCTTCTTCTTCTTTTTTTTTTTTTTCCTAGCTAAAAGGAAAAAAAAAATATGTTCATATGTTTTGGTTGGTATAAATATAATAAAGAACAATGCACTTGAAAAAAAAAAAAGAAAGAAAGATAGAAAAAAAAAAAGGTGGTTTTTGTTATTTGTCTTAAATACTGAATATTAGATTCTTAAAAACTGTTCTTTAAAACCTGATTTAAATTGTTGAAATGTAATTTGAGAATTATTAAAATAGTCTTTGTCCAATATTATAAAGCTGAATTACGTTTTTATGTGGATTAAAAATTGTAATATTCTAATGCTTCAACTTTTCTTGATAACTCATTGCTGCATCAATATATGAGCAGCTTTTATCATGTATAATTTAACATATACATGAAGAACATTTTATTGTATGGTTTATTATACAGATTATAGAAAATTATTAAGGTGGGTGTAGCCTTTGTTTCATTTTTAATCATGCAGCTGCAAAAATATTTGTTATTTAAATGGATATTTGATGTTCTTTAAAACCTGTTTAAAAAACAGTAATGCAGAAGAATACATGATTATTTTTCATCGAGTCTTGAAGAATGAGTAAATTAATATTCCATACAATATTACAACTTTGTTAGAAAGTGAAAAAAGATCATCCAAAATAGTGTTTGAATAAAGGATAAAACATATGGGGAAAAATGACGACTAAATCAACTTATTTTTCTTGAATTATTGCGTGCATTAAATAAATAATAAAATAACACGATTATAAATTCACAATTATTCTAATACACAATTATTCCAAATGTCCAAACATAAATATATTATATATATATTTAGATTTGGTGCGAACCCTTATATACAAGGTTCGTACTCACAGCCCTTTTTCAAGGACACTCTCAGAGATGAGAAATTTTTTTCTCTCTTGTTACCAGTATTTTTATACAATAACCTGTATCCTATTTAATCATGAATTTACTATAAAAATACCATACATATTTTTGAATGAAATTAGTGGTGGCAAAAAAGGAGGAAATTTCTCAATCCTGAGTGTATCCTAAAAAAAGGCGGAGAGTACGACCCATGTGTATATATATGTTTAAAAATATAGAAATGCTCCGTTGAAAATTGAAAAATATAGTTATTACAGACGAGTGAAACTTATTAGAATAATTGTTAATTGTAATCCTTTTGTTTCATTACTATATATATATTTTTAATGCGTATAATGATCCATTAAAAATATTTCATTTGTTGATATAATTTATTTTATATTATTTAAGAATATTTTGGATGATAGTTTTAACTATTCCTATATCCAAAAAAGGTATTCAACTGAAACTCCAAAATGTGTTTTGTTAATGTTATTTTGTTGTTACAAACCAAATTTTCATTAGAACAAATCAGTTTTGTTATGAGAGTACAAAAGATATTGTTAAAAAATGTCTTTATATGTGCTTATAATAATAAAATGTTTTGTTTAACTTGACTAGAAATTTATACTTACAATTAGAAATCCATTTTTTGTAAGAAAAAGAAAAAGTTTTTTGTTATATAATTAAAACGAAAACTATTTTATTAATCTAACCAAAATTTCTATTGGAATACATTTAAACAGAAACTTTTGTTGTGCCAACAAAATTTTTGTTAATTCAGCAAAACTGTTCAAGTGTAACAAATTTTAAAAATGATTTTAATTTTGGTTCATATGTCTGTATCTGCTTTCATTTCCATAAGTATTTTCAGAATTCCATCAAACTTAAATATGTCACTCAGATTATATCCTATTCACTGTGAAATGCTTCTTAATGACATTTGTACACGTAGCACAACTGGTTTGTGTATAATGGTCAATCAGTAAAAAAATAATTGGGTTATATTACTGTCTAAGAGACCTATTTCTTATAAGCATATTTCAACATCTTTATGTTTCTCTAAACATGCGAAATCAACAAATGCAACGAAACATGTTTACAATTAGAAAAGAATGTAATTAATATTAATTATTCAATTACACGGACACATAATATTACTTAGTTTCCTTACATAAAACTCGTGAAGATCCATTTTCATTTGTGTTTTGTGTTTTCAACACTTTCTCTAAATTTATGTTGTGGAGGATAAATAATGTGAAAAAACCTTTTATGTAATTCTTAAAATATATATGAAAATGGAAATACACTCTGACAGACAGACGAACGGAAATCATAAACTTTTTCGTGCTTTGCTGAAAAGTGCTAACAATATTTTCCAAATGATTGTTAAAGAATGAAAAAAATAGATGTATCGACAAATGAAATTATTTTTCTTGATTTATTTCGTGAATATTAAAAAAAAAAAAAAAAAAGAAAAATCGCTATTATTATAAAGTAATTTTACCTATCTGTATTTCGAGTACTGATGTTTAAAGAAAATGCTAAGGATAATGTAGAATTGCCATAACATATATATTTAGTTAATCCTTACTTTCGATGTCCCATTCTGGTGTCGGAATGATTAGCGTTCTGGTTTTCAGTTATCAGGCGCTGGTTTCAAATCCTGGTTCAAGAATAGATATTGTTAATAACTCGGAATCATTTTTCAGAAGTAGGTATCAGTCTAATGAAACTTAATATGCAAAAACTGGCCGCATAGCAACACTGCGAAACTATTTGTTGAAATTAATTGATTTTTGCTCCATCTTTCCCTTATTGTTTAAAATTATAATCAAAAGCATAATACAAAATATAAAGTTGTATTATTCATCTCTGCATCTCTGCATATAACTAATAAAATAAAGAAAAACCCTTTTTATTTTGCATTTAACTTCTCTTGCTGTAATAAAAAAATTTTTATGCGTTCTATTGTTTTTCTTTGCTCTTCCTCTTTCTAAAAATGTTATATGCATTTTCTCATAATTTCTCAGTACCTTTTTAGTTATCAATGAGAAAGCACCACAGAACGTGTGTTTTAAATTATTACTACAAAACTTTGAATAAACACCGTAAAATGCAGTGAACTCGCAACAATTGTTTCGGGTAGAAAGAGCACACGACCCTTCATCAGGCAAACAAAGTAGGCACGAGTGCTGCAATCAAAGCGGCAACGATGTACAAATGCGTTTACAATGAAAAGCAAAGTCATATAAAGTCGAATGTAAATATAGAGTCGAATGTAAATCATTAGACTGTCCAAGAATAACTACTTGTTTTCAAAATCTAGTAGGGAAAAAAATTTTTAAGAGTACAGGGCCAAAAAACCGGACACTTAGCTTTTTAAAAATATTTTGTAAAAGCTCAGGCTAAGTTGGTTTATACCGGAAAACCGTTTGTACTCATAATTAGGTAAATAAAGATATATAGTCCAGCGTAATTACAGCGGGGCTCACATTCATCTTTCCTTAAAACAAATGGAAAGGAAAAAATTTTCATTAATTTTAAAAAAATTTAGTACAAAAAGGATCGCTTAAAAAAATAAATGCGATCGTTACTCAATTTAAACGTGGTAACATTAAAAAGTCTTTATTGACAAAAAACTTGGTATATCTTTATCCATCTGCAGGTCCGTCTTGACCCAGATCATCAGCTAGGAAAAATACTTGAACGGGCATCAGAAAAAAAAGAATTCCAGTTGTCCACTGTGAGTTAAGTTAAAGGTCAATCCACTGCTGTTGGCACTGTTCCAAAAAGCACCTTTTTACTTTCAGGAAACGTTGGCAAGACTCCAAAAATACCTCTTTTTTCATTTGAAAAGAAACAATTTGAAGAAATCCGCCTGGATTTTCAGATTTACGTCTGTACGGAGAGTTTGAATCAGAGGACTTGAGATTAACAACTGGACATCGGAATTTCTAGAATTAAATTTTTTTTTAACGTATAAGTCAAAAATAGACATGAACTACACTTTTACATAGATAAATGACATAATTTTATACATAAGCAATATTTTCACCTAGCTATTTGCGTACGGAAAAAAACTAAATTGTTAGTTGATTAATAAGGTTAGTCGTTAAACGCGAATTTACATGCAAAATAGCTTTAAAAAAATATTTTAACCCCATACTAATAGATATACATACATAAAAACTTTTAGTAAAAAATTCAAAACTTTACAACAAGAAAATTCATTTTATACACTTTATACAACATTTAGAAAAACATAGATAAGGATACAAAATTTTCAAAACTGCAGTTGATCGCTGAAAAAGATTCACGCACATACATATTTACATTACATTTACAAAACTATAGAGAAGAATGTTTATACAGTTATAAAAGTTTATTTTATACAATTCATAAGACATTGAGAGAAACATAGTTAAGGAATATATACAAAATATTTCAAAAAGTTTGTTTTTTCAAACTGGCGTGGATGGCTACGAAATAGAAAAAGATTAGAGTATGTACAGTCACCCAAAAAAAAAACGCCACCCCCACCTAATATCGCCGTAAATTATCGTAGAAACATTTGACTGGTACCGATCGATTTGTAATAACGTCTAGTTTATAACAGTATAGTTAAATTTTGCCTAAGGGGTCGTCTACATATTAAAACTGGCATTAACTTCATTTTCTTCAATGGCAACCCCTATTTTTGACTTCATATTCAGATTTCTGAGATCAAGGCGGTTCGAAAAACATACCTATTTATATACCTTAAATCAATTTTAAATAGAGTTACAAGTGAAAATGTATTAGGGGTCCGTCTATACATTTAGAAAATATAAATCACGATCTACCACCCAGTGTACATTATTTATTAAGTTTCACACCGGAAAAAAATTTCAGAAATGTTAATTATGAAATAAAAAAAATGACTAAGTCACAGAACTTTCTGAGTTAGTTTATGAATTAAAAGATTTTTATTGGTTTCTATTGATTAAACATCAGATAGTTCACTTCATACGAAGAAAATTAAATAGCATGAATAGATATTAAAATATCTATCAAAAGAAAGAAAAAAAAAAAAAAAAGATGAATGGTTTTAAATTTGTTTGAAAATTCAAAATTATTTTAACTCAAGCTGCCGTATAATTGTCTGAAACGGCGGCACTCAACCTGGTTCCCACGGCCGTTTCACAGTGACAATGGGAGTTTGCTCTGATACTGCAGTACTTTCATTTTCTTTAATTGACTTTTTTAAAATATTAAAACAGATTTTTTTATTTTTATTTATTTATTTTTTTTAATTAATTATTATTATTATTTTTTTTCATGACATTATTAAAAACTTTTACATAAATCTCCATGATATTCGTTTGCTTTTATATTTTATAATGTGTAACAAATTAATATGTAAAATAATAAATCCTACTACTTAATGGGATGTTCTAAAATTCTACACTTTAACACAGATACCGAAGTGGACGGTGGGTGTGAAAGGCTGACTACCCTTAATCTAAATCTTCACTTGAAAAGGTCAAAATGTTACATAACTCTTTTTTTTTTTTTTTTTTTTTTAAGGAAAAAAGAAGATAAGGAGGAGAAGGAAAGATCAAAACGAATATAAAGCATATTAAACGTTAATACCCTTTAAACACTGGAAAAAGGCGGGGTTTTGTATTGTGTGTCATTTGGGAGCTGTAGAGTGCCAGAAAATTACTTTATGTAATAAAACTTTTCATTTAAAGGGTATTTAAAGCAGCATTATATTTAATACATAGAGTATTCAGAAAAAAAATACCATTTATCTGGTTCATGAAAAATAAAGAACATTTTCTGGCATTGCTCTATGTATATACATTCTTGTTAACCTATCCCGGAAGATTACTGGTCCCGCCCCTTTCCGTACATATTTTTCACATCAGTCTTTTTAGAGCTGTGTCAGCCATCGGTGGCTGACACTGATCTTTCCATTTAGGCTAAGTCAGCCGGCAGTGTAAAATATGATATAAAACTACAGAACTTACATAGTTTTAAGTAATTACTGACAATTTATTTAAAATTTACTTCATGTTTTTTTTTTTATAGGATTATATCGTTAAGGCCTAATGGGGTTTATTGAAACTCGATAAACATAACACGCTTCTAAGCAGCACGTGCGGCCTGAATGGGATTTCCATAAGAATTCGCGTGGCGCTCAATGAGTTAATCGTAAATGTATTTGAAGTTAATTACTCTAAAAATTAAATTGTGTACACACAGGGGCGGGAACTAACAATGTTACGGGTTAGGTTGGCAAGTATGCATATATATTTTGCTTGATTTATAAAAATTTATAACACATTTTCTTCTTTTTTTTTTTAGTATTTTGTGTTTATATCTCTCATTAAAAATAAATACAATATTCATATATAAACATTTCCATACAGTAATGTATATAAACATATTGATTAAAGAAGATTTGTTGATATTATATAATTATTCTTCTATCTGTATAGTATATTAACAGAAATATATTTTGTAAATTTCGCAGCATCGAAAAACAGCAACATAGCTTCCATATCAAGGCTTAATGTAAATAGCCACGCCTTTTCACAAATTTTCTAAAACTTTATAATATAAAGCAAAATAATTTTGCATATTTGTAATTAAATCATTTAAGTTTTGTCTTCAATAATCGATGTAGTAAATACCATTGTGATTTATGCATACCAGCGTCACATATAGAGTCAAATAGGAATATGCAAATTTGTCTTTTTTTTTTTAAATAGTGTTTCAGCGAATCAGAGGCTTTTCTTTTCTTTTGAAATTCTTTCACAATCCCTCGCCTACATTGTGATAACTTTACAAAAATATGCCAATTTGTATAATAAACATCGAAATATTGCTTAGGAAACAATAAAAATAACATAAAGGTAAATTAAAATAGTTTTCCGTCAAATTATATACAAGCATTTACTTATAGAGGATACAGATTATAACAAGTGACGGCCCCCTAACAGGAATAAAAAGTGAAATATCACTGTAACTCGAAAAATAATGTTAGGAACGAGCTGTAAATTTGGAAACCCATGTTTTTGATGATGCCCGTTCTATTCGTGCAAAAATTAACATAGGTCATAATTCATAATTTTTTCAAATATGAATTTATTAATAATTTTCATAATTCAAAAAATGTTTTTTTAGCAAAAATTTGCATGGAATATGTTTGGGTTACTTCATTCTAACGAATAAAAAAACAGAATTTAAATATCATAATTATTTCGGAAGATATGATTTAATGTTTGTCACATTCATTTAACATTAGCACCCCCAAACTTTGACAGCTTATATCTCTATGAAAAATTGAGCGAGATATATAAACTATACCATTTTCCGTGATGATTTGATCCAAAGAATTCAAATAAATTATAAAAAATGGGGGTTACCATTGAAAAAAATGAAGTTGATGTCAGTTTTAATATGTAGACGACCCCCTAAGTAAAATCTAACTATAACATTATAAACTAGACGTTATTACAAACTGATTGGTACCAGTCGCATGTTTCTACGATAATTTACGGCAAAATTAGGTGGGGGGGTGGCGTTTTTTTTTTGGGTGACTGTACATATAGATCATGTCAAAAACTAGAGAAAATTTATATACAAAGGTAAGGAATAAATTTATCGTACTAAGTACTGCAAGTGGTGGCTAAAACAGAAAACAATTAAGTACAGATATATAGATCATTCAAAAACTGAAGAGGGGGAAAAGTTTATACAAAAGAAAAAAAATTATCGTGCTAGTCACTGCTGGAGATGGCTAAAGGAACAGAAAACATTAACGTACATACATGAATATATTATATAACAGAAAAATAATTTATGACATGTAATCCAAAACATGAAATTTCGGTAGTTGAAAGTTCATGCAGCAAGTTTAAATTTAGATTTGTGATATTTTAAAAAGTTCATCTCTTTGAGATTATGGCTGAAAGTCCAAATGAAAGTTCTACATGTCGAAAATTTCATAACTGCTGTGATAGAACTACAGTTTACAATGGAAAAAATATAAAACCATAGCACCTGACAGATTGATTCCTTTATAGCAGCAAAATAAGAGATGCAGGTCAGACTGGCCTGTAGAGTTGCAGCGTTGGTGGCTTGCAGATTTAGGTGAGACGTTGCAGGATCGCTGGTGTCCTGAGGAGGGTTCGAACATGGTGCCTGGTCACTCTCAGGAGGGGTTTCACACCCAGAGCCTTTTCACTGTTCGGAGGAGGCTTTAAACTCTGAATCTGTTCCTTGTGTTGAGGGGTGTTCGAGCCCGTCACCTTGTCACTGTTCATAGTTCCAGGAGAGGGTTGCTTCCGCTCCATTTTGTCGAATGTAGGGCTGGTAGATTTAAGACTGCTATCTAAAGTTGGGTTACGAAGATTAACCGTATCATTTACCGATTTTACACTTTCACTTTCTTTTACCCCAGTTTCTGAAAAAATAAAAGAGTTCGTCGACTTAACTGTTTTGGAACTTAATTTATCAGGAGGTGAATTTAAATCACTAGAAAAGTTAGCCACAACATTTATTAATTTGTCACTGTCAGTCCGTTTAACGTTTTCAGCGGCCGCAGTTATTTTAGTTGTATTAATTTCCATTTCTGTTACCCAAGCTTCAGTTACGTTTGATATTTCGGCTTGAACCGGTTTAGCATTTAAATGCGAATGAGGGATATGCGAGGCTTAAACAGTAGAATTTAGTTGAACATTCGTTTCACTTAAAGCAAGGGATTCATTTACAGAATTTGGTTCAATCGTATTTTCCTTTACAACCGCCGTCTCTACGCTAGATATTTTATCGGATTTTTCATTCGTAGCTAAATTCTGAATAACAGACGTAAATTGGTCTGTATCGCTGTTTGCAAGCGAAGTTTGTTCATTTGGTTTAACTTGTGTTTGACTTTTGTCACAAGGATTAACGTTTTCATTGCCAGTTTTAGGTTGGTTTAAACTAATAGAGCTTGCTTCCTGCGACTTAATAACTTCTTGTGGTTTTTCCACTGGGTTTACTATTTTTTCCCACTGACGTTCGTGAGGGGGGAGGGAGCGGTCATGCTCTAATCGTAATCTATCATCCCGAGTGGCAAAGAGGTTGATTACTCTACTTTTTAGATCCTGATAAGTTGGATTTGGCCCAAGTGAATGGCAGGCGATTAATCTATGCCACTGTCGTGGTTCTCCTTCTAATGAATATGCTAACCAGGCATATTTTTTGGATCGATCAATGTTATAAAAGTTAAAAAAATATTATAGCTGCTCAAAAAATTGCAGCACACTATTAATGCCGTCAAAAAATATTTGCTCGGGGGGGGGGTGGGAGGAATCGACTTTATTTGGGCGCCAGTGTGACGACCTTGATGTCGTCATCTTCCTTTAATCTATAGTTGACTTAAGGTTGAATACTGCAAACTGAAATACTTAATCTATGAAGAAATGACAGAGTCCAAATATATAAAATAAATGAGCTTTAATTGAGCTTAAATAAGAATGGGGGCGCTGGACTTTGATTGGATTTAATATCTTTATACGTTTAAATGGGCAGCCCTCTTAAATACTTTGACATCAATAAATAATCACCGTTACTTTACTTTACTTAATTACTCGCAAAGGATCTCAACTACTTTCATTTAACTTCCTTAACTCCTAAGGCCAAGTAGTCTTTCGCATGTAGGAGGATTCCCTGACGCTACAATGCTACAGGACTTACTCTCTTCTACCCTGAGCCGCTAACAGCTAGCCTTCTATTAACTCTCCAACTAACTCACTCCAACTATGAAATACATCCCCCTTTCACCTCCCTCTCCAACTAACACTCTTACCTCCTCTCAACTAACACACCTTCCAACTAACACTCTTACCTCCTCTCAACTTACACCCCGAAACAATCTTCCTTCTACTTTTATACTATTCAGTTTCCAAAATATTAGCATATTTCAATTTACAATTTTAGTTTAGGATGAGAACTAACTTTATTACTCAATTGAATCCTAAAACCTTCGTATTCATGTGTTACTCTTAAAGTGCGAATTTTAATTGTAGCACTTTGCTATACCTGACAAAGTCTTTGTTCGAATTAAATCTTCAGATGTTTTTTAAATAAATGTTGTTGCATGTAGTTTAAATTTTTATATATAAGCTCAAAGTGTGCGTGTTTAATAAGAAAAATATTATATTTGTTCTTTTAATCAAAGCTTTTGTAGTCTCCTTTTAATAAATATTTTTAATCCAAGCCTTGAATGTCACTTTCTGATTTTCAACTATTGAAAATCTTTTTCCTATTGAATTGAACCCAATTTTATAAAATTATGTTTAATCTGTAGTTTCTTATTTTAGGGGTGAAGGATGTTTTTTACTTTTTAACGAACAAATTATCTCTGAAATTAAATATGTTTTTTTTCTTTTTTTCTTTCTTCTTCTTCTCCTTTTTTTTTTTTTTTTTCTGGTTACACTAATCAATAAACATTATTTTATATTTTTGCTCTCAAGAGCGTCACGTAATAAGAAAACTGTATAGAATATATTTTCGTTATATCACATTTTATGATATAAAGCCTGCATGATATAAAGCCTTATTACTTTCTTCTATCTTCAATAGAAGAAAGTATTGGATTCGTAAAAATTTTCGATTTCGGGTTTTTGATGGATTTACACGTTTTGAGAGCTGTAGAACACGATTTTAACATTTTTAGAAAATGTCTGTCTGTCTGTCTGTCTGTCTGTCTGTGTGTGTGTGACAAAATTTTGTGGCAACTGCATCTCTGGAACTACTGCACAGAATTTCATACAAATTGGTATGTAGTTGCACCTTGACATAAATTAGTGCCTATCAACTTTTGGTAAAAATCTTCTTACAGGTTGCGTTGCCATCCCGCTTTTTCTAAATTTTTAACAGGGTGATATAGGGCAAAATTTTTCAAGATGGGTATCTTTCGAAAGGTCTCGTCAGTACCTTTAAAACGAATGGTTGAACTATAAATCTGTGATAATTTAAAACAAAGTTATCGATTTTTTTTACTTTTTACGAAAAAAAACTTAAAAAAAAAAAAAATCTTTTTTTTTTTTTTTCCTTTCTCTCCCCTTAATTTTATCAAACTCCCACGGTTTCCGTGTTCTGACAAACTTAAACTAATTTTTGCTTTTTTCCCCTAATTTTGTCAAAGTCTTACGGATTCCGTGTCTTGACAAACTTTAACATATTTTTGCATTTTTCCCCTAATTTGTCAAAGTCCCACGGTTTCCGTGTTTTGACAAACTTTGACAAAATTTTGGGTAAAATGTGAAAATTATTCTAAGTTTGTCAAAACACGGAAACCGTGGGACTTTGACAAAATTGGGGGAAAAATGCAAAAATTTGTTTAAGTTTGTCAGAACAAGAATACCGTGGGAGTTTGATAGAATTAAGGGGAGAGGAAAAAAAAAAAAAAGTGGGACTTTGACAAAATTTTGGGTAAAATGTGAAAATTTGTTAAAGTCCCACTTTTTTTTTTTTTTTTTTTTTTTCCTCTCCCCTTAATTCTATCAAACTCCCACGGTTTCCGTGTTCTGACAAACTTAAACAAATTTTCACATTTTACCCAAAATTTTGTCAAAGTCCCACTTTATTATTATTATTATTATTATTATTATTATTATTGTTGTTGTTGTTACTGAGTAAATTTGTATAGGAAAAGATAGAAGAAAGTCTCGTGGTGGCCACAACATACTAGTTAAATTTAGTTTTAAAAATGCTAGAGGTACGCTACTGCGTTTTTCTTTCTCGAGACGAATGAGATATATTTTTTCATTAATCTTTCTGTCCTAGTTTCTATCGTTACCACACATATTTTCAATTCATTATGTTAAATATATATACGGGTAGTATTTTCATCAGTTTTCCGTCTAAGGTTCCAAAATTTAATTAAAGAATTAATATAAAATATAAGATTTTAGTCTCTGCTACAATATTTCAAAATGAGTTATCACACTGACTAAAACACTTCTTCATATCATTATTCATTTCGTTCCGCTTCAAGAACATGTAGAAAAACATATGAAAAAACATATGAAAGACGTCTTTATTCTGCCTTTAACACTTCTGAGGATAATAAAAATTATTTTGTTTGTTTTATTCTTTTGACGTGCAATTCCTTCTTCTGAAGATATAACGCGTTTTCTTAAAACTTCCTTTTTTTTTTTTTTTTTTTTTTAATTAGATTTTCATTCCCTTTTACCTGGCAAATAAACCCAGCGTTTGTTAGATACGCATTGATTTTTTATGTTGTTTTATATATGACTGTTCTAATCTACAAATTTCAATAGATAAAAAATAAAATTTCTCACTTAAGAGAAAAAATTCTGCTAGTACTACCTAGTATGAGAAGATATCGTAAAGTTTTGATTATTAATTATAAAGAATTGAGATATCTCGATGAAATTTGTTGTGCGTATCAATTGTTTCTTATGTACATAATGTGTACTTAACTTTGTAAACCACAAATATTAATGTTGACATTTTTAGTTTTAGTAGGTCATATTATATTGATGTTACTCCATTTTTGATGGAATTTATTGGGTTCTATAATTATGTCCATCGAAAGGTTAAGGAACACTGAGAAAATTTACAATTCTGAATAGTAATTCTATGTTTCCATCCAAATCATATCTCTGGCGATCACCGAAGTGGGTGAGCCGTCCTCTCCATTGAGGATCAAAATTGTGATGGCATGGCTCCGGATCACACGTAGGGGTGGAGGCATAAATTATGGGTGCATCCCAGACCGTCGCCAATTACTCATTGCACCGTACTATTGCGACGGTAAACCCAACCTCCAACCTCCTTCCTCCTTCCTCCTGAATAGTAATTTGATGAAAAATCTTAAGAAAAAGAAATCGTAAAAATCAAAATACTTTCTCTATTACTTTTAATAATAATGAAAAATTTGTAATTGAAAAAAGTTATAGAATTTTTGCTCAAGACCTGTATAATTAAAAGATTGTTTCAATAATATTTATATACCTATATATATATATATATATATATATAGATAGATAGATAGATAGAGATAAACAGAACGTACAGTAGTAATATAATATTATCAGTACAGTAAGTTGAAATTTAAAGATGATTTAATTTCCGTATTCAAACAATTAATCTGATCAAAACAAAGACCACCCAAATCAAACCAAAAAAGAAATAAATCCAAACCTATATATATGTGTTTGTGTGTGGGTATGCGTGTGTATAGATATGTATGTATATGTGTGCGTGGGTATATTATACGCTCACATGTATATATTACTAAATTATGGGAACAAAATTAAAATAAATTGATAAGAACAAGTATGTTTTTCTATTTAATGAATTTAAATAAATGCATTAATACATGTTGAATTATGGTATATATATTTTACACTGTTTAATCGTCATACATTTAGCTATCACAGAGTTGCTACAGCCCGTATTTATCAGGACTAATATTTTGGTATAGAAAATTTCCCCCTTAATTAATTGTGAAAACAAGGATTCAATAGGATTGGTTCTAGAAAAGACAGACCATAGAAATCCTGTACGATGAAAGGTCTGTCACAAAACATTAATAATATATACTAAAAATAGTACAATGTATTTCAACAGCATAGTCACATCATTTTCATTATTTTGTATTATGTTCAGTAAATTCTGCTCTTCATATATTTTAAAACGTTTCTGCATGGACAATTTTTTATGGCGCACAACTCAATTTGATTTTAAGCTTTTAAAAATGTATGGTATACCGACATCTCCCGATCAGTAATCCAAATTAAAACTTTATAAAAGTAGTATTTCATTCATTCCATATATGAAATGTAGTCGAATTATATGCTACAGAGACTGAAATATAGTTATCAAGCAAATCGTGAAAAATGCAAAATAAAAGCGCCGTTTTTATAACAAAGTATATGCCACAAAACTGAAACCATGTAGTTTTTCATTTTATGCACTTACATATCAAGTAACACATACATAAATCTAGAAAATAAATAAATAAAAGTAGCATAACAACGCCCCCTTTAATCAACCGAAGTCTCATCAGCACCAACCTACGCCAAGATTTATCCAATTATCTAATTTTACGTAAAATTGCATATTGGTCTTTGAGCTACAATATCTACAAAATGTTTAAAAACACACAGACAAACTGTTAATTCCTAAAAATATAATTAATTCACTGACATAGCATCCTGAAATATAAATCCAACAAAAACGAGATGGTGAAAATTTTCATAGATCCTTCTTAAGGACAAAGAAGTAATAAAATTTTCGTTATTTGCTATTATTTTCAATGGAATTAATAGTTATACACACCCAAAAACTTACGTTAAAAACTATAAAATTAAATTCAGAAAAAAGGATGATGTCCAATTTTGCATGTATTTTTGTTCAACGAATTTGGTTATTAAATAAACGGCAAATCTTACAGCAATAAGATTTTTAAAAATGTCTTATTACATTTTAAAGTTTTAAACTTTTTGTGATCTAAAAGCAATTTTTTTTTTCAGTTAGATAATTATTACCTAAACAAAAATAATTAATAAAAAAATAATAATTAATTAAAAAAAAAAAAGATAAAAGTCATCTTACATAATTAATCAATTGAAACACTAAATAGTGACAATATTTTGTCAGCACATACTATTCCCTTGAATTAATGACTTCTTGTAGATTTAAAAAATTTGAAACAAAACTTTCACTTTTAATTTATCTTTCTGTGCAAGGTGGGCCACTAACGGAAGCAGTCCTTGGCCCGAGACGTGTATGCAATACAAATGATGTAAATTACCATTTAACTTCTTGTGCTATTTTTTTTTTTAAACGGATTACAGCATGTTCTTATAAAAGCTTACACAAATAAAAATACGTATTAAGCAAAACGTCGTTAGTTCTTTTCTCTGTATATGTGGTTTTATCGTTTTCTGGAACTGACTGGAGCGGATATTTAATCGATTTTCGATAAATGTATAAAATAATGAACGTATGGAAGGAAAAATAGGAATTATGCGTGTATGGAACACAGAATAATCCTTTATAGTTTCATGAAATATTAATTTTACTTTCGAAACATTTCAGATTTTCCATTATTAGAAGTATATTATTTTCGAATTTCTTTTTAAAAAATATTCAATTATTACTATTTTATTACTTTGTTCAATTATACATTGTGTAAAATAGTAGAAAGACACCAGATTTTTACAGAGAAAAAGAATTAATCCTTATTTCTTTACTGTAATAATTTTAAGGAAACTTTTTTTGCAAATCATTTGGCCAAGAAAAAAAAAAAAAAAGGAAAAGAATATAAAAGGCACAAAATTCGAAAGTAAGTTATTCATGAGGATTCTTCGATTACTTTCTACGATCTAAAACTCTGTAAAGAAAAAGTATAATGATGCTACTATATATGTTATAAATAAAATAGCAACGATATTAGAAAGGAATTCTTTTATTCCTTTCATTGGCCTTTATGACTTCGAATATTCTGATGCAAAATAAACATTAAAATGATTGAACTCTGGCACATTTTTCTCCACAAACTATTCAATGCTTCTCAAAGTTATTGAAGCTTCCAAACGATTTTGCCCCACCAAATACTAGCCGGACAAGCATTTGTTAGATGTTTTACTCTATAATTAGATCAATGCTTTGTTTGGCTATGGTAAAACTCGCACATTAATTGCAACGAACGAACTTTTGTCTCCATTGGTGATGTGAATACATTTTCAGTCAACACTCCGCCTGTTACGTCTGAGCCATTAAGGACGAAACTCATAATTTAACACTTGAATGTAGTCTGTATACTTCTGTCTACGAATCAGAACGATCAGACAAGTTTATACATCATTTCCAAAAGCCAACCAGACCTTCAACCTTTTTGCTTGTATGCTTCTGCCTCCACTCAGAAAGATCAGACTAGTTCTTCTAAAATCTCCAACAGTTAATCCGATCTTCAAAATATTTTTTTGCATTAAATAATTTTTTGTTTTAGTTTTTATTTCTTCAGATAATGGTAGTAGTATTGGTAACCGTCTGGACCGTTCCAGTTGAGTTTATTTTAGCCTGAAAATATCACAGAAGTCCATTCATTGGTTCATGCCACGTGATTCTCTGCCAAGGAAAACGGTTACCAATTAGCATTTGTTTCTACTTTGGATAATGTTTCCTTTTTCTGAGCATAAATTATTTGGATTTTGTAAAGTTGTAGTTGCATAGTGTTGTAGCTGTCTTGATACATCAGTAAGTAAATATAAATAAAGGCCTTTGCAATATTTCCGTCAGTCTTTTTAAGCTTGTAAGCAATTTTTTTCCATTAAAAAACTTCTTAGGCCTACTACTGTCTTTTGTCTTTCTGTATCGGTCTGAGCTTTTAATAAACTGTGCTGAGATCAGTATTCTCTCTAACGCGGATACCATACATTTTAGATATAAAATTTTGCGTTTTCCAAAATTCTTTAAAGATATTCTTCTACGAATTCTAAAAAATAAATTGTACATTTTTTAACAATATATATATATTTTTTTTTCCTACAAAAGAAGTTTAAAAATAAAAAATCGAGATTTCCTCTTTTACTCGCATACAATCCACAAAATCACTAATATCAGTAACTGTCCTTTTTGTGATTGAGACATTGAAAAGCCCTAAAAATAATATTTCCAATTAGCATTAATTGTGAATATTTACTTATTACCTTAAACAAATTGTTATACAATTAAAGAAATTTCGTTTAAGAATCTCAAAGCAAGAATAAAAACACAGAACGCAATTTACAAAACTCGACTGTCTTTCTACTTTTTTACGCAGTGTACAATATATTTCTAAAAAAAGAGGAGGAAAAAAATTGTTAGTTAAGTAATCAAATAACTTAAGTATTTGCAAAGTTCCCAATTACTGTAATGTTAAATACAGAAAAATTCGGGAAAATACGCCCTTGCTCAACGATAAATCATGTCTTTATAGAGTAAGATTTAAAGAAATAAAAATTAATTACTATTCTTAAACTGAACGAGACATAATTAATAAATATCTATTTCTTTCCATTTCTATATAGATTTAAATTATTTCTCTAACCTATTAATAGATTCAAGGAAGAAGTTGAGACTTTTAAGATGTCAGTAAGATTTTAAACAAAATACTATATTAATTAGTACATGATTAAGTTGAGATCTACAGTCGGTAACAGAAGTGTCCGAACACTAGCAAAAATTCCTATGTAAAAAAAATACGCTTAATACAGTTTTGCTAAATAAATCCTTGTCGAATCCTGTTCTTACATTGACTAAGAACAGGATTCGACAAGAATTTATTTAACAAAACAGTATTAAGTGTACTTTTTTTACATAGGAATTTTTGCTAGTGTTCGGACACTTTTGTTACCGACTGTACATATTCGTTAATATATTTTGAATACATCTACTTATATAAAATTAAAATAATTTTTGTTGGAAACGAAGATTCAAAATTAATTTATTAATTTCACTAGAACGCCGTTTAAGCATATTATAAGTCAAAATAATTCAAAGTTGGTAATAAGATCGGAGAAAGTATTTTAACATTATAAAAAAAAATATTTTTTTTTTTTATGAAGATTTTTGTATATTTAGTTAAATCAGTATATAAATACTCATCCTACGCAATGCAAATATAGTGTGTAGAAAAATGTACACAGCCAATCGCAGTCCGAATCTAACAGTTTTTATAGTTTTTGAAGTAGAAGATGTAGAAATAAGAAGCAGAAGTAAAACACTCAAGGACACAAAAATAACTGTTTGAAATTACAGAATTTCAAAAATTAAACTGAAAAATATGGCATCAGTCAATGAACCACACTAATAATAGTAATAATAATAATAGTAATAATAGCAACAATAAAATGAAGATTGTTACCTTTAATTTTTTTCTTTATTTCATAAGATTTCCACCCTCCTTTTGTATAAACAAGCGGAAATATTGTTTACCTCTTGTATTTAAAAGTAGTGAAGTAAAATATTATATGATTGGCAGATTTCTAACGTTTTAAAGTTATTTTTGAGTCAGCTTAGATGGATCAGAAAGCTACACGCACAATTATGATAGAAAATAATACAATTAATATATTTATAGAAAATGACTTACACGAATTTAATTCAAAATATTTCATTCATATTATCATTTTGCTATCGTAATAAAATTTTCTTAATTCAATCTACTTCTTGATTTAGAACTTTATCTTATAAATATATGTTTTTAGTAGGGATGGACCGGATATCCGGAAAATATCCGGTATCCGGCTGATTTTTCAATATCTGAAATACCGTCGGATATCCAGATCAAAACCACTGGATATGCCTGATATCCGGCTTTTGAATATCTGGTTTTTTTTTTTTTTTTCTTCTTCTTTTTTTCTTTCATTGAGATATGGTGGGAAATGCAACAAAACAACTTTTGCCCCTCCGTTTAAGGGTAAACTTAAAAAAAATAGCTTCTTAAATCACGTCACTAAAGAAATAATCTCACAAAATTCCACATATGTATAATTATTTATCTTATCTGTTTTGTGTAGTTTCAGTTGAAAATAAAATCACGAAATGAACAATGTCTTCTTTGATGTTTTTCAAAAATTAAATGTTCTTATAATCTAAATACATGTACTTTATTTGTCAAAAGATAGATTCAATTTGTAAATTTTTATTTTCAAATTACGTTTATGAGACAACAAAGTGTTAGTATATATTTTTATGTAAATAATTCTTTTCTAGTTTCGTAAAGTAAAAAAAATCTGCAGTGACTCCACTCGACTTTCCGAACATTAAGTAATTAGCAATTGTATAAATAAATTAAAGTAAGAGAAATCATTAAATATGCAAAAGAGAAAATTATAATAGGGTGTATGAGTATTTTTCTTCATATAGTATGTTGTTTATAGTTGAACGCTATTGCGCTTCAAATAATTTGAGCCCATAGATAATAATGATAAATTTTCGTTGTGTCTCTGTAAAATTCCATAAGTGCTAGACTCACCAAAATCTATAAAGTTTGTACGATGGTTACCTATAACATGCATAAAAATTTTCAGATATCGGATGAAGCATTTTGACGCTATTGCATTTTAAATAATTTGAGCCCACATAAGCCACAATTATAAAGTATTTTTCTTTATGTCCCTGTAAAAAAACTATAAGAATTAGATTCACAAAAATCTATATGGTGTCTGAAACTGTGAACTGTAACATGTGTATGATTTTTCACTTCATTCAAATAAGTAGTTTAGACGCAATCACAATTTAAATAATTTGAGCCCATAGGACATAATGATTCGAAATTTTTCTTTGTGTCCCTGTAAAAACCTATTAGCGCTAGACAGACAATAATGATAGAGAAATTTTCGTTGTGTCCCTGTAAAAAAAATGTACGTGCTAGATTCACCAAAATTTATGCACTTCGTGCAACAATGACCTGTAGCTTTTGTGTAAATTTTCAACTCAAATGAAAAAAGTGTTTAGACGCTATCGCAGTTTAAAACATTTTGGTCTATATAGACTATAGTCATAAAGAATTATTTTTTGTGTCCCTTTAAAAAAATTGTAAACGCAAGATTCACCAAAATTTATACAGTTCGCGTGATGTTGACTAATAACATGTGTATAAATTTTCATCTCAAACGAATAAGGCGTTTAGACACTATCGCACTTTACAAAATTTGGGCCCATAGACCGTAATGATAAAGAATTTTTCTTTGTGTTCCTGTAAAAAAAAACTATAAGTGCTAGATTCACCAAAATCAATAGAATTCGTACTAAGGGAACCTATAATATACGTGCCAAATTTCAGCTATTTGAACGAAGCGTTTAGACGCTATCGTGTTCAGTCACATACATACACACATATATTGTTGTAAAAATAGTAAATAGGAATTCAGGGGACCTCAAAACGTGTAGAAATACCAAAATCTCAAACTTGGAATTTTGACATGATTAAAATACTGTTTCATTATAGTGTTCGGAAAGTCAAAATTAAAGACGATTTTCCATAATATGTAATATTGATAATTTTTTCAAAATGTTATTTCTCCTTGATTTTTGTATATATTTTAAGGCTCTCCCAAGAAATGTAATCATTGTAATTTTTTCATGTGTGAAAATTAATTTTCCTGCTAACGGCCCACTTGTCAGATCGATTTCCCATCTCAAAATATCCTTAACCCTGAATTTTTACCCATTATCAGATCCATTTCTGAGACTATATTTGTGTGTATACATATATATACTAATTCAAAATATTAAGCTATATACATATATATATATAAAGTATATATAAAGTGAAAATTTTAAAAACTTTATAAAATTTAGCAATGGATACATGATAATACATACATATATACAAGACTGGTTGATTTAATAATAAGAGAGATTTATAATTCATTGTCTATTTGTTTATATCTCTTATAATCCTTACAGCTGAAATACTCACATTTTTATATTAATTAGAATTATCTATTTTTTTTCCCAATGGTATTTACATTTTTATGTATATGAATGGAATCCAGTTGTATAAAAGCCAAATGTCTTTTATATCAAAATACCTTTTTTTTAATTATTGTGTGCTCTTAAAAAATTGAAAATTTCATGTGTATACTGGGAAAAGGGACTACCGGATATCCGGATCCGGCAAAGAAAATTAATATCCGAAATGTTGGATATCCGTATCCAGTTATCCGGTAAAATCCATCTCCGGTCCATCCCTAGATTTTAGTGAATTTTGTATCTTTTATTTATCGCACAATAAAATAATCCAGGTATCGGAGAAGCCTCTATTTTTAATACCACTATTTATATAAAGTAATCTTCACAATATTCAGACGAAGAAAAATACTATAAACAATTACTATATATGTATATAAAAGAAAGAAAAAAATATTCAAAATAGAAACTGCTCCGATGACTTTTGAAAAAAATTCAAATAATTGAAGCATCGCTCACTATTCTTAAAATCAATGCTTCAATATTACAAAATACTTCTCAAGAACGAAATATTATGTTCTTCTAATAATTTTTTTTTTAAAGAAGTAGAAATTTATCACCGAGTGAAACCATAACAATGTTATAAATAGAAAAGTAATGTTTTTGGAAATTTTAGTTTGTGTTTCACACCACTATTAAGAGTTTATCAAAGTATTTTTATGACAGCAATATTCATTAACTTCCGAAAAGAAGTCCAAAATCGCTTTTTTTTTTTTTTTTTTTTGGTATCTTTACGTCTTTCTTCAAACATAATCACTTTTCTGGAATGACTATCTTCTCATTCTTTTAAACTTTTTAACATATACTCTCTGAAATGACGGGATGGAATTCGGAGGGAAAAGACCATTTAAATTTTGAAAGAGGGTTTTTTCTTTTTCTTTTTCTGAACAAGTGGAATGTAGACGAATGGGCCGAGAGATAACTCCGTTCCGTTAAATTATACACAAATATATTTTTTCTTTATTTTGCTTTTCTTCTTCTTAAAAAATAAAAAATAAAAGGAACTGCTTCTCCCTTTGCTAAATGACAAAGAATAAAACCGTATTCATTATAATAATACGTTCTATTGCTTGGAACAATTTTGTAAGAAAAAACTGCATATATCTCTGTCTTTTTTTTTTAAAGCATTTATTAAAGAATTGCACGTAATAAGTTTCTCCTACAAGCGCAGAATTTGTTTTTTAAAAAAAGTAGGTTTCGCTGTCTACTAGAATACTCACATTGCTTAGGAGGAAATTTTTTATAATCATTGTAGTTAATGTGGTTAAAGAATTTTAATTAAAATTTTCTTGACAATAAAATAAAAATTCAGTTCTTCCACTTGTATTTTTCTGTATAATAGTCTTTTTAGAACAAAGCGTTTCTTTAAAATGATATAAAAGACAATGTTGAGAAATTACAAACACTTTTAATAAAGAACAACGGGGTAAGTATTTTGTATTACGTTCTATTAAATGTTTATTTAATGGAAATATTTTAAATCAATATCTACGAACAATTACTTTTTAATTAATTAATTTTCAACTACTGTTATTATTATTACTATTATTTTGGCTACATGTTACTGAAAACATTAATAGTAAATAAGTGACATGGTTTATGTGAATAAGATTCAATTTTTGTTCACAATAGCAGTTTCCGTTTAGATATTTTATTTTGTGTTGTGTTGTTTGAATTGCAATGATTAAAATCCTTTCTTTGGGCTAATTTTTTGTATCATTGAATCAGTAAGAAAAGAAGAATTTTGTGTACATAAAAATTGTGTTTAATGCAATCACACGCATGTTATTATTATTATTATTATTATTATTATTATTATTATTATTATTGCAACGTAATAGTTGGAAGGTATTACCTTAAAACATTTTTTAAACATATGACTATAGCAATATTCCTTAGAAAATTTCTTAGAGTACGAAATTAAATTATATTCATACTCTTCGAGACTATTTCAGAATTTGTTTATTATGGTCTTGCATCTCTCTCACTCCACACACACACACACACACACACACACACATACATGTGTGCATGTATAATTTAAGTTTATTTATCATCAAGTCTTAAAATATTTTAAGTCAAAATAAATATATTATTGTACATTTTATTTCTAAATCACATAATGGGGCACTGTGACAGCTGTTATATTGCTCTTATTTAACTAAGTTAAGTGATAAACCTGAAAATATCCCCCCGTCTATTGTAGCGTAGCAACTAAACAAGGCAAAATGGCGACATAAAATGAAACAACTCGCAACTTTTTTTTTTCGCTGTGACTTTTATAAGCATGAATTTTAATAATTGTGTATTTCAAAAATTAAGTAAAACAGCGTAGAAATGGCTTACCCAACATCCCATATAGAAGCGAGTGTTGACTTAGCTGGAATTTATCCCGTATCGACATCAAAACTGCAGCATGTTTTGAGAATCTGGCACAAAATAATAATTATAATATTTAAGCAGAATATTTGTTGATTTGCGGTTAAATAATCACATATTAAGTCAACTTTGGAAAATGCATTAATATTTTCTTCCAATTAGCTGTGATTGGAGTATTGATTTTGTACACTTGTGTACTTCTTTTAACTAATTTTTATTTTTTGTTTTCCATTGATTGTGCATTATTATAGTTTAAAAATAGAATATGTAACATATCTGGGCATTAATTTAAGTAGTTAAATGCAATTCAAAAAGTGGCTGCACGTTTCCGCATAAAGACAAAACGCGTATTTCGCATTATATATATATAGATAGATAGATAGATAGATATAGATATATAGATATAAATAGGGTCAAAATAATTGCATACTTTGACAATTATTTGTCTATCAGAAAAAAAATGCAAATTTTATCTGTCTGTCTAGGAAAAAAAAAAAAAGAATTTCAAAACGGGCACTTTATATAAATATATATATATATATATATATATATATATATATATATGAATTTAAAATTCACAAAATTCAACTGATTTAAAAAAATAAAAAACTGGAGGAGAAAATTTATTATTTATATAATCAGATGAATGCTTTGCATAGTTAGTAGCGAGTAAATAAAAACCATCTATCGGTCTATTAAGAGAATAAGAGAAAAATAATCTGTAAGAGTTCTTTCCATCGAAGCATGGGTAAACTTAGAATACAATCTTGGTTCATACTTAAAATTCAAATAAGAATAAATTGAAAATAAACAAGAAGAGGAAAAGCAAATATGAAGAATATAGGATTATCAAAATAAACATTCGTGCAAACAAACTTATTTTGAAACATTTAGAACTAAAACTATGACTATATGCAAAATTTTCCATATCCTCATATGTCAGAAATTATTTTGTTAAGTATAACATAATATTGACAGAAATACTAACTATTTAACGAGAACAATATTTTTAAAGCGACAAACTCTTTTCGGAACATTTTTAGAAATCATAAATCATTGTAGCTGAACATAATTTTTTCTCATCAATCCAACTTGAACTAAAGCGCTGCTTAGATAATAATTAAATATACAAAAAGAGAAAGAAAAAAAATCTCAGAAGTAATTTTTCAAAATATTTAGATAGAAAGCTAGAATATTTTGCACTGAACGCCTTTTCCGCTTGTCTAATTAATATACGCCATTCATAATGACGTGAAGCGAATTTAATCTTCTCTTGTAAATTTTCTTTTAGCTGTCACGGTACCAACTGCTTTTAGGGTATTTAAAGTAATGAGTTTCCATGTTACTCATTATATATGAATTAGAACATTTTTCTTTAAAATAGTTTAAATGAAAATGCAAGTCCGTAAAAAAAAATGCCATTTTTGTGTTGTTTTTATTCTCTTCAAGTCATGACTGTCATTTTTTAACACGAAAAAAATAAAATATTTATGTGAAATGTGAAGTTAAGAATTAGCACACTTCGGTATGTATTGTTTTCATAAAGTCTGTAATTTGTTTTTCGCGGGGGGGGGGGGGGGTAAGTTGACAGTAAAATATATACCGATTCTATTATCTAGAAATTTAAGTGTACGTATTTTATAGATAAAGAAATAGGTAAAGTAGATTAGAAGTGGAACACATTAATAATAATGATACATTAAAAACACCGTTTGATATCCATCTTAATGTACAGTTAATTTAATTTTATGCATGTATGCTATATCATGGTTCATACGGTTCTAGTTTTTCTCCACAACTACTGCTGAATAGCAATTTTATCATAAAATAAGCTTACAAATTTAAAAAAAGTTTGTTATTCGAAAATAATGGTGAAAAAGTCAGGAAAAGGTCGAGTCTGTTTAAACCTTGTGTATTTATATGCTTGTTGGATTACTTTGTAATCGGTATAGCCAATTTAAAGCAAAATAGTAACTTAACGATTCATTGGCAGGTGGGAAAACTGTTTTCATGAGGACCAGAGGTGAGCTCCTTATTAACTAATAATATCTTCAACGTGTTGAATCTTTTCACCAAATATTTGATTATTTTTTTCTTTTGTTTGTTTTTCGTTTAGCATAGAAATCCACCCATTTTCATGTCTTAACTCTTCTTTCGAACTTCGCTTTTTTATACTTATGTAAAAGTACAGTGTAATGTTTTTTGACTAAGGTGACTGAAATATTTATTGGGTTTATATATATATATATATACAGTTCCCGCCGCTTATTAAAATCACATTCGTTCTGAGCCAAAGTGATTTTATTAAGCGGCTGATTTTTGTATCCGGCGAACGTTCCTGCCCTTGAGGAATGTATTACTTCCCTGAATTTCAAAAGAAACTTCAAAATGTAACGAATAATATAATTAATAAACAATATTAATTAATTTTTGGTAGATAATTAATGAATTGTTTCTTCGATATAAGTAAATTAAACGCATTGTAAGTTCCCGTGCACTTTCATTAGAGGAAATTCATCATTACTTTACCCAAAGTTCACGCTGTTCTTATAAATTTAAAATCTTTCCGTTTAAACCTCATGAATGATAGTAATTTCAAAATAAGAACTAGAAATTGCCTTCTAATAATTAGGGGGAAAAAATCATTTCAAATCAAATTTGTATTTTATTACTGCACTTTGAAAAATACGTTCCTTGAAATTATTGCGGAGATAAGTTTCGGGGCGTGTTTAATTTGTAACTGTGTTGCAAGTATAAAATCTTGAACAATGAGCGATAACGGAGGGTTTGTTGTGCTTTATTTTATTTTTCTATTAAAAAAAAAAAATCCCAATGTAAATAAAAACATTTTTAGTGTGCATAAATGATATTTTTGACTGAGAAGATATTTTTGAGTTTATTAACCGGTGATGCTGATTTTATTTAGCGGCGGCTTTAAAAGTAGTTTGTATTGGTTTGATTCCGGTCCTGACGATTTGATCAGATTAAGCGGCTGATTTTATTAAGCGGCGGTCACTGTATATATATATATTAAATGCGATGCTTTTTTTTTTTTTTTTGTGAAATTCGACTTATTTATGTTATAATACTTTTTTTTTTTACTTCATTTCATTGTCTTGATTTATATCTTATCAATCGTCTGTTTGTACGAACACCTTTATTTTTTTCTGTATATATAAGAAAAAGTACTTTATTCATAAAAAATATTCGCTTTTGATGAAATTACATGTTTTAAGATGTAATGAACACAGTTTGATTATTTTCAGAAAATGTTTGTCTGTGTATCTGTGTATGGTAGCAAAGTTTTGATTACAATACATCTTCCTAACAATGGTCGGAATTTAACCAAACTTTATATTTTGTTGGACATTGACTTAAATTAGCTTTTAGGTTGTATTGCCAAAAAGATGCTGCAATTTAGTTTACTTTACGGAAATTCCATATCTCATCTTTTATAATATATAATTGTACCAAACTTTGTATGCTAGATGTTATATAAAATTATGCTGATTAAATTTGGGTGTATATCGTCCAACAGGTGGCACTGTTATTCATTTTGTGATTTTTCAAATGGCTATATTTCAGCATCGATTGTTGAAATTTGCGCAAAATTGCAAATATAAAACGTTAATTCATTAAAGCTATATTATTAAGTTTTTTTCTGCAATTTAACTGGTAAGTGGTGCTAATATATGGTATAATATAAAAGAAGGTTTTGTGACGATCACATAGCACACACGTTCCTTTAATTATAAGGATCAAGGTGACATTTAAAAAAGTCTTAAACACGACAAAATATTATGTTTTAGAAATCTGTCTTTGACAATTTTCAGTTAAAAATATTCGCAAAAATACTACTTTTAAAACGTTCAAAATGGTTACCATTTTGCTGCAAACAAATTTATTAAAACTACAGAAAATTGTCTCAAAAGAAAAAAAAGAACATTTCTCTTTATATTTGCATAACTCATTCAGAAAATCTTTAATCTTTTTCGTATAACAAATTTACTTATTCACAAATACCTACAAATCATACCGCTCTATATTAAAATTCTAATGATTTATATATAGAAAACAAGGAGAACACAAAGTGGAATCTCCTCGACTAATCAATAATTTGAAAAGAAGGAACACTAGTGCCCTCTGTAGAATTTTGAATATAAACATTCCACCAGACTAAAAACCTTATGAACAATATTCCATTTACACACATACACATATATTATACGTATATATATATATATGTGTGTGTGTCTGTGTGTATGTATAATGTGTCCACAGTCCAATAGTTCTCAAAACACTCTGTACGTGTACCATTTTTAGTTTGAAAATCCAAACTAGCATGCAAAAGTTATTTGATTTATACATCTACAGGTTTTTTACTTAACAAAATTTGTAGTTTACACAGTGTCATTTTATTCATATTATAAACTTGTAAAAATATTTTTATTCATGTACTTGTAAAAATAATTTTATTCATGTTATAAACTTGTAAAAAAAAAATGTTTGGGGAAAATCACGTTATTTTTACCATTTTTTAATTTTTTTTCAAAAGTATAACAAATGTAGAGTAAAAAAAAAAAATAATAAGTAAATAAACGCCATTGTCTCATATAAAATAAACCCTATTTGCAAAAAAAGATTCCATTTTATGAGATTCTATTAAACTTCATAAAAAACATTCTTAAACTTTTTAGCAGACTTAAGTCCATAAATGCAGCCGATGTTGTAAAAATTTTCCTGGCACATGTTTTATAGAAAACTGCATTAGCGTCATTTCAGTAGATTTTTTTTTTTTTTGGCAAAGTTATTTCCCCGTGTATTTTCTTATTACGGATATGTTTACCAAGGTAAGATAAAATAACATTTTTCCTGTAGTTCTGTTTTGTGTTTTAAAACATATTATTCAGAAAGATTCTAGTTCATATTTGAGCTAGCAGTTAAAATAAATTTTTAAATATTGCCGTACGAAGAAACTTATTTTGCTGTTTCACACATAAAAGATAATCGTGTGTGAGTGTAATTTAATAAGAATGAATACGATTCATGCAGATAGCATCATTTTAATGAATAATGTTGATATGTTTTAATTATAATACTATAATAATGAAATTCAGAGGAACGATTAATTGCAGTAGATAATCGAGGACTAATTTTAATAAGGATTGCTCTCGATACTAGTTATTATTGAGTCAAAAATTTCACTCACCGCATGGCAAATCAAATATTTATAGGTGTTATTGGTACACATATTATAAAAAATGTGTGCGTGTTAGAAAAATTCCCTAAAATTAAAAAATTTTTAAAAACAACTAAAATATTGGAATGTATGATAAAATGGTAGAATTAACAAGGGAATCATAAAAAATAATTTAAACAGAATCATTGCGTTTAAAAACGGCTAGGGAATTTAATGCAAAGTATTTTCCGCAATTATCCGAGGGATCACAGGAAACATGTCTAGACTTCATTTATTCTGTAATTTCATTTTCCGAGTTTCTAATGATTATGAGAGGACGTTATTTGTAATTTTTCCGTTTCAAAGTAAGACACAATATTGAAATGTTCAATATATACGTAGGTAAACGTGTTTACGTTTTGATTGCAGCTGTGTGTTCCATTAATGTATAAGAGGTCTAATTAAATCAGTACCAATGACTTAAGAAGGATACAAACCATAACGTGAAAACGCTAACCATTCATCTAACAGATGGGTCACTACAGTCAAAGTTACATTATCATCACAGCAATTTAAAAATATTAAATACCTCCGAATGTCTGATACGTATTTTTCCGTACACTGAGCGATAGTTTTTCCCTTAATACACTAATAATTTAAAAATACGTAATTATATATTCTTAGCTTGTTTTTAAAGTATAGAAGTCGCATATAATATTCATGAGGTTTATCTTGACATCTGCATGAACCGTATTCGTTCTTATTAAATTACTCTCGTACAGATAAAATAATATATATATTATTACTCTCAAACTTAGAATATTAAATATAAACTTCTCTACAAATTTTATCATTATGGTTTATATATATAGGAGTGGGTTTGGCCCGCTTCGCTGATCACTATATTTATTTGAACAACTTATAAATATAAAAACTCAAAAGATTTAAACCCTGAAATGAAATTTCATTGAACACATTCATAACGTCGTTATGGTATTTCGCTGCTTTCGGCAGTGTGTTCTCCTCCGGGATGTGGTGGGTTTGGGGATGAAAGGCCTGCAGCAGCACTTACCTAGGGCGTGCTGCTCTCGTGCTGGTAACAACGAATTCGCACATAAAGCTCGGTAGGGATCCCCATAGCTTTCGTCATCGTCTTCTCCGCCCGATTTTATCCTGGGTCCTATCCGAAGTCCGGGCCTGGTATCTTGAGTTCTGGGTCCATGTCCTCACTATCTGTGCAATACCTTATAAAACGAATTAGCACATGAATTTCAGTTGTTCAGGATTCCCTACACTCTGACGAGAGCAAACGACCTAAAAAAAAAAAAGCAAATAGCTATCATAAGATACGTTTATTTACGAAGTTCAAACCTGTCTCCGTCAGCTTAAATGCTTATCTGAATCCTCCTTTAATTTTATCTCAAACTATGTTTTTTTTTTTTTTTTTTTTAATTTTAAATGGTATTATATCACGAAAAAAAAAAAAAAAAGAAAGAAAGAAAGGTTTAAAAAATAAAATAAAATAAAATAAAGAATGAAACCAGAGGATACAGTTTAAAATAAAATTTAATTAATTCGTTGTTTGTAATTGACTCTTTTATTAAAAAAAAATATTAAAAGAAAGTTTAATGGAAAATAATACGCTTTTTTGCATACATGTTTGTTTATTAGATAAAACTGTAGCTGACTTTAAAAAATTTTTGAATAAAATACCTTCATTTTAGTAAGAATTTCCGAAGACAAATTAAATTACTCATTTTCTATCTACTATTTGTTTTACGAAGAAAGCTTATTCATTTTATACCGCAATATGTTTGAAATAGTCACTATTAACTACAACTGAAACATATGTATATTGCATGCTTTATCCCTCAAAATAGAGAATGACTATTGTGTAACGACATCAATCGCGTTCAGCAGAAGTCAGTGACATCTAAAACACATTCCAGCTTCTAGCAATGATTTAAGTAATGTGAAATGTTCAGACCAGCGAAATTATATAGCAACATCTATAGACTGGTAATGCGACATCTTAATAAAGGTCTACGCACAGCAAAATATCCCTGCATAATGGTAACGAATAAAGATATCTATAATAAGGCTTATAGATATTTTACAACAGCTGTTTTCAGGAAATTACTCATAAAACTTGCTTTTTGTTTATAAGACTGCAAGTGATTTCCATTTGTAATTGACTTAACAAAACATGAAAATATTTTTCTCTAAAATGTATTAAAATGTGACTAGTTTTCTTTTAAACATTTGTTAAGTATTTTAATAACTCAGTAAACTTTCTAAGAATGCCTTATTCCTTATGTTTAAAATGTAAGTAAAGAGGTTTTAAAAGTTTTCCCTCAAAATTTTTGAGATCTAAATGAGGTTCTTTCTTTCTTTTTACTTTTACTTTTACTTTTATTTTTTTTATGCATGCAACTATACTCCTATACACAAAGAAAAATTTTATTTCATAGATTTTTTAACAAAAAGAAAATTAACGAAGAATTTTAATGTAAAATTATTGTTTAGGATGAAAGGAAATATACCATTGGCTCCAAGATATTTATTTTATAATAGCTTATTAAACTTTATAGAATTCTTTTATCTAAAATTTAGAAGATATGACTGTAAATTTATTTTAGTAAGTGAAATCACTTCTTATTTCATATTGTATAAAACGCCGCATTAACTTTAATTTAGTAGAATTTCTTGGCAAAAGCATTTCCTCCATATATATATAAAGCCAGAAAAGTTTGTCTAAGAACAATAAAATAAATTTCAATTTCTTCCTTTCTTTTTAAACAGATTCAGAAAAAGATTGCATTTCGCGAATTTATATGATAGCCCTTACTAGCTAATATATGTATATATATATATATATATATATATATATATATATATATATATATATATATATATATATATATATATATATATATTATTAATATTGGTACGCACTTTAACATTAGCTTTACATTTGTTTCCATGGTTTGTTTACTCTTTAAGATTTATATGAGTAAATAGTTCGTGAAATTTTAAAATTTTGTAAGAATATTTTAATAGTGGAAAATTCACATTTTGTATTTATTTTAAAACAAAAAATAATATATACATATATATATATATTAATAATGGTATTTAAAGAGCTTTAAAATATCCTTTCATTTATAACTTTTGCAAAATGCATCACCAAAACTTTCTATTGTTTGCGATTTTAAGAATGATATTGGAATTTTAAATGTAATGTATAGTATATATACAGTCATTTGCAAAAGTTTAAGACCAGAAGCCGATTTTCAGTATTTTAACACATTACATCATTTGTGCAGGTTATTGCGTCATCTCATGTGCTGATTGCATCAGACGCATTCTACTGCTATAAATAAAGGTGCCCGGCATGTTTATCGCCAGTTGTTTATTGAATTTTATCGTAGACAGTGCTATTGTGTAATTATTGAAATGGATAAAAAACCTTCACTTACTGTTACAAAAAGGTCAGAAATATTGACCCTACATAAAATTGGATTTTCTGAACGTCAGATAAGTTCGAGGGTAAATGTGAACAAGACAACTGTGCATCAAGCTATTAGTAAATTTAAAATTTAGGGAAAATGTGTGGACCTTAAGAGTCGTTTCTTTTTCATACTTGGAGTAAGTCGAGGTTTCCTTGCAGGTTTACGGGATGATAAACCAAAATCTTTAGCCAGATGTCTTGAAATAGTATTCAAACTGACGTTGTCGCCTTTTGCAGCCAGAGAATGTCTAATCGTATTCCATGAGGTTCTTGGATCTCGTACGACCATCCTTATCACATGATCATCACGTGGACTCGTTTTTCTAGGGCGACTGCTTCTCTTAAGGTCCACAAATATTTCCGAAATTTTAAATTTACTAATAGCTTGATGCACAGCTGTCTTGCTCACATTTACCTCGAGCTTATTTGACGTTCAGAAAATCCAATTTTATGCAGGGTCAATATTTATGACTTTTTTGTAACAGTAAGTGAAAGTTTTTTACTCATTACAATAATTACACAACAGCACTGTCTACGACAAAATCCAATAAACAACTAGCGATAAACTTGCCAGCCACTTTTATTTATAGCAGTAGAATGCGTCTGATGCAATCAGCACATGAGATGACGACGCAATACTCTGCGCAAATCATGCAATGTGTTAAAATACTGAAAACGGCTACTGATCTTAAACTTTTGCAAATGACTTTATATAATATTAATAATTTAATCGAATGATTTCCATAAATAAATAAATAAATAAGCATCTACATAATAAAGAGACTGTGAAAAAGTTAAATTAATAGTTTTATGATTATGATAAATATAAGGGTATTGGACAAATAAAATGGTATTATATTTTTTAAGAGTTAGACATAATAGGTGTTATAACAAAGGCAAATATTCACATACATATGATTTATGGTTTTAAGTTATTAACTCATTGTAATCGAACAGTAAAATACGTTATTATGCATTCATCATTTAGACTTTTGTTAATAACACCTTCTTCAAATTGCTTCAATTCTGCATAAATATAAATCTCTCTCTTTTTTTTCCCCCTAAATAAGAATTTTAAAAAGTTTTTATATGTTATGCGTTTGTTTTTTTTATACTATATATATATATATATATATATTTATATATATGTATATGTATACGTGAAAAATTTATTGAAAATTCTGTTGGGCATTCAAGAATAAGTAAACCCAAATACTTGCTTCCGAAACAGTCAAATATTTCAATCTTTCTTTTTATCGCATAAACTTTTTTCGATAGACCATGTAATGTCTATACTTACAAAGAAACATTCAAAAGGTGTCGTCTTCAAAAGATATTAAAAAAAAAAAAAAAAAAAAACATATGTAATTCTACTCTTCATAAAACCCCAGAAAGTGAAAAAAATATCGGCTGAAATGATTTACAGCGACCACAAAGTATTATAAAAATTAAGCATTTTTGCCGATTTATTGCTGTTAGTCGATAAGTTCGCTGGCACCAAGATTGCCGTGTACGAACAGAACCGTGTTTTGCTTCTCCGCCAAATACTCAAACTCAATCGCCTAACAGTACGAAATCACCGCTGGTTATTATTTTTATTTTTTATTTTATTATTATTAATATTATTATTATTATTATTATTATTATTATTTTGAGTTGTTAAATAAACTGCGAGTAGTCCCTTTAGAAGCGCTCAACATCACTCCAAGAGTGATGAGCGGGGGCTGCTATCTGTTAAATATGCTTAATTTTGATAATTTTTTGTGGTCGCTGTAATTCATTTCAGCCGATATTATTTTCACTTTCTGGTGTTTTATGAAGAGTAGAATCACATATATATATATATTCTTTTTTTCAATATTTTTTGAAGACGATACCTTTTGAATGTTTCCCTGTTAGTTTCATCAAAGTCTAATAAATAGAACAGGTTTAAGAGAAATCTAAATAGTATAATCTTGACTATACCCACTCTGTATTATACATATTAAGAGGGATAGAATAATATTTACTTGTTTAAATCTAAATACTAGAAGTTTTATATAAAGACTGGAAGTAGTGAAGAGAAATATAAAAGTATCAGAATACGAGAAGTACAATTTTTGCCATAGCAGTCAAAAATTAATGTAAAAGCTGTGCCAAAATAAATAAAATGTGTATACACTAAAATATCATACCTACATTTTACAAATAATGAGATATAAATCGTTATTTTATACCTAACTTTCTCCGTTGAAACTGACTTTGAAATATGACCAATGGCAGACACATAAATCATGTGACATGTATTGCAAAATTGAGATAAATGAATGGATATGATGAATGAATAATAAGACGGGGTTATTGAAAATAAGATCAAATTTTGGCTTTTGTATACATGTATGGATGTTCTTCTAAAATATCGTTTTAAATTAAAAATTGAAGGTTTTAATTTCTTTCACTTATAAAAGCTTACAAATCAACTTAAAAAGTATCCAAATGGAAAGATATTTTATTTATTAGAGAATTCATTCATCTGAAAAATAAAAGAAATATAATTAAAAGTACATGGAATGATCTTTTACTATTATGATTATATTAGCAGTAATTTCCTTAGTTGGAAGAAGCTTTTTGTACAATACTTAAATGATGAGGTGATAACTACTTAATTAGTGAAATGAAAGTGAAAAAGTTTGTTTCAAAATGGTCTTTTTATATTTAATAAATATAAAAGCAAAAGCTTTAATGACAAATATAAATGTATGTTATATATTTAGCTTTTAATTTTAAGTCTGATAAAAATCAAATGAGACATTATTGATTTTCATTTTTAATTTATTTTATTTTATTTTATTTTATTTTTTAAGTTTGAATTACAGAAAACTAATAAATATAAATTTATAAAACAGCAGAATCAAGTTTAACCGTAAAAAATTCTAAAAGAATGAAATAATTAACTGATATATTAACCGAATAAATTAAACCATTTTCTTCAAGCTCGCTATACACACTCTTTTTCATATATACTTACGACGTATGTTTTATTTGACAATTACATGAAGAAAATTGGTAGGTATCCTAACTAATTAGATAAATTGTAACTATTAAAAAAAAAAAAAAAAAAAAATAGGGGAGACTGGCGTAAAATGGACCATTTTTGTAAATTATAAGTGCTTACTCATAAAGTAATGATTTTTGGCTGCTAAAAATATGTGTGCATATTACCAATATATTGTGATTTATATTGCATTAAATCAAAAGTAATAATTGCGCTTATTATTTTTTTAAATATAGTTTTTTTAATAGCAACTGACAAAGTGGACCATTTTACCCCAAGCCCGGGGTAAAATGGTCCATGGCATGAAGTACTATGGACCACAGGTAAAATTTAAAAAATATATTAATGTAGTGTGTTTTTTAATAATACAAAATTTAGAATACATTATATTTGTTTACTTATGTCTTAGAGTCAAACAAATAATGTAATATTAATGACATCAAAATTAGAAAATGATAAACCAAAAGATTTTTGTGTCACTGAAAGTCTGCTGTATTCTTGTGAATTTGTAAGGTCTGGAAGACTCACCATTACAATATCTCGAAAAGTTACAAAAGATTCTTTCAGGCAAAATGTAAATATCCTGCTTAGGTTTTTGTTGCATGAATCTCACAGAAACAAGATTCTTTATCATTCATTTATGTGATTAAGCCAACTTAAAGTAATACCGTCTTTTCCGTCAAATTTTTGACGAAAACTTATCTTATCTACATACTTTTATTTTATTAGTATTAAAAATTAAAAATTAAAAATTAAAAATATAATTATTTAAAAGTAACTGAACGTCTATTTAAAAAAAAAAAAAAAACTCAAAGTAAATTGCTTGCTTATTTATTTTTGAAGATATAATAGATCTAATTAAGGTTAACTCTGAAATTTGTAAGTATAATTTATAGGTAACACTTCAAAAGGGTAGATTTCTTAATCAGTTTATTAGTTCTTAATTCAAAATATAATGTTCAACTTAAAAAACATATATGAGTGAAACTTTGGCTAAAATGGACCATGGTCCATTGTACCCCAGTTCCTGCTGGTCCATTTTACCCCATGTGGAACTCTGAAAACAAATGTTTAAAAAAAATAATAATAACGCTGCCGAACGCTGCCGATAACGCTGCCGAAAGCAGCAGGGTCCCGAAGCAATTGGTTAAAAATATTTTTAAAATGCATTTTCACCGTATTCTGAACTATTCTGAATGTTTCAAATGTCTAGCTACTCGGGAAGTTAGTTAAATAAATTTTCTGTTGATTCATATAAACGCTTCCGAATACAGTAGGGACCAGAAAAAGTTGACTAAAAGTATTAAAAAATATGTATTGCCTCCGTGTTCAGAGCTATCCTGAAAGATTCAAATATCTAGCTAGTCTGGAAGTTAGTGAAAAATCGATTGCAAGCTTTGTACTGGTAACGCTGCCGAAGGCATCAGGAATCCGAAACAGTTGGCTAAAAGTATTTAAAAAATGCATTTTCACCGTGTTCTGAACTATTGTGAAAGTTTCAAAAGTCTAGAAGTTAGTTAAAAAAAAAATTCTGTTAATTCATATAAACGCTGCCGAAGGCAGTAGGGACCTGAAGCAGTTGACTAAAAGTATTAAAAAAAGTATTGTCACCGTGTTCTGAGCTATCCTGAAAGTTACAAATATCTAGCTAGTCGGGAAGTTAGTGAAAAATTTATTGCAAGCTTTGTACTGGTAACGCTGTCGAAGGCAGCAGGAACCCGAAGCAGTTGGCTAAAAATATTTTAAAAATGCATTTTCGCTGTGTTCTGAACTATTCTGAAAGTTTCAAATATCAAGCTATTTGGGAAGTTAGTTAAATAAATTTTCTGTTGAATCATATAAACGCTGCCGAAGGCAGTAGGAACCTGAAACAGTTGACTAAAAGTATTAAAAAAATGTATTGTCACCGTGTTATGAGCTAGCCTGAAAGTTTCAAATGTCTAGCTAGTCGGAAAGTTAGTGAAAAATCGATTGCAAGCTTTGTACTGATAACGCAGCCGAAGGCAGCAGGAACCCGAAACAGTTTGCTAAAGGTATTAAAAAATGCATTTTTACCGTGTTCTGAACTTTTCTGAAAGTTTCAAATATCTAGCTAGTCGGGAAGTTAGTTAAGTAAATTTTCTGACGAGTCATATAAGCGCTGCCGAAGGCAGCGGGACCTGAAATAGTTGACTAAAATTATTAGAAAAATGTATTGTCACAATGTTGTGAGCTGTCCTGAAAATTTCATATATCTAGCTAGTCGGGAAGTTAGTTAAAAATCTATTGCAAGATTTGTACTGGACAAACAAACAAACAAACAAATAAACATACAAACAAACAAACAAGAATCGAAGTTAATAAAAACATGGTAATATTTGCTTTTGGCTACCGCAAACTAAATTTCACGAATAAAATGGCTAAATTGTCATTTAGGCATGAAGTTGCTAGATAAATTTCATCGCTGCAGTGCTGTTATCTATGTGCCAAAATACGAAGCATGGAAATAAATAAATAAAATAAATAATATTGTTGGTCCGTTTTACCCCATGGTCCATTGTACCCCGGTCTCCCCTAAAATTTATAATATGTAATACTGGACAGTGTAAGTCGTGATGTTGTTACACATCGTATTTTTTAACAGTGTAAAAAAACAAAGCTGTATTGTGTTTACCTAAGGAGGAATTGAACAAACTCTTGCAATGAATAGTGCTTTAAATCTCGATAACGAATTTAGATGCATTAATCTAATTGTAACTATTTAACATTTACTTTTTTAAAAATAAATAAATTTCAGATGAGGAACTAGATTTGATCTAACTTAGTGATTTACAATACCACAAGTTTTTTATCAGAAAAAAAAAATGCCTTATATGCTAAAATTTATTTCTTATTTATAATGAACCATCGGGTATTTCAATAGAAGATGGCCTTGAAGATAGAAATGTTTTAAGACCAGCTGCACCTGTCTTGCCTAATCACACACATTTCTCTCAAGACAATTATTTTGTTTTTCTAGATATATTTTCAATTCTAAAAAAGTTTAACAATAATACACGAATCAATTAAAATATCTCACAGCGCAAAAAGCTTTTATTTTTCGACATTCTTTTTTCAATTATCAGTATTCAAAGTTTAAAATAAACCAAAGCTACACGAAAAAAAAAATATATATATATTTGCTATAGTTTTCGTTATTGCTTCTTGTTCTATTTTATACGATATATCAATGGATTCTGCTACTAATATTTGTATAAAATAACAATTTAGTTGTTGTTGCTGAATTAATATAGGGCGTGATGTTTTCGAACGTGCTTAAAATGCGTTTTGATGGATTCGTGCGCCATACTTTTGTTCCTAATGAATAGCGTCACGAGCAGTAATTCTATCATAACTAAAGCTTTATTAAGGTGACTCCATTTTTAACTAATAGCTGCTAATAAATTCTATCTGGGATATGGCAAAGTTTTTCAAGTTATTTGTTAGTTAAGTATTTCTCTATGTTTTATGGATCATTCACTGGAATATCACACCTCTCACAATTTTTTAAAAATTAATTTTATCAAATTTAACAGTAGAATTATTATGCCGTTACTTTAGTGTAATATATTAGCTCCCTGTTTTATATTCTTAAGTAGTATCCAAACAATTCCACCATTTAATTAAAAAAAAAAAATTATTTAATTTTGCGGAACAATTTATGGATAACCATTATTTATATTTAGTATGTTTCTATTGTGTATATTTGAGGAAACTTTGAAGTTTTATGAATTTTGACTAGCCTTTGCGTATATTTTACATAAATATATGTATTAAAAATGTACCATCGTCTTGTCTAACATTATCCAGTATTTCACGAAACGTAATCCCATTATCTAAAAGACTGTAATAGCATATGTAATTTATTGAACATGGTTCTTTTAAAACAAATTTAGATTTCCTTTTCCTATCATTCCATATTAAAAGAAGCGATATGATGTTACAATCTTATAAGTTCAATAATAAAATATATTTTGTTTCCATATTTTTACATAATGTAAAATGTTTTAACTTTAATTTATTTAAAGATTTTATAAGCATTTTCATGATTTTTAATTTTTAAATAAGATTAACTGAATCAAACCATGAAAAAAAAAAAAAAAAAAAGATTTGATGTGGATAAGACATGATTTTATTTTACAGTAATTTGATTATACATATTGTTACGAAATCATTGGCATTTCCGTGTGTAGTATGTGATTCGTAAATAAATAAACAGTAGTCAGTTAAATGCACATTATTCAACAAATATCTTTCAAGCAGTCCAATGAAACTATTGCTACCATAAAAAGTCACTAACATCGCTTGTTCTGAAACTATAATAAACAGCTTATTGAATACGCACTTAATAGCAAATGCGCAAGTTATATTTTAATGAAATTCGCCCAAGTGATGATGGCCTTGTTTTACCATGTTTTTATTAACTTCGATTCTTGTTTGTTTGTTTGTTTGATTGTCCAGTACAAAGACTGCAATCGATTTTTAACTAACTTCCCGACTTGCTAGACATTTGAAACTTTCAGAATAGCTCAGAACACGGTCACAATATATTTTTTAAATATTTTTACTCAACTGTTTCAGGTCCCAGCTTCATTCGGCAGCGTTTACATGATTCAACAGAAAATTTATGTCACTAACTTTTCGACTAGCTAGATATTTGAAACTATAAGAATAGTTCAGAACACGGTGAAAATACATTTTTTTAATACTTTTAGCCAACTGTTTCGGGTTCCTGCTGCCTTCGGCAGTGTTACCAGTACAAAGAATGCAATCGATTTTTTACTAACTTCCCGACTAGCTAGGCATTTGAAACTTTCAGGATAGCTCAGAAGGCAACGTTTATATGATTTAACAGAAAATTTATTTAACTAACTTCCCGATTAGCTAGACATTTGAAACTTTCAGAATAGTTCAAAATGCGTTGAAAATGCATTCTTTAAATACTTTTAACCAACTGTTTCGGGTCCCTGATGCCTTCGGCAGCGTTACCAGTACAAAGCTTGTAATCGATTTTTAACTAACTTCCCGGCTAGTTAGCTAGCCATTTGAAACTTTTATAAAAGCTCAAAACACGATAACAATGGTTTTATTAATACTTTTAGCCAATTGTTTCGGGTTCTTTTTATCTCGTAATTATTTTATTGTTTGGCAAAGATGAGTGACAGGAGATCGGCACATTATGTTAAAAATGTAAGTAAATTTCGTTTCAAATTGAAAAACGGCTTCCAGATACTGGTAATCCTAAATTACTATTATTTGCTAAAATGCCCACTTAGACTCGACAAGTCGCCAAAAACTTTTCCAATTTTATCGCTAAGGCCATTCTCGGTTGAAAGCAATAGGCTATTATTTTCCTCGTGCCTTTACAAATATATTTATTCTAACAACAGATTTAAGAAAGGTAAAGAGTTTTATCTTTTGTAACAATATTATTGCGGGTTTTGTTGAAATTTCCAAAATGGGAGGCCATATCAGGACAAAAAATTTTGAGTTTTTTATAGATATCTCCGAAACGGAATGCCATATAATAATTGAGAAAGGAGGTGTACTTCTAGATGTCATGAAAAATCTACATACAAATTCGTCATTTTCTACGTGCAACAGTTTGTGAACAGTAGGAAATTAATATCGTTCTGAGAATGGGGTTCGTACAATCTATGAGTCAATTGTGAGGGTTTTCAAGATGTGGTAGCATGTATTTCAGGAAAATTTTTGAAGATTTAGGCATTTTACAAGAGCCAAAAATAACTGTTTCTCACTAGGTTTCATACGTTTGAATATTTCAAATATCGCTGTTTTCAAGCAGCAACATTCCCCTTATTTAACAATATACGATGATTACTTAATATTACTCTTCTAAAACAGTTGTTTTTATTTCAGAAATTTATCAATAAGATCGTATGTAACCCTCAATGCATAGTACATATGCCAACACGACTCAAACGCACACAGAAAACTTTTAAACTCAGGTCTAAAAAAGGATCTGACAATCAACGCAAAGACTACAATCTGGGGCCATTGAAAAAAGTTTTAGAACGTATTAGACATTATTCACAATAAATAAATAAATAAAAATCGTTAAACTGGATAAAACAGTAGAAGTTCTCATACAAATATGCACAGTAGTTACAATACATAAGATCTACTGTAAACAAATTTATATTTTTTAAAGATTTTTTTATGCATTATTACTTCACTATCGAGAATACAACGTCAAGTGATCGGCTTGAAATTTTATTTCCCTAGTATATAACAGCTGTTGCCTGTTAACAATGTGTTGGTATGAAATTTTTTGTTTAAAAATTGAGTATATACATGTTTTATTTATTACCCATCTGATTATAGTGTGATATATCGTAATGAGCATGTAATGAAACTGCTGTATTATAAGGTAAAGCTGGGAGAGATCACGCGGTAGGAGAGATTGCGCACATAGGGAATCGGCGGGAAAAAGTATAGTGGACGAGTTGCGATTTCAGGTGGTTATACAACATCAATAGTGAAATGCCGATTTGAATGTACAGTCGGGGGAAAAAAAACGCAGCACTTGATGGTATTTCGTTATCAATTGACGCAGAAAAATTTAATAGACACCGTTCAACAGGAAATGGAATGCACTTTCTGAAAATGTCATCGAATTTTGAATTAGGGGTCATCAACATATTAAAATGAGCGCCAACTTTGATTTTTTCAATAGCAACACCCAATTTTGACTTCATATTTGAATTTCTGAGAGTCTGGCAGTGTGGAAAAGTATACAGTTTGTATTCTTTATCTTTAGTATTCATAGAGTTATGATCAAAAATGTGTTAGGGGGCTATCTCTAAATATAGAAAAATAAAATTAAGATCCTACAAGAAGTAGACAAAATTATACTGTTTCACACCGGAAATATTTCAAGAAAAAAAGAGTTATAAAAAGAAATAAAAATATTAACACCTTTGCAGTATCTTAATTATCATGAATTTATTTTTTTGGATATGTATATACTTTAGTACTTTTTTAGATAATTTTAGGAATATTTAAATACATTACACTTACGATTGGTCAGACAATACTTTTTATAAGAGTGCAATATTTTTCAATTAAAAAGTATCTATCATGGATATACTGATCACCAATAAAGCTTAAATTTTCTTTCGTACGTGTAACATAATATACAAACTGAAATAATATAGCTATATATATATATATATATATATATATATATATATATATATATATATATATATATATATATATATATACAACAACGCATAAACTAAATCTTTTCGGATAAATTATTGTAAGGTTTCATAAAGTAAATATTAAACAATTTTAATAGCACTTACCAGTTTTGGGTCAGTTGAACTCTTTGTAACTGTACGATTTGTTTTATAATTTCTATGAAAATATAATTTCTTAATTAACGCTTTTGCGACTGCTGACGTAGATTCACATCATTTGAAAATCTGTAACAATGCCAGTGGGCGTTTCTTTCGTAATTTGTGTGTTACTTATTTCTTAAGCATGTACCCAGTGTTCATATTTTTGCAATAAAATATACTATGGATAGAAATATATTAATTAGAAAGAATATAGTTATAATGTATATCCATCTGTAATATAATTGTGGTACAGAAAATTTGTTTTGAAATATTTTATTTTGACAGTATTTCAAACAGTAAACCCCGCCTATTTGTTAATTTTTTTCTTCTAGTGTTCGTTTAAAGGATTCTAAATTTATCACCAGTAATCGATGAAGTAAATACCACTTGTGTATATGGGGCCTGGTCGTTTCCCCTGGTTTAAAGGGGGTGAGAGAAATTTGGTTTTTCCCTTACAGGTCGATTGCGCCGCTGAGTTCCCCCACATATCTTTCCCCGAATTTAGGTAAAAATGGCAACGGAAATAATGGCAACGGAAATAATGGCACCGGAAAAAATGGCAACGGAAAAAACGGCAACCGGAAAAAATGGCAACAGGAAAAAATGGCAACGGTAAAAATGGCAACGATAAATGTATAAAAAAGGGTAACAAAATAAAGTAAAACGAAAAAGGATAATTTAAGAATTCTTACTGGCGAATTATATGCTAAAATATCTCAAGAGTAAAATATATTTCATCTTTAGTACTGATAACATTTTTCGCCGTCAGATATATTCCCTAAGGGGCTCTGAATATTAGAATCATTCATTTTCCAACTTTTTTCGGTCTTAAAGACGATATTTTAGCCTTTATTAATATATTTATTCGCGTATTTAATATTTACTCGATTTTATATCAATGTTAGTTATTGAAAAAAAATAAAAAATAAAATAAAATAAAATAAATAAATAATGGTTAAAAAAATAATGGTTAAATTAAAAGAAAATAAAGAGATGTGGATGGGTGGAGATTGGAGGCTAATTTTACTTTTTGAGCATGGATAAACAGAAAGACTTTCTTTGTGTAGACAATGAGGGTATTAGGAAGGAAATGTTTTTCCTAGAAGCATTCTCCAGTTTTTTCTTTCATCAGGTAATGTCATTGAGTTACCTTCTCCCAACCTCTGCTTTTGTATTCTCACCTCACAGCTCACAGTCATAATCTATATAGTGGTCCTTTTCGTTATAGCCCTAGTCTTTGAACATTGAATAGATAATGAAAATTTTAAAAGGCCAAAATTTGTGATATTTCCTTCTTTTCAGACACAGAAAACCCCCTTTACCTTCTTTACAAATGTTAAAATCTTGCTTTCCGTTCTAGAAAAATCTTGTTGTCGTATAAAAAGATGTAAAGAAATGAAGGCAAAAGTATATTATATAATACACCTCTTTGAAAGGTTTGACATAAAATATTAAAAAGACATACAATTGAAATTTTAATATACAATTTTGATTCGTGCAAATTTAGTCTAGACAAGTGAATTTTTACGTAATATTATTACATAAAATAATAATTAAGAATAATATTTTGAAATTTTTCAAAGGTAGATTCTGTTTGCTATTTAATAGTAGTATTTAATGAAGTATTATGAATTTATATTTTTCTAATATAATAATTAAATTTTAATACTTATTATGATTGCTTACATTAAGTAAAATAATAATAACAATAATAATAATAAGTGATGGTTACATTGAAGATAGGCATTGATTACAAAATATCTTTTATAATCAATCATCTGAAGCATCAAAAATTAAGTTATTGTTTATTATTATTATTATTATTATTATTCAATAGAAAGTATTGGATTCGCAAAAATTTTCAATTTCCGGTTTTCGATGGAATTACATGTTTTGAAAGCTCCAGAAAACGATTTGACCATTTTTAGAAAATATATGCCGGTCTGGGATCCCGGAAAAAAAGGGCACTTTTTCACTTCGCAAATCGCAAAATAATAAATATCAAATAAGGAATTTAAAGAATGACTTTCAAATTATATTTTTAGAATTTCATTTGATTTGGTGCACCATTCATTTATTTTATATCTGAGAAAAGGGGGAGGGGAGCTAGCAGCAAATGGAAAGAAAACAATTGCTTTTATACCACCTTCTTACCGATTTTAATGAAACTTTGTATAATCACGTACAACAATTTGTGACTATCACAACGAATGTAACCTGGGGGGGGGGGGGGCAAGGGGACGCAGATGGAAGTAAAATATATTCTTTAAACTACCCTATTATTGATTAAAAAAAAAAAAAAAAAAACTTTGTGTATATACAACGTACCGTTTAAGAAAAATTACAGCGAGTATTACACATATCTGGACGGTTTACTAGGGGGGGGGGAGTAAAGAAAATGGTTGTTTTTATAACAACATGCTATTTATTTATATGAAACTTTGTACTACCAATTACATTTTATTAAAATTATAGTGAAAGTTACCTACAGTTGATAAGGTGGGGGGGGGGGGGGCAGATGAAAAATAAAATTATCTTTTTAAACAACACTTATTATCCATTTTTTTTATTGGCATTTTGTGTAAATATCACTTACTATTAATGAAAAATTACAGTGAAGTTACGTATGTCTGTGGAGGGAAGGGGGGAGCACAGAAGGAAAGAAAATTAATGTTTATATCACTACATTTTGCATTTTAATAAAATTTATTATAAATATCATTGAATAGTTAGGAAAATTTACCCTGATTTTTACGTATATCTTGGGGGCTATGGGGAGGGGCCAAAAGAGAAAAATGATTGTATAAGTATCACAACGTTACCAGTTTTAATTAAAATTTCAAAAATTATCACCCACATTTAATGAAAAATTTCAAAGAGTGTTACATATATCTGGGAGGTAGGGGGGTGCTTGGAAAAAATATTGTTTTAAAATCGCTTAAATAGGAAAATGTGCATAAATATCTCTTAATGCTTATCAAAAATTGAAGATAAGAGGGTTACACTACCCGGTCAGAATTAAGGGCTAATATGTTTTTGTACCATCTTGTTGTATATTTAATGAAACTTTGTAGAAATATTAATAACAGGAGACTTGGCGTTGGAATATTAAAACCCGAATACTTTTTGCACTGATGACGGCACGCTTAAGGCTGCCGAAACAGCTGTATGCATTTCCAATGTTTTTCTTTGGCGTTTCTGACGTAGTAGTTTATTCGGGTTTTGTAGAAATATTACTTACTGTGTATAAAGCATTACAGGAGGTTTAAGTATCAGTTTCTTTCTCTTCCTGAGTTTGTATACTCAAAAATTCAATGTATGATTTAAATCTGAAAAATGTTACTAAAAAATGAAATTTCTTCTTTTAATCTGTCTTATTTCCCCCCCCCCCACCACACACACACCTAGAAATAAAAAACTTACACTCTCGTTGATGTTTAGCATCAGTTTTACAAGGAGAAATTAAGAGTAGTGCCCTTTTAATACGAACGATAGTATTTTATTTTTTTATTTTTTTTTTTTTTTTTTCTTCTACGAGGGGAAGGGGCTTTTCGGTTTCAGAATAATTTTTTACCAATATTTGATATTAACTTTTAATTAATGTCTGATCTGAACATTGCATTGAATTTTTGCATACTAACTTAGAAACTGAAAGATACTGCGATGCATAGCCCTCTCTAAAATTTTTCATAAACAATAAATGATATTTATACAAAATTTCCTTTAAATATGAAGTAGTATGATTTAAAAACAATCGTATTTTTTTTATAAATAATCTCTAAAAAATATTTTTTTTTCTCCCCCTCCCTTGTCCCGCAGGTATAGGTAACCCTCACCGTAATTTTTCATTAAAAGTAGGTGAGTAGATAGTTGTTAAAATTTTAATTAAAATTGGTAACATTGGGATATTTATACGAGCCATTTCCTCCTCTGCATCCATAACCCCCAAGATATATTTAACAATCGGCGTAAATTTTCCTAAAAATTAAGTGATATTTTTTATAAATTTTAGTAAAGTGCAAAACATAATGATATAAAACATTATTTGTATCTTTTTGTCTCCAGCACCCCCCCCCCCTCACCAAGACATATGTAACACTCACGGTGATTTTTCATTAACAGTAAGTGACATTTGCACAAAATGTCACTAAAAAAAAAAGATAAGTGTTGTTTAAACAGATTTTGTTTTTCATTTTCCACCCTCCTCCCACGTACACACTCGCCCCCTTCTTTAACTACAGGTAACTTTCATTATAATTTTAATAAAAAGTAAGTGATAGTCATACAAAGTTTCAAATAAATAGCTAGCATAGTAATATAAAAACAACCCCTTTTTTTATTCTGCCCCCTCACCAGATCTGTGTAACACTTACTGTAATTTTTCTTAAACAGTAAGTGGTATATACACAAAGATTTATTTAAATCGATACTAAGGAGTTAAAAAAATATTTTTTTTATTTCCATCTGCAGCCCTCACCCCACCCCCACCTCCAAGGTATTTAATACACTCATTGTAATTTTCATAAAAGTAAGTGATAGTTATAGAATATATCACTAAAAACGGTAAAATGGTGATATAAAAAATCATTTTATTTTTCTCTGCCTTCCCCCCTCTCTTTAACCCCCCACCCCAAGTATGTCTGACAATTACTGTAATTTTTTCACAAAATGTACGTCATAACACAAAGTTTTTTTTTTTTTTTTAATCGATAATATAGGAAAATATATAAAAAAGTCTTGTGGTGGCTACAACATATTTTTTCCATTAATTAATTATTTTTTTTTTTTTTTTTTATCAAACTGAGAATTTTTTGACAATTCAATTTCTCGTATTGGCATACAGTATGTTTAACCATAATATGCACTGCAGAGTATTAGAATTTATGAATTGCAAGACAGAAATGACTTAGTTATTATCTATAAATATTTTAAGTTTAAATGGAATCAAAACTTATAATTTACAATAAAAGTTTTGTCATATAGTTAAAGAAAATGATTTTGCACTGAAACTATAAAAGCGGAGTTAAATTAAACTGTTTTAAATCATAAGATTACATTGCATTATTAAAATTCTAACAAATTAGTTAAATGTAATATTTGTAATTACATTAAGATTATTTTTATATAATCATTGATTAAATTAATTTTTTATATTAAAAATGATTTGGTGATGGTAGTTTAGACGACTGAGAACATGAGGGTCGACGACCATGATCTTGGATCGAACCCGGCACTTCCTGTCTACCAGTTTGAAGAGCAGAACTGCTCGGCTTATTAATTAAAAGTCCAAATAATTTTATGCAGTGATTTCAACTAAGTTAATTATGATAAATTATATTTTTAATAAATAAATTATTCTTTTTAATTGGGATATTTCATTAAATAATTTTTTAACCAGCTATATATGTAATTATTCATAGAAAATGAATCTTTTAATATTAAAAGTGTTTTAAAATAATTTTTTTCTACTAAAAGCAGAAAAAATTGTATTAAGCAATGTCAGCTAATTTAATTATTAAAATTTATATTTTTGATGATTCATTTAGATTTTAGATAATTAATTTAGTCTTTCTATTAGAATTTTTTTAATAAAATAACTTTAATTAAATCCTTAACTAACTTTTTTCTCATAATTATTCACAGTAAATAAAATCTTTTAGTATTAAAAGTATTTTAAAATATTTTGTTTCTATTGAAAGCAGAAAAAATTGTATTAAGGAATCACAGCTAATTTAATTATTAAAACTTATGTTTTTCATAATTCATTTAGTTCTTACAACGAAACATTCAAAAGGTATCGTCTTCAAAATATATTGAAAAAAATATATGTGATTCTACTCTTCATAAAACACCAGAAAGTGGAAAATTATCGGCTGAAATGAATTACAGCGACCACGAAAATTTATCAAAATTAAGCATTTTTGGCGATTTAGCGCTGTTGGGCGATAAGTTTGCCAGCACCGAGATTGCTGTGTACGAACAGAACAGTGTTTTGTTTTTCCGCTACTCAAAATCAATCGCCTAGCAGTGTGAAATCACCAAATACGCTTAATTTTGATAATTTTTTGTGGTCACTGTAATTCATTTCAGCCGATAATTTTTTCACTTTCTGGTGTTTTATGAAAAGTAGAATCACATATATTTTTTTCAATATTTTTTGAAGACGACACCTTTTGAATGTTTCCTTGTTATACAATTAATTTACTCTTTCTTTTAAAATTTTTAAAATAAAATAACTTTTATTAGATCCTTATTTTTATAATCAGTTATAGAAAAAAATATTTTTATGTCTAAAAGCATTTTGAATTAGATTTTTCATTTTAAAGCTTAAACAACAGTATTAAGCAATTTCAACTAATTTAATTATAAAAAATTTATATTCTTAATAATTAAATTATTTTTTATAAAAATGTATTATTAAATGATTTTTTAATTAATATTTTTTATATATAATCATTTATATATGTAAGAAGCCTGGTCTGAATATACGCGATTTTCAGAAAATAACATTGAAAATTCTGAATGTCTAGGTTGACAAACGGGACCTTGGATCGAACCCGGTAATTCCAATCTATCAGGGTCCGCCAGATGCAGAGCGGTTGTGCTCTTAAAGCTGGTTGACGTGAGGTGCCGGGTTCGATCACAGGTCTGCACTCGTCGGCCTAGCCGTTCGGTGTTTTCCATGGTTTTCTCAGTAACTTGCTTAAATATAGGCTAGGACCACTTAGAAAGACCTCTACGGAAGGCACTCCCCCTCGGGCCAAGGATCCTAGAGTAGTCAATCGGCCTTATTCCCAAACACCAACACTAACACCAGTGTATCAGCTTGGCGAGCAGAACCGCTAGGCCTTTTAATTAAAAGAAAAAAAACAAGTATTAAGTAATTTTAACTAATTTAATTATAAAAAATTACATTTTTAGTAAATAAATTATTATTTTTTAATTGGAATATTTTAATGGATGATTTTTTTAACGAGCTATTATTATTATTAATATTATCGTTCGTAGAAAATAAAACATTTTAGTAATAGTAAAAGTATTTTAATATAGATTTTTCTATTAAAAGCCAAAACAATAATACTCTTTTTTTATTATTATTATTTACAGGAAAACAAAAAGAAAATTATTAAAAGTATTTAGAAATATATTTTTCAATTAAAAGCTCAAATAGTTCTATTGAACAAAACAATTTTATTATTAATCATTTTGATTTTTAATAAATGCAGTCATTCTTAATTATATTTTTATACACACACACACACATATATACATATATATATATATATATATATACATTTTTTTTTTCTTTTCCATAATCTCCCATAGAAAAAAATATTTTTACATTCAAAGTATTTTAATACAGATTTTTCAATTAAAAGCTACCACATAATATTCATTTATATAACAATCAATAACAGTGGTTAAATCTTAGCAGAAACGTAAAACGTGTTAAAAATATTGGAGAAATGGATGTACATTGCTAAGCTTGTAACGTGAAGCAATGGTTCTTTATCCCACCTTTTGCCTACATTTTAAAGCACGTACGGAATCATCTGGAATCATCAATGCTTATCTCAGTGACGCCACGTGCGCCTGCTCTATTCCATAATTTGAAAGCAAACAAGTAAATCTTATCTTCAATTTCAAAATATACATGACTGTTGATGTTGATGATATTCTAGGGATTTTGTTGGGAGTCAATTTTTTGGTTGCCATTATTTCCGTTGCCATTATTTCCGTTGCCATTATTTCCGTTGCCATTATTTCCGGTTGCCATTTTTTCCGTTGCCATTATTTCCGTTGCCATTTTTTCCGTTGCCAATTTTACCGAGCACCCTTTCCCCATAGACCTTACGCATTCCCCTTCGTTATTTGACGGCATCATGAACGAGCTTCCCCAGCAAAATTGTCACGTGATGTTGGTCTAGAGGAAGAGTGGAGAATGATCACTATGTTATTTTTCTGTAGGAACGAATTTTGTGTTTTTTAATATTTTTATTGTGCACGCACTTTTTATTTTAGCATTTAGATTTACACATGGATGGAAAGCTAAACTTTCATAGATTAATTACATAGAAAAAAAAAAATTATGATAAATCATTTTGCAAGCGAAAAAATTGCGTTTGAATTCTTACTTCAGTCAGAGAAGTATGAGATTATGCTTGCATACGGGAAAAAAGAGAGAGAGAGAGAGGAATCACCCCCTAGGCCAAGATCACGTGACTTCCGAGACTCAGAACAAAGGATGGAGGTATCAGATTACACCCTCATGTTGAAGACATTCGCTGTAATGGTCAGCCGTATTGGTAGCGTGGTCTAGTATATTATAAGGTCTATGTCTTTCCCCATCTCTTCCCCTCCACTTCTTTTTCAAGACATGTTTCTCAAAGGGATTAGAGCTATTTATCTCGTGACACTTTGTAGAGAAACTTGAATGGAGTTAACAAAAATTAGGTTTCTAATAAAAAATAAAAATAAATAAATAAATTACTAGTACATTTAATAGTCGTAACAACCACACATTTTAAATCAGAGATATGAAAATTTTTGGTTTCTCTATAAACTTCTTTTACAGTTATATTACTAATTATATAAATTTGGGAACAACCATACTGCCTTATTATTGCCGTTTAAACTAATATTGCTCAGGGGAAAAATTAATAATAATAATAACTATTTTAATTAATCCGTCCCTTTTTTTTTATTATTAATGAAAGCAAACCTCCTTTCCACCTTTTCAATATATATATGTATATAATTTAAAATATGAAAGTAAAGATTTTGGTAAAATTTTTAATTTGTGCACATGAAATATTTTCTTTATTTTCAAAGATGTAAAAGGTATGCCAAGCACATAGTATAAAATAAGTGCAGAGTCACAAATTGAAACAGAAATTTTTTTTAATTAAAGGATTAATAAAGGCAACGTATTTCGAAAGAACAAAATATTCCTTCATTAGGAAAGAAATGCCTTTTACCTTTATGAGATAAAATACAGATTATGATTTCCTGTGCTTCTTTATAGATTAGTACGCATTTCTTGCCTGATGAAGAGACTTTTCTTTTCCAAACGCGTGCCTTTATTATTCATAAATAATACAGAAATTTTTCATTACAGTTCAGTTTTGTAAAGTTAATGTCAGATATGTCAAATGCAATTGGAAGTTGTAAGACTTTAGTATTTATGAACACAGAATAAATATATTTTTAAAATCTTCATTTGAGATTTAGCAAAAATGTTAATTAGACAAATAAGACTAATTGTCTATTAGACTAATTGTTAATTTTTGTTAATTAGACTTAGCATTAATAAACAGCAGTGTATAAATTAACCCATGTTAAAAGACTAGAAGGCTTCTGAAAATTAAATACATAATGCATAAGTAAAAACCAGGATATAATTATTTTCCTAAATTTTTATAAAGCTAAAATAATAAAAACAAAATAATTTTTTATACCCCACCCTGCATCCCCCATCAATAAAAAAATATATGCCTATTTATGATGCAATATAATTGTAGAATGCAAGAGAAACAAATGAACAGTTGCCAAAATTATCTATAAATTTAAAAATATATATTTAGGATCCAAATGAAATATGAATTAATCCATAGTACTTATACTTTAGTCATTAAACAATTATACATGAAAACGAAACTTTATATAAAGCAATATATATTGAAAAGTTAATGAGCTTTATAAGGAGCCTGATACATAAGATCATACATAACAAATATGAAACAAGTATAACAGAAATAAATAAATGGTAACTAGAAGAAGAAGCAGAGGCCCCCTACGGCTATATATATATAAAGAAAGAAAAACAAATACTGTACTTAAATTATTTCTTCATTTTTGATTCTATGCATTTCATACTGCAAAGTTATTTCGTTTGAAATATATTGTAACAATTTTATTACAAATTATTAACTCTACTATATAACATTTAAGAATTTAAATAACTATTTTAGCTTTAATATGAGGCTTATAACTGTAATTAATACATAACAAGTTTAAATTATCATCGCAATAATTGTATTTTTTAAAAAGTAAAGTTATGGATGAAGGTGCTTAAGATAATAGTTAAATTATTAATCAAATTAAAATTCATTTTAACGAGTGTCTTTCAATAACATAATATTAAATGTTATCAAACACAATTGTTGATATCCTATAATTGTCTCTAATCTTATTTAAACAAAAAAGAAAAAAAAAAAATCTACATTTCGATCATAAAATTACTATGTTAATTAATTTCATTTTTCAAAGATATCTCCTTAAGTTTTAATTTTCACTTGCTTATTATTATTATTTTTTAAATTTACAGTAATTATTATCTTCATTTTAACTACAATAAGGTCTCCACTTGTCTGTGGTGGATTCTGCTCTTTATTCTTCTTCTGGTAATTATTATTTTTTTTTTCTGTTATAGTTTGTTTATATTTGTTACACATAACTCATCAGTAAATATAGCAGATACAACTCATTAACTTTTTCAATATCTTCTGCCGTGTAAAAGGCTATTCTTCTATAAGTAACTGTTAATTGATTAATTCAAGCCTTCTTTCCTTATGTTTGATCGCTGTAATATAAATTATATAGATATATTTATTCAAGCTTTCTCCCTTCTTTCACCACTAGTTGGTTATAAATAATTATTTTTAGTGATAATTAAAAAACAAAAAGAAAGAAAGAAACACATTTGAAAGATTTTTTTCTCTTGAACACAGTTTTCAAATTTTTATCGCAAATTATTACCAACAAAAATTTTATTTAAAAACTTAAAAATAAGAAAATCAAATATTCCCATTGCATTCCTTACGAAATCTATACAAAATATCTTATTAATATTGTTAATACAAAAATAATAAATTTATATTCTAATATCATGTATCATGAATTGATAAATCAATCCTTGAATTTTTGGTAAAATAAAAATAAAAGTACAGAACATACACACTTAAATAATTACGCTATACATGAAGATCAGTTATGCAATATACGCATGCAAATGAAACCATTTTCTTCCGGGAGATTACTTATAAAAGCAATAAATGTGTCACAGATTTATTTTTCTTTTTGCACGCGTGTGTGTGAGAGTGTGTACTATTTATGTCACCTGTTCCTGTAAGGGAATAAAGGACGCCCCCCCCCCTCCTGCTTATCAGTACATGTCAGCCATAAACATGGACAATGCACATAGGAAAGGGGGTGCAGGGCAAACGACCTGTGCCTGCGAAAAAAGGGTGAGGGGAAACGACCCATTTTTTCTGTCAAGATATCATACGCCAGGGGAATCGACCTCCACCCACTTTTTTTCTGTGACTTTTTTTCCGCTTACCTGTTGTTCGCAGGTGGGTACACGGTGAAGGGGGATTATATGATATTGTATACGAAGAAAGAAAAAAAAACACTTATTCAGCATGAACGTCACAGACCTGTTATTAGTAAAGTAAAGTATTATACACAGTGAAGTACATAGCAAAGTATTTCAACAATGATTTTCTTTCCAGAACAAAATGTCAAATTATTCAGTAAAGATATAATAATGACGTATCAATCATATCATTAAAAATTTTCGATTCAAAAGAGTTACTTACAAATACCTCCATTTCATAATTTTTATTTTTGATTGACCCGCAATATCATAATAGAAATTTTACTTCATTAAAATTTGGTCTCCTTTTGTGGATAGTTCATGTAAGGGTGCTTTATTCCGTGGTGATTTTTCCAGGGCTGATTTTTTTTCGGATACCAAATAAAAGGGCACTTTTGAAATAAGCAAATCGCAAAATAATAAATATGAATAATAAATTTAAAGAATGATTTCTCAATAACATTTTTAGAAATTTCAATTGATTTGGTACAACATTCATTTAGTATATACCTGAGGGACGGGGAAGGGGGGGGGGCTGTGTATTACCGGATCGAAAGAAAATAATTTTCTTTATATCACCTTCTTACCGATTTTAATGAAACTATATAATCGCGTACAATTTATGAAAAAAAATTCAGTGTCAGACGTAATCGGAGGTGGGTGGCAGAGGAAAACAACATGATTTTTTTTTATATATATCACCATTTTACCGATTTTAAAGATATATTCTATAATTATCACTTACTTTTTTATTAAGATCAAAATGAGGGTTTTATATACCTAGGGGGGGGGGGCAAAAGTGGTTGCTGATGAAAAAAAAAATGTTATTTAAACTGCTAGTATCGATTTAATAAAACATTGAGTACATACTTACTGTAAAAAAAAAAAATTGCAGTGAGTGTTACATATATCTTGGGGGGGGGGGGGGTAGTAGAATAAGAACAGTAGTTGATTTTATATCACCATTCAACCTATTTATATGAAATATTGTATGATTATCCCTTACTTCTTATTTATTAAAATTATAATGAAAGATATATGTAGTTAAAAAAAAGGGGGCAAGTGGGTGGGGCAGATGAAAAATAAAATAATATTCTTAAAAAATACTTATTATCCCTTTTTTTTTTATTGACATTTTGTATAACTATCAATTACTTTTAATGAAAAATTGCAGTGAAGGTTACATGTCTGGGTGGGTGGCTGGCTGGAGACAAAAGGATAGAAAATGAATGTTTTATACCCTATGCTTTTTATTTAAATAAAATGCATTATAAACGTCATTTAATTTTCAGGAAAATTTACGTTGACTGTTATATATATCTTGGGAGATATGGAGGAAGCAGAAGAAAAAAATGATTCATAAATATCACAATGCTACCCATTTTAATTAAAATTTCAACAGTTATCACCTACTTTTAATGAAGAATTATGGTGAATGTTACCTATATTTGGGGGAGGGAAAGAATATTATTTTTAAATCAAACCGCTTCACATGCATAGAAAAATTACTATAAATATCACTTATTGTTTATGAAAAATTCTAGAAAGGGATGCGTATCGTAGTATCTTTCAGTTCCTAAGTTAGAATGAAAAATTAAATGTATTACTATTATCAGACATTAGTTAAGAAGTTAATATCAAAAATTGTAAAAAGATTATTCTGAAACAGGATTTTTTTGTTTAATCTGTCCTATCCTTCCCCGTCCCCCCACTACGTAAAACAAAAAATTTTCGCTATCGTTCATGTTTAGCAAGTATTTTGCAAGTTACACTTAAGAAAGGTGCCCTTTTTTCAGGATCGCGGAAAAAAGGACACTTTTAACAATAACTGCTTGGGAAAGATATGTGTAATGAAAGTTATTTAAGGGGTTCTACGAGGGAGACGAAAAGAAAATGATGGTATGATGTAAAAAACATTATATTATTTTTCTCTGCACTTTAACCTTCAGATTTGTTTGCATTCATACGTGTATTTTACAAGAAGCAATTGTAAAAAGCGTGGAAATTTTCTACTTGTAAAACACATGCTAAATATCAACGAGAGTAAACATTTTTTATTTTTACGGGGGGGGGGGGCAAAAAGGACAGACTAAAAGATGAAATTTCTTTTCTGATTTTTTTTTTCCTTACAGATTTAAATCATGCATAGAACTTTTGCGTACATACTTATGAAGGAATGTAGGAAAAAATGGCACCGGTAAAAATGGCACCGGTAATAATGGCACCGGTAAAAATGGCACCCGGTAAAAATGGCACCGGTAATAATGGCACCGGTAAAAATGGCACCTGCGATTTGCGAAGCATATGCTAAAATGAAAAATTATCGTATTATTGAGAAAAATTAGGAGATAGAGCTTTGTTTGGTCGACATGATATATGTAGCCTTTAGAAACATTTATCTAGGTAATGAAATGCTAAGTTAGCACAATATTCGAGTTAACAACCAGCTAAAAAAAATTCTTTGGAAAAGAAAAATTAATTTTTAAAATAAGAAAATTTATTTTAAAAAGTGCATTACGGCAAAACTCAATTTTAATTTATTGAATTATATTTTTCCAATATTTATACAAAAATAAATAATAATAATTATTATTACAATAATAATACTGTACAATCGAAGGGAAAAAAGGCATTACATAACGAATATTAGTGTTTGGTAGGACAAAGAAATATTTTGTCATGACATTGAGGTATTTTCAGTTGGGACATTGTCATACTTCGAATAAAGTAACAGATAGGTTTACAAGGGTTAACTATAAAAGAGAGAAAAGGCGGCATATACGAAATGAAGTATTCTGTCATGTATCGTAATACAGCTTTTCCTAAGTTTAAAATATCCTTTAAGTACGCGTGCACACATCATTTGTGCTTACGTTAATCCCCCCATTGTTAAAAATACATCAATTGCGCTCGCGAGAAAAGTGACTGATAACATTCATTGTCATCCTGCCCTCTTGTATACCGGAAGGTAACGAATTATAATTTCAGGGAAGGAAAAAATTATTTACTTATTCTCGTGTTATCTCCTGGGTAAAGATAATAGGCTCCAATAAATTCAATCAAGAGCAATTAAAAAAATGTTTATATTATATTATATTATTTAAAGAAATATTTATATTACACAAATAAAAGCAAGTCTTGCTTTTGCCTCCAAGGCAGTAGCACATGTTTTTTGCACCTGATGAAGAAATGCAAAGTCCTTTCGAAGACGGTTGCGCTGGATTGAATTTTATGGTCTGTGAAGAAGTTTTAAGTTTAAATATTGAATGTACACCATATTTTTTATTTAGTTTTGTCTTACCTGTAAAGTTTTCAAAATATTTTCCCATTTAAATGTAACACAAGTACTTCAAAAAGAAATCCAAAAATCTCATGTCATCAATAACTTATGACAGAATAAGCTGAACAATTTGTTCTGGTATGCAAAATGTTTTTTGAAAAACAAATTTATTCCTGAAAAGCTTTCAAAAAATTGAAACAAACAAATATTAATGATTATCAGAAAGCTTTATCGACAAATTATGCAAATTTGAATAGTCAAAATCATTTAGAATGTTTTTTCTGATTTTCTGAAAACCTACGAGCGCAATTGATGCGTTTATGCTTTTCTTTTGGGGGGGGGGGAAAGGGGGGATATGATCTCGGCGCAACTGATGAATATGAGGAGGAAGGCCCTAAGCGCAATTGAGTAGTACCTCCTATTCTTAAGCGCAACTCAATAACACCCAAGTAGGGCTGATAGCCTGCAAGGGGGAGGGGGGGGGGGGTAGAGAAACATTCAGAAGCAAGCATTCGGGACTGGGTGAATTGGTAAGTATAAAAGTAGACAGGATTTCTTTGAGAGAACGAAAACTGATAACTTGTAGACCTCCGTAACACTCTCCCCTGTAATTGCATTCTAGGCACGGGATTTGAAAGAAAAAAAATCTCACAACTTCATAGGCATTTTGTAAACTTAAAGGTTTATTCTTCACTTCCTTTGGGTAAATTTGAATAGGATACCAGAAGATTTTCTTATTTCTTATCATGTTTATTCTTATTTGACATCTTGCTGTTGGAGAGACAAAGCAGTTTTTTTTTCTTTAACCGTTTGCAAAAATGTCATCTTTATTTAGAAAACGAAAGACTGTCTTTAAAGGTTAAAATAAAAATTTTAAGGAAATTTCCTTAATTTCTACATTTTTAATTATCTTTAAAATTTATCCTACTTTTTAAAATTATTTAAAATTTCATTAAAAATTATCTTAGTCGAACAAATGTAAAGGAAATCATGAAAATTAATCTGACTTTTAATAATAATATAATCCTTTATTATGTATTAATGTGTTAAAAATTTTTTTCAGTTGTACGATTTTTTCATTTGTACGTTTTTCTGGAACGGTCCCTTAAAAAACCCATAAACCATAGACCTTATATATAAGGTCTATGCTATAAACGGTGTCACTTGAAAAAGAAGTCACGAAAAAAAGTCACCGGAAGAAAAGTCACCGAAAAGAAAGTCATGCGGGAAAAAAGTCACCATAAAAAAGTAATAAAAGAACATACATAAATAAAAATGCGTTTTAAAAGCTTGTAAGAATGTTTAAGAGTGAGTATGTGATGAGTACACATGTTTAGTATAAAAACTGAAAACTATGTGAAATAAAGGCAGTATTTCAAACAAATGAAACTCAAACACAACTAAGAAGGAGCAGAGGCCACCACGGCTTAAGACTGGTGGAGCAGGATAAACAAGTATTTTTATTATTAGGTTAAAAAAACAATAATAATTACTGATAATTAAAAACCAAATTTATATAAACTAAATCAATCATATATATTATGAATTAAAGAATTTAAATAATGACTTATGATTACATATGTGTGTATATACAGTATATGTGTGTATATATGTATGTATGTGTTAATAGATGCTTTTGTAAGATATATATATTTATATATTCAAATATAAAAAAATTAACTTTTTGAACATTTTATTTAAAATTAAAATTTATTTTTAAAACTAATAATAAAAATTTATTAATTATTAATTTCTTAATGTATAAGAAGTTTTTAATTAAAAAAAAACTTCTTATGATGTCGAGTACATATATTAATTAACTAACACACAAACGGATAAACCATATCAGTTTTGTGATTTTTAGATTTCTCACACCTCAAAATGTGTAGAAATGTAAAAAAAAAAAGATGAAAATTTTTATGATTGCCTAAGATCCCCATACCTATAGCATGATGGAAAAAAAATATACACAGATTGATAAATATTTACATATATATGGAGATTGCTATAAAAATGTCATATGCGAAAGTTTAAAAATGTAATTGATTTATTTATATAATAAAATAATTTATTATTATAAAAACAACTTCTTCTCACTCTTACCTTATAATAATTTGGAAGTAATAAACCATATGTATTTTCAGTCATTTTAATTTTAATTTTAATTTAATTTAATTTATTTATTTTTATTTATTTAATCATTTTTTACCCTTAGTTATTTGATACGGTACAAAACAAAATATATTAATTGATTGAAAAAAATAATTTATGTATAATGCTTTATATTAAAATTAACTTTTATAGCTATTACTTATAAGAATCTTACACTAATAAGATATTTTTTTCGTTTAAATGTAATAAAATAATAATAATAATAAATCCTTTCGTTCAAAGTTCAGAGTAACAAAATACGCTCAAATTATTATTATTTTTAGTAGAAGTAGTAAATGTTTTTTCACATTCCCTTTAGAGAGTGGTAAGATAATAGATTTTCAAAATAAGAATAATGCATATAGAATAGAGTTGAAAAGAATAGAAGGGTATTCTCTAATAAAAGACAACTTTTTATTATTATTATGTATTAAAAATTTTGAAAGTAATTAAAAATTGTTTTAATTACTTTAATTAATTAATTAAAAATAGTAGGAGTATGGTTTGACAACTTTTTCTTCCTGATATGCATTAAAAATTCCAAAATAATAACTCCATTTTTGCTGCATCTTTTATTATACATGTATATCGAAAACCTTTTCAAACATTCAATTATATGAAACCAAGTATCACACGAAGAACTGTAAAAAACGAATAAATTTGCCGAAAAGAAAAATAATAAGCAACATGATATTGAAACATACAAATTCATTACTTTTTCAAGGGCATTAAATGAATGTTGTATGCGAATTAGGTGATCCTTCTGTCATGCTGTATGCAAACTGCTAAAAATTTACAGCATGCAATGCTAGAAGGTATATATATATATATAATATTTCATTTATTACTATATGTTATTTCTTATCTCTAAGTTTACATGTATATATAAAATGTCGATACACTTTATAATTACATATAATATGAATCGTCTTTCGTAACGCACTCTTCATTTATCAATAATTTAAAATGAAAAGCTTAATACTACATAAAAATTAAAATGAACTCAATTGGACAAAATTAATAAGTAAGTAAATAAATGAATAGAATAAAAAGTAGTTAAAATGGAAAAAAATTAAAATTAATTATAACAATTAAATTTAATAATAAAATTAAATTATAAAAATTAAATTAATTATAACAACTATTACCTACTTTTAATGAAAATTTTCAAAAGTGTTACATATACTCAGGAGAGCGGGGAGGTGGAATACTGAAGGGGGAAAAAGTTCTTTTTAAATCACTTTGCTTTACATTTATAGGAAATTTTGTATAAATATCTCTTATTGTTTATCAAATTGCAGAGAGGGTTATATTATCGACTGAGAGCTAGAGGGCGCATGGAAAGAATACATTTTTACACCACCCTGTTGCCGATCTAATGAAATTTTACTTGTTTATAAAACATTACAGTGAGGGTTGCATATCAGTTTCTGTCTCTTCATAAGTTTGTACGCAAAAATTCAATACATGATTTTAATCTGTAGAAAATAAATAAATAAATAAATAGATAAATAAAAAAATTTAAAAAATAATAATTTCATCTTTTAATCTGTCCTTTTTGCCCCCCCCCCATGTAGAAATAAAAAATGTACATTCTCATTGATATTTAGCATGTATTTTACAAGTTGAAAATTTCCGCGCTTTTTACAATTGCTGCTTGTAAAATACACGTATGAATGTAAAAAAAATCTAGAGGTTGGCGTGCAGAAAAAAATAAAATAGTGTTTTTTACAATCATACCATCATTTTCTTTTCCTCTCCCTCTTAGAACCCCTTAAATAATTTCCATGACACATATCTTTCACAAGCAGTTATTGTGAAAAGTGCCCTTTTTTCCGCGATCTGGGAAAAAGGACAATTTTCTTATGTGTAACTTGCAAAATACTTGCTAAACATGAACGATAGCGAAATTTTTTTTGTTTTACGTAGTGGGTGGACGGGGGAGGATGGGTCAGATTAAACAAAAAAATTCTGTTTCAGAATAATCTTTGTACAATTTTTGATATTAACTTTTTAACTAATGTCTGATAACAATAATACATTGAATTTTTGCATACTAACTTAGGAACTGAAAGATACTACGATACGCATCCCTTTCTAGAATTTTTCATAAATAATAAGTGATATTTATAAAAAAAAAATTTCTATACATGTGAAGCGGTGTGATTTAAAAATAATACTCTTTCCTTCCCTGTTCCCCTCCTTGCACCCCCCCCCCAAGAATAGGTAAAATTCACCATAATTTTTCATTAAAAGTAGGTGATAACTGTAGAAATTTTAATTAAAATTGGTAGCATTGTGGTATTTATGAATCATTTTTTTCTTCTGCTCCCTCCATATCCCCCAATATATATATAACAGTCAACGTAAATTTTCCTGAAAATTAAATGATATTTATGATGCATTTTATTAAAATAAAAAGCATTGGGGTATAAAACATTCATTTTCTATCCTTCTGTCTTTTTGCACTGAAGACGGTACCCTTTAGGCTACCGAAACAGCTGTATGCATTTCCAGTAGTTTTCTTTTTCGTTTCTGACGTAGTAGTTTATTCAGGTTTTAATACTCCAACGCCAAGTCTCCTATTATCATTGTTGAAATACTTTACTATGTACTTTACTGTGTATAACACTTTACTTTATTAATAACAGGTCTGTGACGTTCATGCTGAATAAGTGATTTTATTATTATTATTATTATTATTATTATTTCTTCGTATACAATAATCATATAATCCCCTTTCACCGTGTACCCACCTGCGAACAACAAATGGACAACTGAAGCTCACATTTCAAAACTGACTAACATGCCAAATCCTCTTTTGAAAAATTATCTTTTACTGCATGGCAGTTGCACATTCAGAAGCAAACATCAAAGTATTATAACCTAGAATTTTTAGAAAAATAATTTTATAAATTTGAAAAGAATCTATATTTTACATTTGAACCCATCTTATATATAATTGTTAAAACTAAGTTTTCATTAAATAAATTTAAATACTCTAAGATACTATTGATATAATAATTACTGATAATATATATACTAATATATATATACTATTATATATAATAATAGTATATATATATACTGTACTGATACTATTGATACTATTATTTGAATAATAATAATAATAGCGATAACTATTTATGGTTATTATCAGATATACATATATATATATATATATATATCAATTATATAGAAACTATCGTTATTGTTAGTTATATAAAAGAATTAATAATTATTAATAACTATGTTTTTCACCTAATTTGATTGCCAGTGTAACTCTGTTAATTAATGGAGAAATTAGTTTCTTAAATTACTCATTTTCTAATTTTTCTAAATCCGTTTTCACATTTGAAAAATACGTAAACGCTACCGTTTTTATCGTTTTCCAAATATTGAATTTTTAAATTTTTAATATATCACTTTGAAGCTAAAAAGTGATAAAATTCAACTTATTTAATTTTTGCATACCACACATTTAAAGTAAAATATTAAAACTTTTTAAAAACAAGAAGAGTCATAAATAAATAAATAATAGAATGATTAAAAAGAAAGAAAGAAAAAGGAAATCTACGTGCACCACCCTCTTGGCCCCTTCAGCTGTATATAATGCTCAATGGGATTCATATTTGTATAGCAATGTTTGAAAAAGTTTTCAATACATATACCTCTGACCCCGCCCGCCATATATGGAACACTGTAGCTTTTTCATAAATAGTAAGTGATTATTATACAAAGTTTCATTAAAATCAGTAAGATGGTGATATAAAAACAATTATTTTCTTTCAGTCTTCTATTAACTTCCCACCCCCCCCCCAAACGAAACTTTCAACAGACATATACTAAGTGAATGTTGTACTAATTTAATTTAAATTTCTAATGTCTAATTTTTCTTCTAAAATTTTACTTAAAATCAGTTCTTTCTATAAAATATATCTATAATATTTCTATAAAAAATAAAAAATTCAATATTTTTTATTCATAATACAGATATTTGTATGTGATGGCCAAATATATCACGACAGTCAAACAAAGCTCAAAATACTTCCTAATTTATAGCAATAATGCGGCTATTTTTCATTGTAGTATACGTTACGCAAATCGCAGGTGCCATTTTTACCGTTGCCATTTTTACCGGTGCCATTTTTACTAGAAGCCATTTTTACCGTTGCCATTTTTTCCGGTGCCATTTTTACCGGTGCCATTTTTACCGCCTACCCTTATGAAGAGACAGAAACTGATACGCAACCCTCACTGTAAGGTTTTATAAACAAGTAAAATTTCATTAGATCGGCAACAGTGTGGTGTAAAAATATACTTTCCATGTGCCCCCTAGCTCTCAGTTGATAATATAACCCTCTCTGCAATTTGATAAACAATAAGAGATATTTATACAAAATTTCCTATAAATGTAAAGCAAAGTGATTTAAAAAGAACTCCCCCCCCCCTCAGTATTCCACCTCCCCGCCCTCCTGAGTACATGTAACACTTTTGAAAATTTTCATTAAAAGTAGGTGATAGTTGTTATAATTAATTTAATTTTTGTAACTAAATTTTATTATTAAATTTAATTGTTATAAGTAATTTTTTTTTCCATTTTAACTACTTTTTATTCTATTCATTTATTTACTTACTTATTAATTTTGTCCAATTGAGTTCATTGTAATTTTTATGTAGTACGAAGCTTTTCATTTAAATTATTGATAAATGAAGAGTGCGTTACGAAAGACGATCCACATTATATGTAATTATAAATTGAATTATTGTATATGCAAGTATCGACAGTAGGTAAGAAAGGCCGGTTGACCATCAGCAGGCGGGTGCACCGGTGCACCGGCAAGCCGTGCGGGTGCCGCACCACCCCCTGAGGGGTGTGGATGACTTGGTATTGACCTTGAGACATTCTCTAACTTAATTGTAAAAGATGATGAGGGTATTAATGAGGAAATTTAATTAAAAAAATTAATGAGGGATTTTTTGTAAAAGGTGACGAGAATGAAAAAAGTAGGACATTGTTTGTGACTCATTAGGAAATTAATTAGGAGGTTAATTAAGAAATTAATTAAAAAATTAAAATTTTTTTGAAAATAAGGAATCGATTGAATTTAAGAATACGAATATACTATGAAAGAAATAGAGAGGTTTGACAGGGGCTCGAACCCGGCACCTTGCAGTAAAAATATTTCCATAAGACAGTAGATTTCGAGCGCGAAACCACTGACCTATGAAAATATGATCTGATGGTTCTATTTTAGGTATGAATGTATGTGAGTGTATGTGATTTTTTCTATTATATACCTGTACAAATCTTTTAAAACTATCAATACTATTGTCCGAAAAGAATTCAATCGTTTTAATGATATTAATTAGAGAATAATAATTAAAATAATAATTGGAGATCTTGAAAAATTAACTAAATGTTTTATGAAAAAATGAGAATGTACGTGAAAAATAAGTTAAAAGATGATTAAAATCTCAAATGTATAAGTGGAATTCGAACCCAGTGTCTACCTCGAGTTATTTTAACAAAACCTATCACCGCCTATCTTCCCTATTCAATAAATGGTATAGCCTACGAAACCTATAAACCCTTTGATAGATGTGGAATGATCCATTTTTTATCTTTAGTAATTAAAACAGTGTAATTACAAAGCTATGAATTAAGGATTTTCTTCTAAAAGATTTCAAATATTTTCTGAAAACTAACATTGAGAGTAAAAAATTAAGTAGAAAGAATGAAACAAAGTGTAGAAATAAAGATGATCGGGTAGGATTCGAACCCGGCACCCTACACTAAAAAAGACCGGAAATCGAACCCGGCACCCCACACTAAAAAATATTTCAGTAGTTTTCACGTATGTGTGAGTGATTTTTCTATTATATGTCTTTACAGTTCTTTTTAAACCTATGAACACAATTGTCTGAAAATTAATCAACCTTAAAAATTATTTTAATTTCAGAATAATAATTAAAATAATAACAATTTAACATCTTGTAAAATTCACTAAATATTTTTTAAAAAGAATATCCACCTCATCTTCATGATTCGCATAATGATTTACCTTCAGCTCCAGAAAAGTTCATATTGACAAAAGAAATACTCTCACCATATGCTAAATCCCTTTGAGATAACAATAAATTTACTTCAACAACAAAATTAATACCTAATTTAAACAACAAACAAAATTATGTAGTTCATTACCGAAACGTAAAATTTTTTATTCAAATGGGATTAAAAGTAACAAAAATTTATAAAGCTCTTCAATTTAACCAAGCTCCTTGGTTGGAAAAGTCTATAATGTTTAATAATGAAAAACGGAAAAATGCAACTTCTTCCTTTGAAAAGGACTTTTTCAAGCTTTTAAATAACAGCGTTTTTGGAAAAACCATGGAAAACTTACGGAATCATCGAAACATCGAATTATGTAACATCGAGAAGAGAGCGAAAAAACTAGTCGCTTGCGCAACTTTTGATGCGTTTAAGGAATTTGATAATGACTTAGTAGCCGTGGAAAGATTAAAATCAAAAGTGTTAATGAACAGACCGATTTATGGGTTTACCATCCTCGAATTATCAAAACTGTTGATGTATAACTTTCATCACATGTACATATAACAACATTATAATGAGAAAGCTGCACTCTTATTTACAGATACAGATTCTTTAACATATCGTATTACTACAGATAACATATATGAAGACATGAAGAAAAATCAACATCTTTTTGACTATTCTGATTACCCTCGAGACCATCCACTATATTCAACTGTAAAAAAAAAAAAAAAAAAAAAAAAAAAAAAGATTGATAAAATGAAGGGCGAATTAAATGGGGAAATTGTAATGGAATTTGCTGCTCTAAAATCGAAAATGTATTCATTGAAATCAACTAGCAGTGAAACAAGTAACTACCTATGAACAACAAACTGAAATAAATCAAGAAAATCATCATTTGTTCACAATTCGACAAAACAAAAAATGCCTTAGTGCATTTGATGATAAACGGTATTTTTTGGATGATGGTGTCAACTCTTTAGCTTATGGTCATTATGGAATTGATCAAGATTTTGTATTATAAACTTAAATATTGTAAAAGTTCATGAAGATACTGTAAACTATATTGTAATTAACTCTATTGTAAACTTCGGTAAAGTCTGAAAATTTATCAATCTTAAATATAATATTAATTTTAGAATAATAATTAAAATTATAACAATTTAACATTTTGTAAAATTAACTAAATATTTTATGAAAAAGCTAATGTCTGTGAAAATTTAGATAAAAGATGATTAAAATCTCAAATGTATAAGTGGAATTCGAACCCGGTGTTTACGAATCCTGTATACCCTTTAATAAATGCGGAATATCTAATTTTTTTATCTTTAGTAAATAAAATAGTGTAATCACAAAGCTATTAATGAAGAATTTCCTTGTAAAAATTATGTAGAAATAATGATGATCGGGTAGGATTCGAACCCTACACTAAAAAATATTTCAGTAGTTTTCACGTATGTGTGAGTGATTTTTCTAATATATGTCTTTATAGTTCTTTTAAACCTATGAATACTACTCTTCGAAAAGAATTTAATCATTTAATGAATGAATAAAACAATAAAGTTTTAATGTTTTTAGCTAACCTAATTTCAATCATAATTGAAGAGGATTTTTATCAAAGACTATTTTAATTTTACATAATGTAGGGTTTTAAAAACAATTAAGTCTCTCCACTGCCCTGCAGATAAGATGGTTAAATAATTGTCAACGTATTTAACTACTATACAGCTTTTTGCAGGTGCTATTGGGCTAGGCTGAAGCGAACAAATGTCTTTTATATTTTCAACATTATATATATACAAAGACACCTTCCGCCTGACAATCGCATCTTCACACCATTTTAGGAATACAGATGGTAACATCTCTCAGGTGCTTCTGTGAATCAAGCCCAGAGCGATGATTTCAAAAGAGGGAAAATAAAATTGTGTATTCCCTTCGGCTCTTCACGTGTTTCCAAATGATTTTGTTAAAATAGAAATTCTTTTTTCCTATGATGTTTTCAATTTAATATTGAGAATATGATTGACATTTTTAATAAATTTTTCTAACCCTTTTTCAAATCACTACAAAAATTTAGCGAATAGAAGCGGTTTTCAGATATATTTAGATTCTAATTTCTACACTTTAATAGATTGTTAATTAAATTTTCGAATATATCTCCAAAAAATTTAGAGTATTTGTTAATAATTTAAATTTGATGGGTAAGGACTTAGTATCAATTTTAAGTGAAGAAGAAGTAATTTTGTTTCTTGTCAAATTTATTTTAAGAAGTGAAGTTTCTTATTTTTTAATTTAAATACAATACTTCATAGTAATTATTTTTCAAGATGGTTGTCAGAATAGATATCATTTTGTTAAATGCATTTACTCATATATTAAATAGATTTCATCTTTATAATTTAGAGTTAGAGATTTTAAACCAACTTAAATTTTGAATGAATGAAATTATCAATTCCTAAATTATCAATAAACTTTATGAAAAATGATGATATATTACCTAATGTAAATTTTTACAATTGTTTAGGTGTTAACTTTAAAGAAATGATAAAAATGATATAAATCGGAGGAAACTTGAAATTTTTTAATGTTTTCAAACTAGCTTATGATGAAGCGCTTTAAGAGCTTTTAATCACACCTTTAATAAATTTTTTTATTATCTCCTAGAAATAAACAGATTATTTTAGCTGAAAAATTCCCTGTTTGAAAAGAAGACTTAATAAGTTTTTAAGAAAATATCGTAACATATTGTGTTATATTTTACCTGTATTTCAGAAGTTACTTTACTGCAAAAAATAGCTGATGTCGAAAATTTCCATACCTTAAACAGTTATACTTTAGATATAACTTTTTGGAATCTTCTTATCACTATCATCGATCATATGTGTATACTTAAAAATTTTTACAAAGTGGTATTTAATTATAAATTTTCTTTAAATTTTCTTACACTCGTTAAAATATTGTAAGTCTTTTTATTTAAAGTTTTATGTTATACTGGAAATCTTCCAACATTCTTAAAATAATATAAGTTTTCAAACAGAGTGATAATTAGAAATTACCATTTTTTTTTTTTTTTAGTTTTTATCTTGATCTGGAATCGAACCTGGTACATCTCTAATGTCAGCATTTGATTTTTTGTAATCTATTCCCAACACTAGTTATTTTCAGGTATATTTGCTAAGAATTATTCAACAATCTATGTTAAATAAAGACTTTCCAACTTCATTTATTACTGCATTTCATCACTTTAACATAGTGAAATGGTCCACGTGAATGCTACATTCACCCAGTTTTTCTTTTCCAGATATCAAGTTTGTAAATGATGAACACTAACTTTGAAAAAATTCAGAGCTGAAGAAATATTAATATTTATGTTTTTTAAATTCATGTTCACAGATGCATACTTAAATTTTATAAAGTGTATTTTATCATACTTAAAAAATATTATAACCAAGTATTGTCGATTAGAAACATATGTATACTTTCAAACTTTTAGAAATTAATTAACTTATTTTTTAGAATTAAAATATAGGAAACTAATGTTAACAATAATATGATTCTAAATGTATGATAAAATCACAAAGTTACCAGCATATGAGACTAAGTATTTTAAAAAATCATGATGTATGAATTTTTAATGTTACACATGTGTTATTATATCTTATTTTTCAAAGTACTAAGTTTTTGAAATAAAATTCAGTTTGAACTTTTTTTTTTTTTTCAGACATATGCTTCTAAACTGAAATTTTTTGTGAATGAAAATTTTTTTACTCAAAGTGTTTTAGAAAAGTTTGTCTCAGAAAGTTTTACAAAACTTTTCGATAACGTATTTTTAGAATAAAAAATTTAAGAAACTTATTTTTTCTAATGATTAGAATGAAGTATAAAATGATTAATTTGATGTGACGAATTGTATAATTGAATGAGGTGAATTTTCTATTTTGAATGATATTGATTCTATGGAAACTCATTTTAAGTGTTCCCTTGTCTTTGAAATTCTTTGAAAGAATTTCTTGTTTATTTTTCAATAATCTGTTTCCACACCACGATCGACCAATTGCATTTCTTTCAATTAATGAATTAATTAAAAGAACCACGTTAATTCTTTCAATTAATAAATTAATTTTTGAATGAAATGACATATTCGTCGTGTCGTAAGATTATCAGCGCATTACCTTTTTTTGAATGGAAAAGGTTCGCCTGTAGCTCTATTTTAAAACCATGTGATATCTACTGGTTAAGTAACGTCATTCGAAGCATAAGTGCGTCTGGGGTTCCGCTTAAAGATAAATTATCGTTTGGACATGTCGTTTGGACTTTCAGCCATGGTGCAAGACACGCATCGTGAAAATGATGTCCACAAACTGTTAGAGTTATCACTCCGAGATCTCCATCAGTTATAACCATTTGGCATATACTGCAAAAATCTGGTTCCTACACAGGAGAAAAAAAAAAAAATAAATAAAAATAAATAAAAAATCGAACTAATTTTTAAAAATCTGAGCGTAAAAGTTGATTAAAAATAAAAAAATTAAAGTAAATTGAAAACAATACGGTTAAACCCGATTGAAAAAAATAAATAAAAATAAATAAATAATTCTATGAAAAAATTTTAAACTTACTCGTTCTGACATTTTTATTATCTGAAAAAAATCGTTGATAAAATTAAAGAAAATCTTGGTGAAGTGCGCGTAAGTTGAAGAAAAAATGGGAGGGTTGTTTGAAACCTTCCGTATTTATACATTTTTTCAATGTATGACGACATGGAAATCCGACCCCTCCTACTCATCCTTGGCCAGTATGAAGCGCAATTTTTAGAAAAAATACACCCAATAGCTGTTTGAATCATTCCTTTTCAATAGGAATTCCTCTAAAAAATATGTGAGAATAATAGTCTAGTATCACTTACCCTCCTCAAACCAACAATTAAAAATAGTATAACAAGCTGAGAAGGCCGCTCAAACTATAATGTTTAGATACTCCACACACAACTCTGAAATTCTTTTGGATAAGGATCGGCCTAAAGCGCCTGTATTTAACACCTGTAGCAAGCTATTTTTGAGGAATGCTCTTGCAAGTCACCCTACTCTCTTTTGTTCACAGTTCGCTTTTGTTGATAAGTCGTTAACATGAAAATGCTTTTCACACAAACTGCAAATCTTCCTTTTTTAAACATTTTTCTTTAAAAAAATGAATCAGAAGTACTATCGTTTCTCAAATTTCGATTGATTATTACAAAAAAGATGACATACATAATTAAATGAATTAGTTTAATCAATATTAAACTATTATTTTTATATTATAAAAGTTTTAACACTAAACACCTCATCAAAATCGTGTGAATAAGCCGTGTTGAAGAATTTTTGAAAACAATTCAAATATATTTTTTGTGAATAATTTTTGAAAAACAATAGTCTATACTAAATCGGATGTAGTGAAAAAATTTATACATCAGGAAAATAATTCATTTTTGGCATTAACCAAAGTATTTGCTATTATTAGAAATAAATTGAAATTCTTTCTTTTTTCAAACGATAGAAAATTAAAGTATAAAAAATTGTTTGCAATGAATTCAGATTATAACCAGTTTGAAGTATCGTTTTATAATCATTAGTAATTTTTATGAATCTTAACACATTCTATCTTTTTCTAGTATTAATATTATAAGATTGGGAATACTAGTTATTTTTTTTTTTTTTTTTTTTTTTTTTTTTCACACATAAGAATTAAAAAAGTATACAAATCAAAAATACAGTTTAAGAAAATTCACTTTTAACTATTTTAGTGGATGATATTATTAAATTATTTTAAATAGTCTAATGAAAAAAGTCAAAGTTTTTTTATTCTTTTCTTTAAGGAGATTAGGATGATTTTATTCGAATGACAATAGATTTCAATTTCAAAAGAGTGCGACATCGTACAATCGAAGAGTAGTTTTTATTGAAAAGTAGAGATGGTACATCCCTTTTAAAGAAACACACTTTTTCAAGAAAAGGAGAAAATTTGTTTTGAAAGATTTCTTTTTTGAACAACTCACCGGTAAGTTTCAAGGGAAACATCTTATATTTTGCTACATTTTCGAGAGATAATAAAGAGTTTTTCACATTATGTAAGGGAGAGATATTTTCAAACATTAAAACACCCCCCCCCCCTAAAATTAAGATAAAATACTATATGTAAAAATCCTTGATTTTTGAAAACGAATCTAAAAGGAATAGAGTGAATAAAAATTGAAAAAACGTCATTAATAATAAAATGTCACGTGATGTTTTAGAATATTTCATTTAAAAAAATTAAACCTTAAAATTTTTTTTAAATAATTAGTGATTGAATAGTTAAATATTTTCAAAATTTGGGAGGGGGGTGAGAATCACTTTATGAAAAAGTGTATTTGATATGGATGAAAAACTTTTCGCAAAGTAAATTAAAAAAGAATTCAATACTGGGAAAAACTTACGTTGAAAAAGTAAGGTAATTCTCTTATAAGTAGCATGTTTAAAAAGAGTGTTTTGATTGGACGAACTATTTTTTCCGCAGGTGATACTTTTATCACTATTCGTGAGGGGTAGAATATTATTAGCGTTGAGACGAGTATTCTAATCTTATCATTTATACTAGCGAAAGCTGTGGAGTAAAGTTTAATTAAAACTATTATTTCATACTCTTCTTAAAGACTATGGATTTTCCAAGATTTCAGGTGAGTAACATTTCAAAAAATATTTTAATATTTTAGCATCTTTTAGTGCGACGTATTAAAAAAAATATTTTCAATTTAGGTGTTTTCAAACCCAATGTTAAACGATCAAGAGATAGTTGATGTTGTTGAATCGTCTGAAATAGAATGGGAATGTTTGAACAATTTTTCAAATGACGACTACATAAGCGAGAATGAAACAATTCAAGTGGATAGTGTATCATCCGTGACTAATGAAGTTAGTAAAACAAAAAATTTAGAGAGAGTAACATAAAAAAAATTAATATAAAAGTTTGAAAAATTATTTTTTTATTATAGATGAATAATGATGATGAAAATTCAGATGACATCCTCCCACAAGTGGTTGAGTCGAGTGATAGACATTTTGAAAATGCCCAGAGATTTACACCTGACGCTATAAAAATTATTGAAATCTCTTCATCAAGCTCGTTACCATCAACTAATATAAATCAGAATAATCTTAAATCCAATTTCTCGCAGGAAGAATTGTTATGCACCATTTGTTACTCACAGAGTACTAAATTAAAAAATTTGAAACTCGAGTGTGGACATAAATTCCACGATGAGTGTATATTAAAAGCTGTATGCATTTACGATATTTTTCTTTGGCGTTTCTGACGTAGTAGTTTATTCGGGTATTAATTTTCCAACGCCAAGTCTCCTGTTATTATATGTATATTAAAATGGTTTAAAAGTAGCAGTATTTGCCCTATATGTAGAAATAGAGTTTTAAGTGACGATGAAGAGGGCCAATCTCAAAGCCCAGAATATGATATCTGATTTAATAGAATTTAATTTAATATAATAGTAGTAAATAAATTATTTATAAAATATTTTTTAAGAGCAAATTCAATAGAATCTTTTCATTATCTTTCATTAACGTTCATAATAAATCGTTATTTTTGTTAATTAAAAAAATAAAATATATTTAATTTTAAAGAGTAAATTTCAAAACAATCAATTAATTAACTTTAAAAATTAATTGTTATTTTTGCTGATTAAGAATATAAAATCTAATTTATTTTAAAGAGTAAATTTCAAAACGATCAATTAATAAACTTACGAAATTAATTGTTATTTTTGTTGATTAAGAATCTAAATTTATTTTTATTAAAATATAATACATTTTTACGTCGGAATTTTAGTAATTAAAATTAACATCTCACCTTTGTTAAAATAATTAAATCTAAAAATAATAGTTTTTTTTTTTTTTTTTTTTTTTTAAATAAAAATTCAACCTACTGTTTCCCTATGTGTTAAATGACTAGTCATTTTCCCTATGTGTTAAATGATTAGTCATTAAACAATGGTTTTAAAATAGAGCTACAGGCGAACCTTTTCCATTCAAAAAAAGGTAATGCGCTGATAATTTTACGACAAGACGAATATGTCACTTCATTCAAAAATTAATTTATTAATTGAAAGAATTAACGTGGTTCTTTTAATTAATTCATTAATTGAAAGAAATGCTATTTGTCGATCGTGGTGTGGAAACAGATTATTGAAAAATAAACAAGAAATTCTTTCAAAGAATTTCAAAGACAAGGGAACTCTTAAAATGAGTTTCCATAGAATCAATATCATTCAAATAGAAAATTCACCTCATTCAATTATACAATTCGTCACATCAAATTAATCATTTTATACTTCATTCTAATCATTAGAAAAAATAAGTTTCTTAAATTTTTTATTCTAAAAATACGTCATCGAAAAGTTTTGTAAAATTTTCTGAGACAAATTTTTCTAAAACACTTTGAGTAAAAAATTTTTCATTCACAAAAAATTTCAGTTTAGAAGCATATGTCTGAAAAAAAAAAAAAAAAAAAGTTCAAACTGAATTTTATTTCAAAACTTAGTACTTTGAAAAATAAGATATAATAACACATGTGTAACATTAAAAATTCATACATCATGATTTTTCAAAATACTTAGTCTCATATGCTGGTAACTTTGTGATTTTATCATACATTTAGAATCATATTATTGTTAAAATTAGTTTCCTATATTTTAATTCTAAAAAATAAGTTAATTAATTTCTAAAAGTTTGAAAGTATACATATGTTTGTAATCGACAATACTTGGTTATAATATTTTTTAAGTATGATAAAATACATTTTATAAAATTTAAGTATGCATCTGTGAACATGAATTTAAAAAACATAAATATTAATATTTCTTCAGCTCTGAATTTTTTCAAAGTTAGTGTTCATCATTTACAAACTTGGTATCTGGAAAAGAAAAACTGGGTGAATGTAGCATTCACGTGGACCATTTCACTATGTTAAAGTGATGAAATGCAGTAATAAATGAAGTTGGAAAGTCTTTATTTAACATAGATTGTTGAATAATTCTTAGCAAATATACCTGAAAATAACTAGTGTTGGGAATAGATTACAAAAAATCAAACGCTGACATTAGAGATGTACCAGGTTCGATTCCGTTAGAGATGTACCAGGTTCGATTCCAGATCAAGATAAAAACTAAAAAAAAAAAAAAAGGAATTTCTAATTATCACTGTGTTCGAAAACTTATGTTATTTTAAAAATGTTGGAAGATTTGAAGATTTCTAGTATAACATAAAACTTTAAATAAAAAGACTTACAATATTTTAACAAGTGTAAGAAAATTTATAATTAAATACCACTTTGTAAAAATTTTTAAGTATACACATATGATCGATGATAGTGATAAGAAGATTCCAAAAAGTTATATCTAAAGTATAACTGTTTAAGGTATGGAAATTTTCAACATCAGCTATTTTTTGCAGTAAAGTAACTTCTGAAAAATTATACAGGTAAAATATAACACAATATGTTACGATATTTTCTTAAAAACTTATTAAGTCTTCTTTTCAAACAGGGAATTTTTCAGCTAAAATAATCTATTTATTTCTAGGAGATAATAAAAAAATTTATTAAAGGTGTGATTAAAAGCTCTTAAAACGCTTCATCATAAGCTAGTTTGAAAATATTAAAAAATTTCAAGTTTGCTCCGATTTATATCATTTTTATCATTTCTTTAAAGTTAACACCTAAACAATTGTAAAAATTTACATTAGGTAATATATCATCATTTTTCATAAAGTTTATTGATAATTTAGGAATTGATAATTTCATTCATTCAAAATTTAAGTTGGTTTAAAATCTCTAACTCTAAATTATAAAGATGAAATCTATTTAATATATGAGTAAATGCATTTAACAAAATGATATCTATTCTGGCAACCATCTTGAAAAATAATTACTATGAAGTATTGTATTTAAATTAAAAAATAAGAAACTTCACTTCTTAAAATAAATTTGACAAGAAACAAAATTACTTCTTCTTCACTTAAAATTGATACTAAGTCCTTACCCATGAAATTTAAATTATTAACAAATACTCTAAAATTTTTGGAGATATATTCGAAAATTTAATTAACAATCTATTAAAGTGTAGAAATTAGAATCTAAATATATCTGAAAACCGCTTCTCTTCGCTAAATTTTTGTAGTGATTTGAAAAAGGGTTAGAAAAATTTATTAAAAATGTCAATCATATTCTCAATATTAAATTGAAAACATCATAGGAAAAAAGAATTTCTATTTTAACAAAATCATTTGGAAACACGTGAAGAGCCGAAGGGAATACACAATTTTATTTTCCCTCTTTTGAAATCATCGCTCTGGGCTTGATTCACAGAAGCACCTGAGAGTTGTTACCATCTGTATTCCTAAAATGGTGTGAAGATGCGATTGTCAGGCGGAAGGTGTCTTTGTACATATATAATGTTGAAAATATAAAAGACATTTGTTCGCTTCAGCCTAGAACAATAACACCTGCAAAAAGCTGTATAGTAGTTAAATACGTTGACAATTATTTAACCATCTTATCTGCAGGGCAGTGGAGAGGCTTAATTGTTTTTAAAACCCTACATTATGTAAAATTAAAATAGTCTTTGATGAAAATCCTCTTCAATTATGATTGAAATTAGGTTAGGTAAAAACATTAAAACTTTATTGTTTTATTCATTCATTAAATGATTAAATTCTTTTCGAAGAGTAGTATTCATAGGTTTAAAAGAACTATAAAGACATATATTAGAAAAATCACTCACACATACGTGAAAACTACTGAAATATTTTTTAGTGTAGGGTTCGAATCCTACCCGATCATCATTATTTCTACTTAATTTTTACAAGGAAATTCTTCATTAATAGCTTTGTGATTACACTATTTTATTTACTAAAGATAAAAAAAATTAGATATTCCGCAATTATTAAAGGGTATACAGGATTCGTAGACACCGGGTTCGAATTCCACATATACATTTGAGATTTTAATCATCTTTTATCTAAATTTTCACAGACATTAGCTTTTTCATAAAATATTTAGTTAATTTTACAAGATGTTAAATTGTTATAATTTTAATTATTATTCTAAAATTAATATTATATTTAAGGTTGATAAATTTTCAGACTTTACCGAAGTTTACAATAGAGTTAATTACAATATAGTTTACAGTATCTTCATGAACTTTTACAATATTTAAGTTTATAATACAAAATCTTGATCAATTCCATAATGACCATAAGCTAAAGAGTTGACACCATCATCCAAAAAATACCGTTTATCATCAAATGCACTAAGGCATTTTTTGTTTGGTCGAATTGTGAACAAATGATGATTTTCTTGATTTATTTCAGTTTGTTGTTCATAGGTAGTTACTTGTTTCACTGCTAGTTGATTTCAATGAATACATTTTCGATTTTAGAGCAGCAAATTCCATTACAATTTCCCCATTTAATTCGCCCTTCATTTTATCAATCATTTTTTTTTTTTTTTTTTTACAGTTGAATATAGTGGATGGTCTCGAGGGTAATCAGAATAGTCAAAAAGATGTTGATTTTTCTTCATGTCTTCATATATGTTATCCGTAGTAATACGATAGGTTAAAGAATCTGTATCTGTAAATAAGAGTGCAGCTTTCTCATTATAATGTTGTTTTATGTACATGTGATGAAAGTTATACATCAACAGTTTTGATAATTCGAGGATGGTAAACCCATAAATCGGTCTGTTCATTAACACTTTTGATTTTAGTCTTTCCACGGCTACTAAGTCATTATCAAATTCCTTAAACGCATCAAAAGTTGCGCAAGCGACTAGTTTTTTCGCTCTCTTCTCGGTGTTACATAATTCGATGTTTCGATGATTCCGTAAGTTTTCCATGGTTTTTCCAAAAACGCTGTTATTTAAAAGCTTGAAAAAGTCCTTTTCAAAGGAAGAAGTTGCACTTTTTCGTTTTTCAGTATTAAACATTATAGACTTATCCAACCAAGGAGCTTGGTTAAATTGAAGAGCTTTATGAATTTTTGTTACTTTTAATCTCATTTGAATAAAAAAATTTACGTTTCGGTAATGAACTACATAATTTTGTTTGTTGTTTAAATTAGGTATTAATTTTGTTGTTGAAGTAAATTTATTGTTATCTCAAAGGGATTTAGCGTATGGTGAGAGTATTTCTTTTGTCAATATGAACTTTTCTGGAGCTAAAGGTAAATCATTATGCGAATCATGAAGATGAGGTGGATATTCTTTTTCAAAAATATTTAGTGAATTTTACAAGATGTTAAATTGTTATTGTTTTAATTATTATTCTGAAATTAAAATCATTTTTAAGGTTGATTAATTTTCAGACAATTTTGTTCATAGGTTTAAAAAGAACTGTAAAGACATATAATAGAAAAATCACTCACACATACGTGAAAACTACTGAAATATTTTTTAGTGTAGGGTGCCGGGTTCGATTTCCGGTCTTTTTTAGTGTAGGGTGCCGGGTTCGAATCCTACCCGATCATCTTTATTTCTACACTTTGTTTCATTCTTTCTACTTAATTTTTTACTCTCAATGTTAGTTTTCAGAAAATATTTGAAATCTTTTAGAAGAAAATCCTTAATTCATAGCTTTGTAATTACACTGTTTTAATTACTAAAGATAAAAAATGGATCATTCCACATCTATCAAAGGGTTTATAGGTTTCGTAGGCTATACCATTTATTGAATAGGGAAGATAGGCGGTGATAGGTTTTGTTAAAATAACTCGAGGTAGACACCGGGTTCGAATTCCACTTATACATTTGAGATTTTAATCATCTTTTAACTTATTTTTCACGTACATTCTCATTTTTTCATAAAACATTTAGTTAATTTTTCAAGATCTCCAATTATTATTTTAATTATTATTCTCTAATTAATATCATTAAAACGATTGAATTCTTTTCGGACAATAGTATTGATAGTTTTAAAAGATTTGTACAGGTATATAATAGAAAAAATCACATACACTCACATACATTCATACCTAAAATAGAACCATCAGATCATATTTTCATAGGTCAGTGGTTTCGCGCTCGAAAACTACTGTCTTATGGAAATATTTTTACTGCAAGGTGCCGGGTTCGAGCCCCAGTCAAACCTCTCTATTTCTTTCATAGTATATTCGCATTCTTAAATTCAATCGATTCCTTATTTTCAAATTTTTTTAAATTTTTCAAATTTTTAATTAATTTCTTAATTAATTTCTTAATTAACCTCCTAATTAATTTCCTAATGAGTCACAAACAATATCCTACTTTTTTCATTCTACCGCAAACATCTCTTTAAAACCATCGTCACCTTTTATAAAAAATCACTCATTAATTTTTTTAATTAAATTTCCTCATTAATACCCTCATCATCTTTTACAATTAAGTTAGAGAATGTCTCAAGGTCAATACCAAGTCATCCACACCCCTCAGAGGGTGGTGCGGCACCCGCACGGCTTGCCGGTGCACCGGTGCACCCGCCTGCTGATGGTCAACCGGCCTTTCTTACCTACTATCGACATATTTATACATACATGTAAACTTAAAGATAAGAAATAACATATAGTAATAAATGAAATATTATATATATATTCGGGCATTGCATGCTGTAAATGTTTAGCAGTTTGCATACAGAATGATAGAAGGGTCACCTAATTCGCATACAACATTCATTCAATGCCCTTGAAAAAGTAATGAATATGTATGTTTCAATATCAAGTTGCTTATATTTTTCTTTTCGTCAAATTTATTCATTTTTTACAGCTCTTCATGTGATACTTGGTTTCATATAATTGAATATTTGGAAAGGTTTTCGATATATATATGAAATAAAAGATGCAGCAAAAATGGAGTTATTATATTCGAATTTTTAAAGCATATTAGGAAGAAAAAGTTGACAAGCCATACTCCTACTATTTTTTAATTCATTAATTAAAGTAATTAAAACATTTTTTAATTACTTTTAAATTTTTAATACATAATAATAATAAAAAGTTGTCTTTTATTAGAGAATACCCTTCTATTCTTTTCAATTCTATTCTATATGCATTATTCTTATTTTGAAAATATATTATCTTACCACCCTCTAAAGGGAATGTGAAAAAACATTTACTACTACTACTAAGAATAATAATAATTTGAGCTTATTTTGTTACTCTGAACTTTGAACGAAAGGATTTATTATTATTATTATTTTATTACATTTAAACGAAAAACATATTTTATTACTGTAAGATTCTTAATAAGTAATAGCTACAAAAGTTAATCTATACATATAGAAGAGTACTTCCACTCACTCACTCACTGACTCATCAACGCACAGCAAAATCTACTGGAGCCACTGACTCGAAACTGGGTCAGATTATAGAACATATAGTGTAAGCACCCCCTAAGAAGCGATTTTACGAAATTCGCCCCCCAAGGGGGTGTAGGGGGCAAAATGTGATTTCACAAAAACCTTCATATCTCAAATTAAAAAACAGATATCCGTAAAATTTTTGCTTTAAAATATAGCTAATTTAACTATCTAAAAACCAATTTCTGGAATTTTAAAAGTTCGGTGCCCAAGGGGGGAAAGGGACAAAACGTGATTTCACATGCGCAAAACGTGGTTTCACATTCTCCTATATATCTCAAAAAGAAAAACAGATATATGAGAAATTTTTGCTCTAATATATAGCTAATACAAATACCTAAAAACTAATTTCTGGAATTTTCGTAATTCAGCCCAGAAGAGGGGAGGAGAGGGGGCAAAACGTGATTTGAAATAATCCTTTACATTGCAAACAGAAAAAAATATATGTGTAAGATATTTTTGCTCTATATAGCTCCCATAAATACATAAAAACTAATTTCTTTAATTTTAGAAATTCGTCCCAGGTGGGCCGGGAAAGGGGGGCTATGGGGTAAAAAAATAGAAATATAGTTTGACCGTTCAAAATCGGTACAGAATAGGTTTTAGAGACCTGCAAGTCAAATGAGGATAATTTTGAAAGTGTAAAGTTATTAGGAGGGTCAGAAAGGTGTGTGTGGGGGGGGGGGAGGAGGGGCACAGAAATAAAAATAGAGTTAGACCGTTCAAAATTGGTACATAAAGGTTTTTGATACCTACAAATCTATTGCGGATAGTTTCGAATTTGTATAGTTATTAGGAGTGGCGGGAGGAGGCGATGGAGGAGCAAAAATAAAAATAGAGTTATGTCGTTCAAAATTGGTACATAGAGGTTTTTGATACTTACAAATCGATTGCGGATATTTTCGAATTTGTAAAGTTATTAAATTCGTACATGGAGGTTTTTGATACCTACAAATCGATTGCGTATATTTTCGAATTTGTAAATTAGGATAGACGGGAAGGGGAGGTAAAAGGGCAAAAATATATAAATAAGAGTTAGAGTGCTGAAAATTAGTGTTGTTATGTTTTGAGGGCCGATAAATCGATTGCGGATATTTTCGAAGATACAGAATTATTACGAAGGACGGGAAGGGATCGAGCGCAGGGTTAAAAATAAAGAAATTCAGATAAAATGTTGGAAATTAGTATTATTAGGTTTAAAAGCCAGAGAGAACGACTGCGAGTCTAAAATAATTAGGAGGCGCGGGAACGGTAGGTGAAGGAGCATGCGAGCTTTGCGCGCCTGTATGCGCTGCCGCAGGCAGTGGTGGCCCAAACCAATTATTCCACTGATGGATGATTTTTTTTTTTTTTAATGTTTTTACCTTACGGTAATATAGTGATTCATTAATAGTGTTGAACATAAATGCGCGAAAGCAGCGCACAATTGCCTGCGCTGCCAAGGGCAGTGGGGACCCGTTGCGACATTTTTTCCAATCGCATTTTTTTTTTTCTCTTTTTTTTTCGCATGATAAAAATTGAAGTAATTTTGAGAATTTATTAACTATAGTGATTCATTTAAAAATAGTGACCAGCGAAGCGGGCGTAGCCTGCTAGTTTTAATATAAAGCATTATACATAAATTATTTTTTTCAATCAATTAATATATTTTCTTTTGTATCGTATCAATTAATGAAGGGTAAAAAGAGAATAAATAAATTAGAATAAAAATAAATAAATTAAATTAAATTAAAATGAAAATAACTGAAAACACATATGGTTTATTACTTCCAAATTATTATTAGGTAAGAGCGAGAAAAAGTTGTTTTTATCGTAATAAATTATTTTATTACATAAATAAATCGATTACATCTTTAAATTTTTGTCGTGCGATATTTTAAAGTAATCGTCATTAACACACACACACACACACACACATATATATATAGTAATATATAAATGTATAAATATATAAACAAATGAATGAAATTAAATGTAGAAATATATATACACAAATGAATGAAATTATACCCCAAAAAACATTCATTTGTGTATATATATTTCTACATTTAATTTCATTCATTTGTTTATATATTTCTGCATTTATATATTACTATATCAAAGTTTTGCATTTCCTTTCGCTGCAATCTTGCGCATTGGTTTGTAATTCTCCTATTGGTTTTTCTAATCAGTAAAACTTATATTTTTATATATTTTCCTGTCAATTGTTTTATATATATATATATATATATATATATTCTTTTTGTATTTATTTTTCTTTTTTCATTACCGTCATACTATAGGTATGGGGATCTTAGGCAGTTAAAAAAAAAAAAAAAAAAAAAAAGTCATCCTTGTTTTTTTTTTTTTTTTACATTTCTACTCATTTTGAGGTATGTATGATAAATCGAAAAATCGTTAAACTGGTATGGTTTATCCGTTAGTGTCTTAGTTAATTAGTATGTGTACACGACATCGCAAGAACAATAAGTTATTATTGTTATCATTATTATTAAAAACTTCTTAAACATTAAGAAATTAGAAATTAATATATTTTTATTATTATTTGTAAAAATAAATTTCTATAAAAAATAAAAATAAATAATCGAAATTTTAATATATATGTATTTATATATACATACATACAGACCTACATAATCCAAAATCATTGTCTCATAATCATAAATCATTGCCATAAATCATCACTCTTTAACTCATAATATATATGACTGATTTAATTCATATAAATTTGGTTTATAAATATCAGTAATTATAAATATATATATATATATATATATAAATCTAATAATAAAAATAATTTCACTGTAACTTTTTCTTATTTATGATATGGTCAGAAGAAGTTTGAGGAAAGTTAAGCACCGGTAAAACTCGTCTATCCCGTTCCACCTGTCGTCTTAGCCGTGGGGGCCTATGCTCCTTCTTAGTTTGAATTTTATTTGTTTGAACACTACCTTTATTTCACGTAGTTTTCAGTTTTTATACTAAACATTTGTACTCATCACTTCCTCACTTTAAAACATTCTTACAAGCTTTTAAAATGCATTTTTATTTATTTATTTTCTTTTATTATTCTTTTATGGTGACTTTTTTCCCGCATGACTTTCTTTCCGGTGACTTTTCTTCCGGTGATTTTTTCTCGTGACTTCTTTTTCAGGTGACACATTTATACGTTTTTAAAGGGACCGTTCCAGAAAAACGTATAAATGAAAAAATCGTACAACTGAAAATTTGTTTCAACACATTAATACATAATAAAGGATTATATTATTATTAAAAATGAAATTACTTTTCATGATTTCCTTTACATTTGTTCGACTAAGATAATTTTTAATGAAATTTGAAATAATTTTAAAAAATAGGATAAATGTTAAAAGATAATTAAAAATGTAGAAATTCAGGAAAATTCCATAAAATTTTGATTTTAACCTTTAAAGACAGTCTTTCTAAATAAAGATGACATTTTTGTAAACGGTTAAAGGAAAAAAAAAAAAAAAAAAAAAAAAAAAAACTGCTTTGTCTCTCAAACAGCAAGATGTCAAATAAGAATAAGCATGATAAGAAATAAGAAAATCTTCTGGTATCCTATTCAAATTTACCCAAAGCAAAGAAGTAATACACCTTCAAGTTTACAAAATGCCTATGAAGTTGTGAGATTTTTTTTTTTTTTTTCTTTCACATCCCGTCCCTAAAATGCAATTAAAGGAGAGAGTGGTACGGAGGTCTACAAGTTGTCAGTTTTCTCTCTCTCAAAGAAATCCTGTCTACTTTTATACTTATCAATTAACCCAGTCCCGAATGATTGCTTCTGAATGTTTCTCTACCCCCCCCCCCTCCCCCTTGCAGACTATCAGCCCTACTTGAGTGTTATTGAGTTGCGCTTAAGAATAGGAGGTACTACTCAATTGCGCTTAGGGCCTTCATCTGCATAGGCATCAGTTGCGCCGAGATCATATCCCCTCCAAAAGCATAAACGCACCAATTGCGCTCGTAGGTTTTTCAGAAAATCAGAAAACAAATTCTAAATGATTTTGACTATTCAAATTTGCATAATTTGTCGATAAAGCTTTCTGATAATCATTAATATTTGTTTGTTTCAATTTTTTAAAAGCTTTTCAGGAATAAATTTGTTTTTCAAAAAACATTTGCATACCAGAACAAATTGTTCAGCTTATTCTATCATACGTTATTGATGGCATGAGATTTTTGGATTTCTTTTTAAAGTACTTATGTTTCCTTTAAATGTGAAAATATTTTGAAAACATTACAGGTAAGACAAAACTAAATAAAAATATGGTGTATATTCAATATTTAAACTTTAAAACTTCTTCACAGACCATAAAATTCAACGCAACCGGTATCGAAAGGACTTGGCCTTTCTTCATCAGGTGCAAAAAACATGTGCTACTGCCTTGGAGGCAAAAGCAAGACTTGTTTTTATTTGTGTATTTGTTTGCAGTTACTTGTTAGACAAGTTTTATTTGCGTAATATAAATATTTCTTTAAATAAATAATATGATATAAACGTTTTTTTTTTTAATTGCTCTTGTTTGAATTTATTGGAACCTATTATCTTTACCCAGGAGATACCACAAGAATAAGTAAATAATTTTTCCCTTCCTAGAAATTATCATTCGTTACCTTCCGGTATACAAGAGTGGGGGGGGGGGGGTGACAATGAACGTTATCAGTAATTTTTCTTGCGAGCGCAATTGATGCTTTTTTAACAATGAAAAGCTGTATTACGATACATGACAGGATACTTCATTTCGTATATGCCCGCCTCTTCCCTCTTTTATAGCTAACCCATGTAAACCCCCTCACTTTATTTGAAGTATGACAATGTCCCAACTGAAAATACCTCAATGTCATGATAAAATATTTCTTTGTCCTACCAAACACTAATATTCGTTATGTAATGCCTTTTTTTCATTCGATTGTACAGTATTATTATTGTAATAATAATAATTATTATTTATTTTTGTATAAATATTGGAAAAATATAATTCAATAAATTAAAATTTAGTTTTTCCGTAATGCACTTTTTAAAAGAAATTTTCTTATTTTATAAATTAATTTTTCTTTTCCTAAGAATTTTTTTTTAGCTGGTAGTTAGCTCGAATATTGTGCTAACTTAGCATTTCATTACCTAGATAAATGTTTCTGAAGGCTAAATATATCATGTCGACCAAACAAAGCTCTATCTCCTAATTTTTCTCAATAATGCGATCATTTTTCATTTTAGCATATGCTTCGCAAATCGCAGGTGCCATTTTTACCGGTGCCATTTTTACCAGTGCAATTTTTTCCGGCATTCATTTAGGTTTCACCCTGACATAAACTGGTGCTGATTAGATTTGGGGATCAATCGCTCATCAGGTGGCGATGTGAGCACATTTTTTCTTAAATTTTCAACATGGCAGTATAGGACAAAATTTCGTGTGATTGTAAAATTAATATAAATTATTCATAATAGTAGTAGTTAACAAGGAAAAAAATTCTGTGCATGTGGGGGAATCGCTCCCCCCCCGTACATCCCGGGGGGGGGGGTAAATTTTTATGATGAGTATCTTTCGAAAGGTCTCGTCAATACCTCTAAAACGAATGGTTGAACTATAAACCTGTGATAATTTAAAACAAAGTTATCGATTTTTTTTTTACTTTTAACAACAATTTTTTTTTTTTTTTTTTAATATTGTTACTGAGTGAATTTGTATAGGAAAAATACAGACGAAAGTCTTGTAGTGGCCACAACGTACTAGTTTTCTTTCTTTCTTTTTCTTCCTTTCTTCTTCTTCTTTTTTTTTTTTTTTTTAATCATCAATCACAAGCTGAAAAATAATTTTATACAAAATTATCTTATTATCCATATTATTATAATATATCGTTCCGTTATACTTAAATGCTGACTAGCTAGTTTCTGGTTAATTCATGAATAGATTTTACCTAAAATTGTGAAATTTTTAAATTTTATACTTATTCACAAAAGGAAATTCATTTTTTTTTTCTTTAAGCAAATAAAGCATAAAGGAATGACTAGAATATGGATCTCAGAAAAAAGGGCACTTTTCCAGTTCGCAAACCGCAAAATAATAAATATCAAGTAATGAATTTAAAAAATGACTTTCAAATTACATTTTTGAAATTTCAATTGATTTGGTACAACATTCATTTAGTATATAGTACCTGGGGGAAGAGGGGAGAGGACTAGCAGCAGATTGGTAAAAAAAAATAATAAATAAATAAATAAAAAAAATGTTTTTTATATAAACTTCTACCGATTTTAATGAAACTTTGTATAATCACGTACAATTTGTGAAAAATTACAGTAAGTATCAGACATACTTGTGGGAGGGGATGGTTAAATGAAGGGAGGGACGGGGATGGGTAGAAAAAAATAAAAGGATTTTTTATATCACCATTTTACTGACTTTAATGATATATTTTATAACTATCACTTACTTTTTATGAAGATCACAGTGAGTGTATGGCTTGGGGCGCAAGGGGGGGCAGATGGAAATGAAATATATTCTTCTTTAAACTACCCTATTATTAATTCAAATGTTTTTTGTATAATCACGTATAATTTATGAAAAAATTACAGAAAGTGTCAGACATACTTTGGGGGGGGGGGATCAAAGGAGAATAAAAGGATTCCTTATATCACCATTTTATCGGTTATAATGATATGTTCTATAACGACCAATTATGATTTATGAAGGTTACAATGAGTGTATTACATACCTGTGGGGACAAGGGGGGGCCGATGGAAATAAAATATATTCTTCTTTAAATTACCCTGTTATCGATTTAAACAAAATCTCTGTACAATAACGAATTATTTGTAAAAAAAAAAATGTCAGTTAATATCAGACATACTTGGGGGGGGGGGGCTTGTTTTATTGTTTGCATTATCGCTTGTTTTATTGTTTTATTTGCATTTTGTGTAAATATCAGTTACTATTAATGAAAAATTACAGTGAGGTACGCAAAAATTTAATGTATGATTTAAATCTGTAAAAAAGTTACTCAAAAATTAATTTTTTTCTTTTAATATGTCTCTTTTGTCTTCCCCAATGTAGAAATAAAAAACTTACACTCTCGTTAATGTTTAAAATCAATTTTACAAGGAGAAATTAAGAATGCCCTTTTTTCCGCAATCCGGAAAAAAGGGCACTTTTCTTAATTGTTACTTGTAAAATACTTGCTAAACATGGACGATAGCAAAAATTTTTTGTTTCTACGAGGAGAGGGGGAACAGATGAAAGAAAAAAAAATTCTGTTTTAGAATAATCTTTTACCAATGTTGGATATTAACAATGTATTGAATTTTTGGATTGCGGAAAAAAAGGGCATTTTTCGTAATTTCTCATTCTGAAACTACTGCTAAACATCAACGAGAGTGTAAGCTTTTTATTTCTACATGGGGGAAGGACAATATAGACAGATTAAAAGAAGAAAATTCTTTTTTTAGTAACTTTTTTACAGATTTAAATCATTCATTGAATTTTTGCATACCTCACTTTAATTTTTCATTAATAGTAATGGATACTTACACAAAATGTAAATGAAACAATAAAACAAACTATAACAAGTGTTGTTTAAAAAGATTATTTTATATTCCATCTGTCCTAGGCCCCCCCCCCCCCCTCCCCATCTTATGAACTATAGGTAACTTTCACTATAATTTTAATAAAATAAAAGTGATATTTGTACAAAGTTTAATATAAGTAGGTAGCATGTTGCTGTAAAAACAAACATTTTCTTCGCTCTGACCCCCCCCCCCCCTTCCTTAGCAAATCATCCAGGTATGTGTACCCTTAATTTTTCATAGGCAGAAAGTTGCATAGATACAAAGTTCTTTTTTTTTAAATTGACAATGCGGTAGTTTAATACAGTTTAATATGCGGTAGAATAAATATTTTACCTCTATCTTCGCCCCCCTTGTCCCCCCCCCAGGTATATAATACACTCACTGTGATCTTCATAAAAAGTAAGTGATAGTTATAAAATATGTCATTAAAATCGGTAAAATGGTGATATAAAAAATTATTTTATATTCCTCTGTCCCCCCTCCCCCCCCCCTCTTTAACTTCCCACCCTCCTCAATAATGTCTGACACTTACTGTGATTTTTTTTCACAAATTTTACGTTATTATACAAAGTTTTTGTTTAAATCGATAATAGTGTAGTTTAAAGAAGAATATATTTTGTTTCCATCCCCTTGCCCCCCCCCCCAGGTATATATTACACTCATTGTAATCTTCATAAAAATTAAGTGGTAGTAATAGGATATATCATTAAAATCGCTAAAATGGTGATATAAAGAATCACTTTATTTTCCTCTCCCCCCCTCCCTCTCTAAGTATGTCTGACACTTACTGTAATTTTTTCATAAATTATACGTAATTATACAAAAAAAAAAAAATAATAATAATAATAATAATAATCAATAATATTATAATTTAAAGAAGAATATATTTCATATCCATCTGCTCCCCCTTGACCCCCCAGGTATATAATACATTCACTGTGATCTTCATAAAAAGTAAGCGATAGTTATAAAATATATCATTAAAGTCGTTAAAATTGTGATATAAAAAATCATTTTATTTTTCTCTGCCACCCCCCCCCCTCTTCCTTTAACCCTCCCCTCCCACAAGTACGTCTGATACTTACTGTAATTTTTTCAGAAATTGTACGTGATTATACAAAGTTTCATTAAAATCGGTAAGAGTTGATAAAAAACAATTCTTTTTTTTTTTTTTTTTTTTTCAATCTGCTGCTAGTCCCCTTCCCAGCTTCCTCCAGGTGCTGTATACTAAATGAATGTTGTACCAAACTAATTGAAATTTCAAGAAATGTAATTTGAAAGTCATTTTTTAAATTTATTACTTGATATTTATTATTTTGCGATTTGCGAACGAGAAAAATGCCCTTTTTTCCGGATGCCCTTTCTTCCGAGATCCATATTCTAGTCATTCATTTTAGGTTTTATTTACTTAAAAAAAGAAGAAGAAAAAAAGAATTTCCTTTTATGAATAAGTATAAAATTTAAAAATTTCATACTTTTAGGTAAAATCTATTCATGAATTAACCAGAAACTAGGTAGTCAGCATTTAAATATAACTGAACGATATATTATAACAATATGGATAATAAGATAATTTTGTATAAAATTATTTTTCAACTTGTGTTTGCTGAATTAGAAAAAAAAAAAAAAAAAAAAAAAATAAGAAAGTTAAGAAAAGAGAGAAAATAATATAAAAAATAATCATAAAATATACAAAATCATAGTATTTATTTGCTTGTTTATTTACTTGTCATTTCTAAAGAAACATAAATAACAGAAGTAATATAACCCCATTTGAAAAATTACCAATCATGTCTAAAATTTCAAAAAGTAAAAAGTTACATTCAAGACACTCGGAGCAATTTACAATACAACTACAGGTATTCCTTCACCTGTTCCTTGTCCATTTTCCAAGAAACCTGAAGTGGAATAAGCCCCTATTATTTCATTTCAGGACTTTGCACACATGCAGATTGTGCTATAAGGGAGGGTAACTCAACGACTTTCCGAAGTCCGAAGCATGATAAAAACTAGAGAACGCTTCTAAGAAAAGGAATTCCTGTCAAACACCTATTTATCTCTTCCCGAAAAATAAAAATAGTCTCTATTCTACACTGCTCTGTTTCCAACATTTTCTTTCATTTCTTTTTCATTTCTTTTTCTTTTCTTCTTCTTCTTCTTTTTTTTTTTTTTTTTTTTTTTTTTTTTTTAAACCATTATTATTATTATTATTTTAACATTATCATTTCCTTGAAAAAATAATTAAAATCTCATAAATAGTAACTACGTGAATAAAGTAATAAATAAAAGCTTTTTTTTTTTCAACTGAAAAGGATCCTGTGAAAGATTTTTAATATTCAGCCCTCTTAAAAGAATAAATTTTTAACTGACGATGAAATATCAGTAACAAAGATGAAATGTTTTCGAAACATACAGCTAGTTTAACTCTATGGCATAATTTGGGGCAATTTCAGTTTATGATTCGCAAATAGCAATTCGCAAATTACCCATTCCTCCGTTACCCATTTTCCATTACCCATTTTTCCGCTTACCCTTTTTTCCATTACCCATTTTTCCGCTCCGCTTACCCTTTTTTCCATTACCCATTTTTCCGCTTACCCATTTTTCCGTTACCCATCTTTCCGTTACCCATTTTTCCGGGATCCATACAAACCAGTAAAGGTATAAACTCCATTTTCAAAAGGGAACATCCGATAGTGAACTTGAATAACATATATCAGTTTCAAGAAATTCCACAAATATTTACGGGAATTAGAGCGCGGAGAGGCAAATAGACAGACAGGGGAGGCGGTAAAAATGGCACCGGGAAAATGGCATCTGGTAAAAATGGCATCGGTAAAATGGCAACGGTAAAAATGGCACCTGTGATTTGCGTAACACATACTACAATGAAAAATAGTCGCATTATTGCTAAAATTAGGAAGTATTTTGAGCTTTGATTGACTGTCGTGATATATTTGGCCATCACATACAAATATCTGTATTATGAATAAAAAGTATTGAATTTTTTAATTTTTATAGATATATTATAGATATACTTTATAGAAAGTACTGATTTTAAGTAAAATTTTAGAAGAAGAACTAGACATTAGAAATTTAAAATAAAAAATTGGTACAACATTCACTTAGTATATGTCTGTTCAAAGTTTGGTTGGGGGGAAGGGGGGGTTAGGAGACGATTGAAGGAAAATAATTGATTTTATATCACCATCTTACTGATTTTAATGAAACTTTGTATAATAATCACTTACTATTTATGAAAAAAACTACAGTGTTCCATATACGGGGGGGGGGGGGGGGGATCAGAGGTATACATATTGAAAACTTTTTCAAACAATGCTATACATATAGGAATTCCATTGAGTATTATATACAGCTGAGGGGGCCAAGAGGGCGGTGCACGTAGGTGTTTCTTTTTTTCTTTCTTTCTTTTTAATCATTCTATTATTTATTTATTTATTTATGACTCTTCTTGTTTTGAAAAAGTTTTAATATTTTACTTTAAATGTGTGATATGCAAAAATGAAATAAGTTGAATTTTATCACTTTTTAGCTTCAAAGCGAAATATTAAAAATTCAATATTTGGAACGATAAAAACGTTAACGTTTACGTATTTTTCAAATGTGAAAACGGATTTAGAAAAATTAGAAAATGAGTAATTTAAAAACTAATTTCTCCATTAATTAACAGAATTACACTGCCAATGAAATTAGGTGAAAAACATAGTTATTAATAATTATAATTACTTTTATATAACTAACAATAACGATAGTTGTTATATAATTGATATATACATGTGTGTATAGCTGATAATAACCATTAATAGTTATCGCTATTATTATTATTAATATTATTCAAATTATAGTGCCAATAGTATCAGTACAGCATATATATATACTATTATTATAGGTAAGAGGAAAAAAAAGTCCCCGGAAAAAAAGTCACGGAAAAAAAAGTCCCCAGGAAAAAAAGTCCCGGAAATTCATTTCGGTCGTCTTCATAAATGAAATACAACTTTTTAATAACTTTTAGTGACATTATGCTTCTTTTATTTTTAAAACTGTTTTTTTTTTTTTTTTTTTTTTTTTTTTTTTTTTTCCTTTTAATTAATTCTTTTTCTATTTAATTATGTATATATAGATTCTTTTCAAACATACCGCAGGGAAAAATGAAAAATTCAGTATTCTACTATATGTAAGAAGTATAAGTTCCGTCAGTAATGAAAAGAAAGATAAACGAAATACAATAAAAGACAAGAATGAAAAATTATGCGGTACTCATTAATTATTTACATTTTTCAACTGTAGATGATCGTTGTTTGATACACCCTTAAATGTTCTTTGCATATCTTATCACACAACGAGCAGACAGAAGAACAGAAAGTCAGAGAGATAGACTAATTGAATTCCTAATCGCTCTTAAACGTTTTTGGAAAATGTTAAAAATTCTTGACTTAAAAGAAAATGCAGCCGTAATATATCTGTATATTTTTTGTGTAGTTCTGTAAGTCTGATTGCGAATCATAATGCGTTCTATAAAAAAACATTTTTTTTTTTAGCATATTATCAACAAATACCAACTTCATTATTATTTTTGCAGTAGAAATTTATCTGAATGTGATAAAAAATGTCGCCCATAAAGCGCAGTGCATTGACATTTTTGTGGATGTCCCTGTACACAAACCAGTTGTGCAAAGCCTATAAAATCCATTTCAAATAGAGAATATTCCATACTTAACTTTAATAGCATCATTCATTTTTAAGAAATTCTGCAAATATTTACGGGCACTGACAGAGGGACAGTCGGACAAACAGTTACAATAATTCAAATCATATTTACACTTAAAAATTGTTAGAAAGTGTCAAAAACACTCAATGAACGATAATGCATTTAACAAATTTCCAATTATAGCCCTTATGTAACTGAATATTTTTGTGTGACCCTAGAAATCTTAACGCCATTAATACTGTATTCACCAAACGGCATTCTTTTGTGCGTATGAATAACATATTTAATTTCATTAAGATTTATGCAAAAAGGAATAAGATTTTTTCTACCATATTTAAAGGTATTTAAATATGCTATTTCATAGAAGTACCTCTCATAGAACACAATACTTTGGAATACTTTTGGGTGTACCTGTATACAAACAAGTGATGGTGTTTATTCAATTTTCAATAAGGAATATCTGATAGTAAACTCGAATAACATATATCAGTTTCAAGAAATTCCATGAATATTTCCTGGAGTAGAGCTCGGGTAGACAAATAGACAAACCGAAGACATTAATACTTTTCAACTTTGTTAAGTGTTAAGTGCAAAAATAATGTATATTTCATCAGAATCATAAGTTGATCTATTGTATATGCAAATATAGATAAATTAACTCGTCATTATTTAGTAAAAGAAAAACTATGAAACCTGAGAATGAAATCTAACTCAAAATAATATTTAAATGCTTTCCCAGGGACGCACTGTTCGTATTGCTAACTATGAGATTTTCAATGTTGACAGGACTCATAGTCTGCAAGCTTCCGGCGGCACTGCCATTTATGTTAAAAACGGTTTTAATGCCTCTTTGGTTAAAATTCCCAATCTAAATTCTATTGAATCCACGCCCATTGTTCTGGACTTCCCCCTTATTCCAAATTTATTAATTGCAGCTGTTTATGTTCAAAGTGCTAGGCAAAGGAGTAACCTGCTAGAGCAAGATCTTTCCCGTCTCACTAACGCTTTTCCAAATTTTATCGTTGCGGGTGATTTTAACGCTAAGCATAATTCTTGGAACTGTCCTAGGAATAATTTTACTGGTATCAAGTTAAGAAGGTGGGTGGATCAAAATTTCGCGCAAATTCAGGCGCCCCCCGAACCCACCTTCGTGAGATCTCGTAATATTTTGGATTTTGCTATCACCCGCAATTTTCCGTTTGCCTACAGCATACAAACGCTGAATGATCTAGACTCTGATCACTTACCTGTTGTCTTGAGGTACGACGTGGGGTCCTACGATCTGGAACTGAGAACGGCTCTCTCCACCCGGTGGAGTCAGTTCGCGGATATCCTCTCGGAACGTGACGTTCCTCACATTATCCCAGATTCCAAAGAGAAAGCTGAGCAAGCTATAGCCATGCTTGGAGACTCCCTTCGAGAGGCATATATGCAAAGCTCGGAACCTCGAAAAAGATCGAGTGACTTCTACAGGCTGCCGGATAACATCAGGGAAATGATCAGAGATCGAAATCATGCTCGCAGGCAATGGCAGGTTCATAGGACCCCCTATTTTAGGAATAAGTTAAACAGGTTTATTCGAAATGTTAGAGCTGCTATCAAGGAGTTTAGTAAAACACGCTTCAACAATTTTCTCGAGTCCCTCTCGACTGAAGACAACACAATTTGGAGGGCTGCCTCCCGTATTCGTAGGACACGAACACACATTCCTGCCATTACTAGCCCCAATGGCATGGCTTATAGTAACACTGAAAAGGCTGAAGCAATTGCTGAAAGTCTTAGAAGTCAGTTTTCACCTCATTCGGACATTGTTAACCCAATGGTCGACTTCGTGGTCGACTATAGGGTCCAAAATATATTACTCACAGACACACCTAACACTCTTCAACCTGCTTTACCCTCAGAGGTACAGGAGTATATTTCGGGCTTGGATAAACACAAAACTCCCGGTGAGGACCAAATCTCAAATAATATGCTCATCAATCTACCTCTTCATTTCATTTATTATATCACCTTAATTATTAATTGCATGTTAAATCTTAATATCTTTCCTGATTGCTGGAAGAGAGCTATCGTTGTTCCCCTACCGAAGGGGGGGGGGGACAAGATATTCACTCTCCTTCTAGTTATCGTCCTATTTCACTTCTCTCTGGTCTCTCGAAGGTTTACGAGTATATTCTCGTCCGCCGATTGAATGAATTCCTTGACTCTCATGACAAGATTATACCGGAGCAATTCGGGTTTAGGACTCGTCATTCAACACAGCAACAGTTGTGGAGGGTGACTGAATTCATTCACGATGGATACCAAACCAGCGGTGTGACGGGAATTATATTCCTCGACGTGCAAAAGGCCTTTGATAAGGTCTGGCATGCCGGCCTTCTCTTTAAAATGGCTGAGTTGGGTGTTCCTGACCAGCTAACTAAAATCTTTGCAGACTATATCTCTAACAGGTCCTTCGTGGTAAAAGTGGGAAACTCCCTCTCTAGCCCGAAGCCTGTTCTCAGCTCTGTTCCTCAAGGTTCTCTCGCCGGGCCTCGGCTCTTTAACATCTATATCAACGACATTCCGCGTAAGCCCGACATCAACTTAGCATTATTTGATGATGACACTGCCATCATGTACAGACACACACAACCACACACTGTGTTCGAAAAACTCCAGGATTACCTTGATTCGTATGCTATTTGGCTTAACAAGTGGAAAATTAAAGTTAATAGTTCGAAAAGTGCCGCCATTTTCTTCACCAATAAATCGTATTCCCCCGACATTAACTTCCTTCTTAATAATGAAGCTATTCCCTGGGAAACATCGTATAAATACCTAGGCATTCACCTAGATTCTAAATTATTGTGGCAGAAGCACATTTCAGAAATTCTGAAAAAAGCGCATAATGCCACCGCCCCTCTCTTTCCTCTTTTGGCTTGGAATAGCCGCCTGTCAGTGAAAAATAAATTGTTACTGTACAAGTCCATGATCCGACCCATCTTGACCTACGGGTACGCGGTGTTCGGGTCTGCCTCAAAGACTCAGCTTAAAAGACTTCAAGTTTTCCAAAATATGCAATTGCGTAGGTATTCTCAGGCTTTTCGCTACGTTCGCAATGATGTCATTCACAAAGACCTGAAAATTAGGCCTATTTATTCTGAAATTAAGAGACTTGCGTTGAAGTTTCACAGGTCTATCCCAAAAGTCCAGAATCCTGCGTTAAACGCTATGAGAAGGTATGATCCAAGAATTGGAAGGGCAAAGAAACGCCCTCTCGCCATTCTATACAGGGAGGATGGGTTCGTCCCAGTCTCCAAGCGTAGAAGACGAAATCCTTCTGGCGTTACGTAACGCAGAATTCTCACTCTAAATTTCTTTTCCGTAGACTGAATTAATATCTCAGCTACCTTTGGCTACCCCCTGACATCTGCAACCTTTCTGTGAGTTTTTTATCTCCGGTCGTGTATGGTCAGCGTTCCTACCAGTTACCTTACTCGTAGGGTTTTTATTTTTAACTTAATTTTGTAAATATTTTATTTTTAACTTAATTTTGAAAATTTTTTTGTTTAATGTTTGTAATTAATTTTCTTGTTCCATCTTTTTGGTAATTTTCTCTTTTTGGACTGCCTAACAGTCTCGTTAGGCTTTTGGTTTTAATTTTATCATTAAAAAAAAAAAAATTGATAGTTATGTTTAATTGTCAGGTTAAAAAAAAAAAAAAAAAAAAAAAAAAAAAAAATGTTACTGTGCTAGGATTTTTGTTTTGTTGGTTTGCCAGTATATGTATTGTACAAAATCTATTCTTCTTCTCCTCTGTTCCTTGAAGTCTCACGCCTCTGTCCACAGACATGTTCTGTCATCAAACCATCACGCCCGAGTTCTCTGAACTCCCCAAGTTCATTGTACCGATATGCTTGATCATGTACTTCAGCTACATTGTTTCTTCTCCTTCTCATGTGGAGGTAGGCGACGGTCTTGACCGTCGTAGGTACTCCCCGAAGCTACGTGATGATGATGATGATGATGATATTTAAATGCAAACGTAAGTTTTAATAACTGGACGTCCGAAATTCTTTTGTAATCAAAGTGATATATATACATATCGAAAAAGTATATATATATACATATATATATACATATCGAACGTAGTTTGAAAATTAGATACAGCACAGAGTGGTCAAATTTTATTTAGAAGTAGCTGGAGATCAGGGAGGAAGATTATTATTACTCCCCCCCCCCTTAAGTAAAAAAAAAAAAAAAAAAAAAAAAAAAAAAAAAAAAAAAAAACTTTAAAACACATCCATCTTTAACGAATGTGTGTTTGTATGTAAATATCGGACTGAGTTATCAACAGTTTCTTAATGTTAAAAATTAAAAAAAGTATTTTAATTTACATTTATCTCCTTATTAAACGCCCACCAGCGGCCAAGTGATTCTGCGATTAAAATGTGATAGACGGAAAGTGCCGGGTTCGCTCGTCGACCTAGCTGCTCGAAGGTCTCCGCGGTATTCTCCAAAACTCGCGTAAATACGAGCTATGACCGTAATAAAGACCAACATGGAGGGCACATCACCTCGTGCAGTCAATCGGATTTAATCTTCACCCCAGCAGGACCACCATCTTATTAAACAGTGGCCGAAAGGTTTTGCATGCAAAACTGGTAGACGGGAAGCGCCGGACTAGATACCAGGTCGCACTCGTCGATTTAATTGCTAGAATTTTTACGTGGTTTTCGCTGAAATTCGCACAAACACGGGCTAGGACCCCTCAGAAAGACCCTGCAGAGGGCACATCACCCAGACCTAGAACCCTCGTATAGTTAATCAACCTAAATCTTCACACCAGCATCACCAACCTCCACTTTATTAACAGTGGCCGAGCGGTTCTGCGCTCAAATCTGGTAGACGGGAAGTGCAAGGTTTGAATCCAGGTTACGCCTGTCGAAATCATTCGTATTTTTTGTGTTTTTTCGCCGAAAATTCAGTAAATATGGGCTAAGAAACCCTTCGAAAAACCCTCACGATGTCCCAAGTGTAGCTATTTGGCTTTAAATCAAGCACCAACACTTTATTAAAAATTTATGTGTAATGTACGAATTAAAGCCGACTGTCTACACGATAAACCTGGGGAGATCTTTCTAAAATGTCCTAGTATTCAAGCGATAAGCTCCGAACGGCTAAGCCGACGAGGACGACCTGGATTTTCATTTGGCACCTCCTGCCTCTCCTAAAACATGTAGAATAATATATATGTATATTTACATATTTTTTATTGAAAATATGTTAGTGAAAAAAAGATAATGTGTGTGATTGACCATAAATTAAAATAATAATAATAATAATCAGATAAATTTATACTTACTATTATTTTTTTTTTAAATACCCCCCCCCCCCTTTTTTTTTTTTTTTTTTTTCATTTTAAGATATTTGTAACATTAAGCCATACATTATTATTATTTATTATTATTATTATTTTAAACCGTATCAATCCTTAATGAATTTCCATTTGCATGTCTAAATGATGAGTAAAATTTTTAATTCCATATGCGACTTCTAAAACTATAGAGATTTGTAAAGTACCATAAGCAGAAATACTTCAAAGAAATGGGTCCACCAGTGGCTGAGCGGTTCTGCGCTCAAAGCTGGTAGACGAGAGGTGCCGGGTTCTATTCCAGGTTGTGCTCGTCGGCCTAGTCGTTCGGAATTATCCGAAACTTGCGAAATACGGGCTAAAATCCCTTAGAAAGACCCCCCAAGGAGGGCACTCCCCCTCAGGCCAAGGACCTACAGCAGTTAATCGGCCTTATTCCCGAAAATCCTTCAAAGAAATGTATGCAATATTTCTAAGAGGAATTTTAATTGTGGGATAGAATTTAGATAAATGTAGTTAGTTTCTTCTGTTTTTATTTTTTGTTAATCGCGGCATAGTATACATTGCAAACAAGTAAATATATGGGTTGTTGTTGTTGTTGTTGTTGTACCGAATAAGGCCGATTGACTGCACTAGGTTTCTAGGCCTGAGGAGGAGTTCTCTCTGTGGGCTTTTCTAAGGGGTCCTAGCTCATATTCACGCAAGTTTCGGAGAAAATCACGGAAAACTCCGAACGGCTAGGACAACAAGCGCGACTAGGATCGAACCGACGCAATAAATGGATTGAACTTTTCTCATACTAAGCCAGGTCATGTCTGAAAATGAAGGAGATCTGGATTCGCATTTGGCACCTTCCCCTTGTCCTAAAACATGGATATATATATATATATATATATATATATATATATATATTATTGTAAATGTTAGTGGAAGGATCTTCAGGAAAAATTATCGTTCACTGGTAATTCGCAATAAATCTGGTAAGATTACGGCAGAAATTCGGTTTTCTTGAAAATCGCTGTAATGATTTATATACATGTATAAATAGAGTGTTAGAGTTTTTTTTTTTTTTAGATGAAAAAAATCTGATTATTAGATAATAGATTTAAATATTAGCAATCGCTGGTGTCCGGCGCTTTTCCTGGAACAAAGCCTAGCAGAAACCCTGTTTTCTAGGAAATTGCTAGATTTAGGGATTTGAGATGATAATTCGTTTTGAATTTGTTTTATCTCCAGGAAAATTAGATTTCACTGGTAGTCCGCACTCCATCCGAGACAAGACAAAAAAAAATATCACATGGCCTTTATTATCACATTTTCGAAAACGAATTCCTATATTACGCTACGAATAATTTTTACAACGGAACTAAGTAAACAGTCAATCAGGGATTGAATATAAAAATAGAAAAACCTGGTACAGGTTATTAAAATGCTGTACATTAAGGTTTAATTAAAACAGTGCTTTACGCTAAATATTTGGTTAGTTAATAAATAATAATAATAATATCAATAATAATAAAGCTGCTGATTTCACGAGTAATTGTCATTATATTAGTCTAATAATTTATATCTTTTATCATAAGATTCCTATGAAAAAAAAATCGTCATCTAAAAGAGATAATTAAAGTTAAAAAAAAAAAAAAAAAAAAATTATGCGAAGTTCTGTTCAGCCGAGCAATATTTAAACTGATTTGACAAATTATCACCATCACTTCTAGAACATTTTTCATTATTTATAACTATTACTTACTTTTCATGAAAATCGCAATGAGCGGATTTCTTTTAAATTAAGTTTTAATTATTAAAATATAATGAGAAAATTTTGTCTTTAATATTAGGGAATACCGTATTTCAAACGGAAAAACTAAAAGCAACAGTGCGTTTCAACTTTTTAGAAGGTAAATATGTATAATTTTCATTTTTTATGACTATAACATTTAATCTCTTTTCAGTATATAAAAAAATATTTATAATAATAAAGCATCAATTAACCTTTCATATATATTGTGAAAAAATAATTAGAAGCTTTGTGAGAGAAAATTAAATCGGCGCCGTGCTCGAAGCTCACATGCTTCAAGCTCACAGTAGGGAAATCGTGTCTGAAGCTCACATAGATTAGTATCTCGTGTCCCAAATATATTTACCCCTTTCCTCCGACTTATCAACTTGACAGGTGGGATTAGATTAGACCGTGGCCGTAGCGCACGTAACTCGTATCTCAAATAAAGCAGGCGCACGTGACGTCACTGCGATAAACATTGACAGATGATTCCGCACGTGCTTTAGAATGTAGGCAAAAGTGGGATAAAACCCCATTGCTTAGCGTTACAAGCTTAGCTACATACTTCCATTTCTCCAATATTTTTAAAACGATTTACATTTCTGCTAAGATTAAATCATTGTTATTGCTTGTTTTATAAATAGATAAATATATATGGAGGCTTTTAATTGAAAAATCTGTATTAAAATACTTTTAATACACAGGAATGAGATTTTTCAGCTTTTCAGCTGATTTAAGCTTTTTTGTACATTTAGCTTTTCAGCTTTATTTATTTATTTATTTATTTATTTTAGCTTTTTCAGCATTTTTTATATTTCTGGTGTGTATTTGTTCTTTCTTTATACATTGAAGATTAAAATAGATATTTTTTACTCTAATATAATGGATTTTGTCATTGAAATTCTAGTTGTCTTGCCTTTGCGTACAGTTTCAGTTTTTTTTTTTATCTTTCTGCAAATCTCATCCCTGAATATAAAAATATTTTTTTCTATGGGAGATTATAGAGAAAAAATAATTAAAGAGTTATTTAATATAAAAATATAATTTAAAATGATTGCCTTTATTAAAAATCAAAATGTTTAATAATAAAATTAATTTGTTCAATAGAACTATTTGAACTTTTAATTGAAAAATCTATTTCTAAATATTTTCATTAAAGATTTAAAAAAAAAAAAAAAAAAAAAAAAAAAAATCTAGAAACCTAATTTAACTAATATATATATGTATATATATATATATATATATATATTTAATAACTAAATTAAATGAATTGAGATTGTTTAGTATTATTGTTTCGGCTTTTAATAGAAAAATCTTTACCAAAATTTTTTTTATATTATTAAATATTTATTTTCTATGAACGATAATAATAATAATAATAATAATAAAAGCTAGTTAAAAAATCATCCAATAAAATATTCTAATTAAAAAATAACAAGTTATTTATTAAAAATATAATATTTTACAATTAATTGAAATTACTTAATACTATTTTTTGGACTTTTAATTAAAAGGCCTATTTCAGTAGCCGAGCGGTTCTGCTCTCCAAGCTGATAGATTAGTGTTAGTGTTGATGTCTGGGAATAGGGCCGATTGTCTACCCTAGGGTCCTAGGCCCGAGGGGGAGTGCCTTCCATGGCGGACTTTGTAAGGAGTCCTAGCCCATATTTACGCAAGTTTATGAGAAAACCACGGAAAACTCCGAACGACTAAGTCGACGAGCACGGACCTGGGATGGAACCTGGCATCTCAGGTTTACCAGCTATGAGCACAAAACCGCTGGGCCGCTCGTGGGCCTTGATAAATTGGAATTGCCGGATTCCCGCTTGTCAACCTAGAAATTCGGAATTTTCCATGGTTTTCTCTGAAAATCGCGTATATACAGGACAGGGCTTCTTAGAAAGAACTCTCATGAAAGGCATTTCAGCCAGGCTTAAAGCCTGCATGTTGTCAATGTGTTTTAATGCTTAAACCACAACCACCAAAATATTTTTAATTCAAAAAGACTTTTTTTTTTTTTTTTTTTAACATATAAATGATTATATACAAAAAATAACATTAATTAAAAAATCGTTTAAGATTATATTCCAATTAAACATAATTTAATTATTAAGAATATAAATTTAAAATAATTAAATTAATTGAGATTGCACTGTAAAAAAATGTTGTAATTTTTCCTGCACTTTCTGTTGTATATTTTCAAGCATTGGCGCTTTTTTAATGAATTCAAGCACTAAATGTTGTAAAATCGACTTCCTGTGGACTTTAGACGCGAACATCTGCGCTGAAACATAAAATCTGTGTCTCTGAACTTAGATGCAGATGCACGATGGATGAACGAAGAGAAGATCATGGAACGAGCAATTCCCGTTCATCAAAAAGGTTGGCTATTAATTTTTTATTAATATTTTGTATTGATTAATGGCACTTTTAAGTTTGCGGGGCACAAACAAAAAATAGCCAATTCAATATTATCGCTAATTTATTTTATTGCTATTTAAATATGTTTGCATGACAGTATGATGCATATACTTTATTTTAAAAATTAAAATAGGTATACTTTCGGGACAGAATAAGAACAAAAATTGGGAATGCTTTAACGGCCTTCTTCACTTACGATCGCCGGAAGCCCGAGCCAATGTTATTCTATGGAGAAATTTTCTTTACAAATAACGTATTAATTAATACATATTTTTAAATTCTGTTTTCCCATTCAGAAAATTCCAAACTGGTAAATTGACGGACCTTTTTTTAAAAATGTATTTTTTTTTTATTTTTAATATTTTATTTTGAACTTGCAAAATGAGAAAATTTCACATATTAAAAATTCGTATTTTGCAGCTTCAAAATAAAATATAAAAAATTAAAAAAATATTTTTTTAAAAAAGGTCCGTCATTTTAACAGCTGAGACTTTTCAGAATGTGAAAACAGAATTTAAAAATATTTATTTGTTAATAAGTTATTTGTATATAAAAAATTTCCATAGAATAACGTTAGCATCGGCTTCCGGCGGCGGTGAGTGAAGAGGGCCCTCAAAGCCCTTTTTTTTTTTTTTTTTTTTTGTGAGGCGAATTTATTATTATTATTATTACTTTCCTTGGAAATCGGATTATGGTCTGGTTATTCTTTGATTAGCCAAGTGAAATTGTGAACATTTTTTTTTTTTTTTTTAACTATAGTAAGTAGAAATTCGTTCAATATACATGTAGCTGCATAAAATATGTAAGAGTATTAAATATACACCTGTTTCAGATATTTTTATTTAACAGATACATACATTAAATGTAAACTTATGAAAAAAGTGGGATGTTTGTTTGTGAGTGCTTTTGCGTTCAGGCTATTAATCGCATAGCAACACATTTTGGCAAATAGATAGCTTGGACGACTGCACACCTCACTGAGATATTTTCAAATTTCAAATTTTAATCTTTTTTTCTTTTCATTTTCTTAAATTTATTCTTTAGTTTTATTCGTCAGCATCTCTTAGCAGCACGGTTGTTACATTATATGTTTTATAATATATATATATATATATATATATTCCTTTGAGAAGGATACTTTATTTATTTATCAGTAACAAATGGTAGTGTGTAAAAAAGTTTAAACGTGTTGAATTTTGAATTTAATTAAAATGTATTTGTTTTTATTTAATTTTTTTGAAAAGTAATATATATATATATATATATATTGTGCTAACTGAAATCAAATGGTAGTAATTTAAAGAGATCGAGGTCAGTGAAATACATGGTTTCAAAACTCAAATGTTTGATACTGAGCTACAGTCATTTTTTAAAATTGTAGTTCTTGAGTAATAGCAGCTCCACGATTTATCTGATAAATACCGAAATTGAAGTGCCCAAAAATTAAGTTGCTGCAGTCGCAGGGGTGAAACTACCTAGCATGCAAAACCCCTGAAAACTGATATTAGCATGCAGATAGGTAAGATTTAATAATGAAATATCATATGACTACCTGTATTAAATGATATTTGGAGAGTTCTTAATACATTGTGAGGCAAATTAAACATTCAAAATAAGAAATTTCTGTAAAAACAAAATAATTTACATGAAAATCAGAAACAGCAAAAATTTCAAAAACCCTGAATTCAGGGGTAGCCCCTGAAAAGTTTCACCCTTGAGTCAGTAACCTGGACCGGACACAGCGCAAATGGGAAAGATGCTACCGTAGGCAGCAGATACTTTCAGCGAGGTCATGATTATTTATTTTTTATTTATGATTATTATTTTTTAAGTTTTCTTTGTATAAAGTGATATGAAAAATAGTGATTTATTTATTTATTTCTTTAAGCGGGTAAAAACAGCTAGTGCATGAATAATATGGTGTTGTGACAGATGCGTACAAGACAGATGCGTACAAGCTGAAAACAGTGGCACTTGTGTACATGTCCAGGTGGTTTAAATATTACAGGTGTGTTTTCAAAAAATCTAGTGGCACTTGCGTACAACATTTCTTTCGCTTTATTTGAGGACCATTGCATGAAGGGGTTGTATCCATATGATGCAAACATGAAAACCTTTTTCTGTCTTTCTATTCTTTTTATTTATTATTATTATTATTATTATTTGAGGGGGGGGGGGAGAGACATATAGGTGAATGACAAATAATTTCAGGAATTGGAATATGACTCAATTCGTTATTGATAAAGAAGATAGATCGTTTTTTAATTTTTTTTTCTTTATTGGCAGACAAAAAAATTCATACCTGTTAAAAAAAAAAAAGTATTTAAGAAATAAAAATATTTTTAAAGGCCTTAACAGCATTTATAAAGACCTTTATTGGTCTTGACTAAGTGAATAAATTATTGAATGTCATTTCAGAAAATAAATACGGTTGTTATAGCTTGCTACTTTTATATGCGTTAAGCTCATAACTTTGTCAGTTGTAAGACTACATGCATAAGAGAAAATTCACGTATTTATGTAATATTTCTCTTCAAGTTTAACATATGGACTCAACCCCTTTGTGTTACAAACCAAAAATACAGCGAAACAAATTTTGTACGGAAGTGTCACTCGAGTTTTCGAAAACATATCTGTAACATTTGGAACACCTGGACTTGTACGCAAGTGTCACTAATTTCAGCTTGTACGGAAATGTCTTGTACGCATCTGCCATATAACCGAATAATATAATAATAAAAATTTTCAGCAAAAAAAGAAAAAAAAAAAAAAAGAAAGAAAGAAAGAAATACTGCAGAGTAAGAGAAAATTGTGTCAGTGTCACAAAAGATTATTGTTAACATTATAACGATAATATAATTATCCAGAGTCTCTGTAAATTTACAATAGTATTCATTTAAAAATAAGTATTCGAGAATTCGAGATACTCAATTTTTACTCTGCATTTTAATTTTTTTTCAAATGGTACTTTTTCTTAATAAAAAATAAAAATGCTTTTTTCTATTTTTGAAAAATGTAATCACTAAAATTACTACCACTAATAAATAATAAAATAAATATTAGACTCTAAAATGTGTGCATAAAATAAATTTCTAATTTCGGTTTAATTTTCGCATAATTTTCCAGTTGAATCTTTTAAAAGTGCAGCTGAAAACATCTCATGTCTTCATAAAAAAAAAAAAAAAAAAAAAAAAAAAAAAAAAAATGTCTAAGTAAGCAAAACATATTTGATCTAAAACGGATGTGTAAGTTTTTCTGTAAAATATGTAGATGAATCAGCAATTATGACCGCAGATGGCTATATAAACCGCTTAGCAACAGTGTTCATTTGTTTTTTGGAAGTAAAAGATAATCAACTGCCTTATTTAATTTGTAGTATTTTTTTTTTTTTTTTTTTTTTTTTTTTGGGGGGGGGGAGGTCGGGGAGGTGAATTTAAATCTTAAATTGTTAATAATCTTCCCCAATTTAATAGACATTGATTTCTTTTTTATGAAAAAATAATTCATAAATTTTAGAAGAAATAATTATTTAGATAAATTTTTGAGAATAAAAAATTTTGTGTCTAAGTTGGTTTTGAATTAGTTTTTCAGTCCATATTAACTATATTATCAAGATTGGGTCAGATTTCGGCTTGATATCAAATTCAACTGTCGAATACGTGTCGATTGAAATCCGAATTTTGCAGGGCTCTTGTTCTAGCTCAATATTATAAAATTGTAATAAATATATGCGCTAAAGATCAATTTTAATTTTAAATAAGTTTATTTTATTTAGAAAATAATATAAATTTGATGTAATTTTTTTTTTTTTTTTTTTTTTTATTTTTTTTTTTTATTTATATATACTTTATACAATTACTTTATACCATGCACTTTCAAAAACTGCTTTAGAAAGTCTTAAAAAACTTCTTATTAAATTACAGATCAAACTGAACAGAGATATTAAAAAATAAATTTATATATTTATTTAAAACTATTACTTAATTATTAAAAGCAAAATATTTGTGTTATAAATTTCTTTTTCTTTTCTTTTTTCTTTTTTTCTTTTTGTAAAAGAAACCTTGAATTTAAAATTTTATTGAGAAATAAAATAGTAAACTGCATTTAAAAAAAAAAAAAAAAAGAAAAGAAAAGAAAATCTTGATTATTTTTTTATCTATTACAAAAATTTTATGTCAATAAATCAAAAGTAAAAAAAACCTGAACTTAAGTTATTTAATTAAAAAAAAAAAAAAAGAAAGAAAGAAAGAAATGTCGACTGATCTAAAACTAAAAATGCATTTTGAAGCATGCACCGTGTTTATTACATTCTCAATGTATTTATGTAAGAAAAACAACTATACACATTAAAAATTTTGACAGTGGGATTTTAATGTATATCTATGTTTTGAGGTTTCCTGAATTCATTCTTGGTAATATACGATTACGTGTGTGTGTATACATATATATATATGTTTGATTGAACATCATAGTCTCTAAACGCTTTCTTTGTTCGTTTGAGCTAAAAATTTAAGATTGTGTTACTGTCGGATGAATTGCAGATTGTATAATGGTATATTTTAAAATATGCACGCGCGTAGAACTTGTAATTCTTTTATAAAAACACACAAAAAAAATATTCTTATTTATTATGGCCTAATGGCTCAAAATATTTGTACGCTAGCATCGAACCTAAACATTCGATTCAGGTAACATTGAGAAGGCTTGTTACAGGTCACCATTGACAGAAATATATAGACTTTTATGATTGCGGGACAAAGTTTACTTAGGGATTCTGAGTCGAATTTTTATATAATACAATATATAGACTCAAATAATTTGAAATTAGTGTTAATGATGCTAAATTATTTAAAGAGAACAGGGCTGATATACGTTACTTTGAATCTTTCATTCGCTAAAGTACGATTACTATTAAAAAAAAAAAAAAAAAAACATGCATATTATTTGTAGTTCTTTTACAGGGAAACAAATATTAACAAGTATTTATACCCTATGGTTAATTTCCTAAAGTACATTAAGTTATTTAAAAAAGAATGAAACCGATATAGGTTTTATTAATTTTTTACAGTATCGTTTTCACTGGAAATTACAGGTTCCCAATTAGATATTTTGCAGTGACACACAAAACAATTAAGATGTAATAGCAAAAGCTATAAACATGGGAATAAATTTTAAAAACACTATTGTAACTTTTACAATTGTTTGACCACTGAAATAGTCGGGAATTTATTATTTATTTATTTATTATTATTTTTTTTTATAAAGCCTGGTAATTTTTAAATGTACCAACGGTCGTACGGAGTCAATTCTGATTTAAATTTTATGCTATTCACTGGAAGCTTTGTATTTTACTAGCAATATTGTTTTGTGGAAATAAATCCTTTTCTTATATATATTTCTTTATATTGCGTGCCTTGATAAAGAAATTTTTTAATCAATATTTTGACATTCACGTACAAATTCATTTAGTTAAAATAATTTATCAAAAGTAAACAGTAATATATATATATATATATATATATAGACAGACAGACAGGTAGATAGATAGATAGATAGATAGATATAAATATATAAACTTTTTTTTTTTTTTTTTTTTTAACTTAGCACATATTTTAGTTATCTCGCTAATAAATAGACATAAATGTTACCAATATAGACGATATTTACATAATGAAAATAATTCATACAGATTTATAAATATTTAAAAATTTCAATTTAATTAGCGCAATAGCATAATTATTAATTATAATACCATCTGTAATGATAATAATTAATCTTAACAATGATCAGACATCATGAAAGGGGCCTTGAATTAATTGATAAACAATTACGTGTGGTTGGTTGCGTTTAACGTCCCACTAGTTTTTCTAAATCCCTTACCTAGACATATTGACTTCCGAGCTATGCGCGTAAGGCACGCCAATAAATTGTATAGACGAAATGATTGAGAATTTCTAGTCTACACATTTCTAGACGGTGAAACAATAGTCTGAATAGTATTGCGAGAAATTCTCGCTTGATTTTCTAGATTTGGGTAAAAAAAACTAAGATTATAGTAGCTGAAACCAGCCTCGTGTATTCGCACTTATCTATATAAATAAAGAGAAGTGTATGTGTATCTGTGTGTGTGTGTGTCTGTCTGCGCTCTGGTGCTCACACTATTGATCGCAGAGCTTCCAGATTTGGCATATAGATACCTGGGACCCTGCAGGTATGCACTTCATCGAGATTTTTTCGAATTTCGAATTTGAATTTTTTTAATTAATGTTTTTTCGATTTTAAAAATTGGCTTCAATGTTTCCTTTTTCAGAAATTTCTTTCGTTTCAAAAGTCTGCGTATCTTAGCAACGGCTATTAAACTATTTATTTATTTAAATTCATTTGAGGAAGAAATCTTTTTTATTATATTTATTGAAATCAAATAGTTATACACATACAGTAGAAAAATTAAATATATTAAATTTTTAGATTTTGGGATATAGGTACCTGGGACCCTGCAGGAGTGCCCCTCATCGAGATTTTTTCAAATTTCCGATTTGAATTTTTTAAATTAATCTTTTTCCGATTTTAAATATTGGCTTCTTTGTTTAATTTTCATAGATTTATTGTTTTGCTTCAATCGTCTGCGTATCTTAGCAACGGTTATTACGCAACTTATTTTTATTTAATACATTCATTTGAAGGCGATTTTTTTTTTTTTAATTTGTTATATTTATTGAAAATAAAATCGCAATGCAGTAGAAAAAATTAAGTATAATTAGTTTTAAATTTAAAAACGTATTTATAACAGATATGTTTAATTTTTTATAGTAGAACAACTTCTTATTTTTCATTTTTTAATTAATTTCTTTAAAAGAAAAAACTTTTATTCATTGATTTTTTATTTATTTACAGTATTTATCGGGAAAAGTGGTAGTATATTAGTAAAAAGGATTAAAATGATTAAAATTTATTTGTTTATATATATATATATATATATATATATATATATATATATATATATATAAATCTACTTTTTATTTTATTTTATTTTATTACATTGGTCAGAATCAAATCTTAATATAGTGCAAATAGCATGGGCAATAAAATACATGGTTCAAAACTAAAATATTTAATAGATGCTGAGATACAGTCATCTTTAAAATCGCAGTTCTTAAATAGTAGCAGATCCCCCTTGTCGTCGAAAAATATCCAGATTGAAGTGCCCGGGAAAGATCTTTCTACAGACAGTGGGAACCTGGACCCCTCAATGCAGCACGGGCGGGAAAAGAGATGCCGTAGACAGCGGGTACCCGAAGCAGGGTTTCGAGTAATTTCAGTTTCTTTTTTATTCTTCATTTTTTCTTCTTAAGTTTTTGTCTCTAATGTGGTGTAAAAAAATAAATATTAATTCAATTCTTTCGAAAATTCATTTAAATATAGTGACCAGCGAAGCGGGCGTAGCCTGCTAGTCTATATAAATAAAGAGAAGTGTCTGTGTGTGTGTCTGCGCTCTGGTGCTCACACTATTGATCGCAGAGCTTCCAAATTTGGCATATAGGTACCTGGGACCCTGCAGGTGTGCCCCTCATCGAGATTTTTTCGAATTTCGAATTTGAATTTTTTTAATTCATGTTTTCTCGATTTTAAACATTGGCTTTTATTTTTCATTTTTCATGAATTTATTCTTCGATTGTAATCGTCTGCGTATCTTAGCAACGGAACGGCTATTATGCAATTCATTTTTTATTTAATACATTCATTTGAGGCGATTTTTTTTTTTTTTTTTATTATTATTTTTATATTTATTGAAAATCAAAATAGTAAAATACGATAGAAATAAATTGTTACGTTTATGTATAAATTTTATAGTATAACAACTTTTTATTTTTCATTTTTTTAATTAATTCCTTTAAAAGAAAAATATTTATTATTATTATTATTATTATTTATAATATTTATTGGGTGAAAAAAATGGTAGTTTATAGTAGAAAGGATTAAACTGATAAATATTCGTTTGTTTTTCATGTATTTAATTCCTTTTAAAAGAAAATCTAATTTTTTATTTTATTTTATTGCACTGGTCGTAATCAAATCGTAATATAGTGTAAACAACGGGGGCTATAAAACACATGGTTCAAAAACTAAAATATATAATAGATGCTGAGATACAGTCATCTTTAAAATCGTAGTTCTTAAATAACAGAAAATCCACAAGTCGTCGTAAATACCCAGTTAGAAGTGCCCGGGAAAGACCTGTCTGTAGACAGTGAGAAACTGGACCCGATGCAGTACGGGCAGAAAAAAGAGCTGCCTTAGGCAACGGGTATCCGAAGAAGTGAGATCTAAAGCGATTTCAGTTTTTTTTTTTTTTTTTTTTTTTTATGTGTAACGTGATGTAAAAAATAAATACTGATCCAATTCTTTTGAAAATTCATTTAAATATAGTGATCAGCGAAGCGGGCGTAGTCTGCTAGTTTGTAAATATTTTTTAAATAACTTTGCCCTCGAGTATATCGTCAAACGCTCTAGATTTCTGATAGGAGTTTCTAGAACGCCCTTTTAAAGGGGACTAGAATTTATAAGGATGACATGGAACTATATTTTCTGAAGACACAATTTAGATTCTAGATATCAGTTACAGATATTTTTATCAGTACATATATAATCTTTTATTGATTAAGTCAAGTCCTACTTTTTTGTGTTTGATCATTTTAATGATGACGTTTATATATTTCATATCCTCATCGTTTATATATCCCTTATTTGAAAATAATGTAACAGAGAATTAATTTTTTTTTTTTTATAGTAAATTTACAAGTATTTTCTTTTCTTTTCTTTTCTTTTTTTTTTTTTTTTTTTTTTTTTTAAGAAAACTTATCAAGTGATTTTTTTCCCCTCGTACTAGAAATCATGAATTTATAATTAAAGTCTTAGAATAAAAAACTTCTAAAAATAATACAAAAAAAAAAAAAAAAAAGAAAGGAAAGGAAAATCAAAATTAATGGTTCCAGCCAGTAGAATGACAGTTGTCTTCAAATGGAAACAGTAGGCACCTACTTTGCAATTATGAATCACAAATTTGTCATCCCGAAAATTTGCCATTAAAATATTTCTGATATTTATATTGGAGAAAACAAATCTCTAGCACCTAGAATCCAACTAGCAGCATCATGTTTTCTTTGAAGGAACAAACAAACGTCTTTTCTCTCTTTTGATCTTTCTGTGTTTGATGGCGCGCGGCGCCTACACTCAGTGATGCCAAATGGTCGAAAAATTTTTCCCAAAACAGGTCTTAAATTTTCCCAAATCAGATTTTTTTTTTTTTTTTTTTTCGAAAAAATCCGCAGCTTGCTTTCTACTAAAAAGGAAAAATAAAAATTTCTTAAAAAAAAAAAAAAAAAAAAAAAAAAAAAAAAAAAAATCAAGCAGATTTTTCCATGATTTGAGCTCAGATTTTTCTCCAAATGAAGGCAATTTTTGAAAAAAATCCTCAAATAACAATAAAGCTATTGAAAGTCTCTAGTCGTAGGGATAAATCATTACGTTGCCAACATTGACAGAAAGTTGAAGAACTCTCCAGATTTGTCCCCAAAAATTTTAGAATTCCCCAAAAAAGTCCCCAGAAACATTTGGTCCCCAAAATTGCCCCCAGAAGCCTCGAAAATCCGCAATCTGGCATCACTGCCTACACTATAAAAAAAAAAAAAAAAAAAAAAAAAAAAAAAAAAAAAAAAATCAGTATTTTACAACAAAAGGTGCTGGCACCGCGGCTGCCAGCACAGTTGCTGTAAAACCAGCACAGTTGCACAGCGGCTGTTTTTTATGGTGCTGTAAAATTTACTGCACTCTACTGTGAATTTTACAAGATGTTGTTTTTAGTAGTGCTGTAAAATTAACTGCACTTTGCTGTGAATTTTACAAGATGCTGTTTTAGAAAGTGTTGTAAAATTAACTACACTTTGCTGTAAATTTTACAACACTTTTTAAAACAGCATCTTGTAAAATTCACAGCAAAGTGCAGTTAATTTTACAGCACTACTAAAAACAGCATCTTGTAAAATTCACAGCAAAGTGCAGT